>SJYQ01005261.1:743129-889216 GCA_006410935.1 Redunca redunca
TCTTGATGACTGTGGCTTTGTAGTAGAGCCTGAAGTCAGGCAAGTTGATTCCTCCAGTTCCATTCTTCTTTCTCAAGATTGCTTTGGCTAGTCGAGGTTTTTTGTATTTCCATATAAATCTTGAAATTATTTGTTCTAGTTCTGTGAAAAATACCGCTGGTAGCTTGATAGGGATTGCATTGAATTTGTAGATTGCTTTGGGTAGTATACTCATGTTCACTATATTGATTCTTCCAATCCATGAACATAGTATATTTCTCCATCTATTAGTGTCTTCTTTGATTTCTTTCATCAGTGTTTTATAGTTTTAGAATAAAATACCTAGGAATATATCTACCTAAAGAAACTAAAGACCTATATATAACTTTGCTAACTCTTTAAAAAATATATACATATATACATACATACATATATATATATTTGGCTGTGTCAGGTCTTAGTTGGGACACATAGGATGTGGCATGTGGGATCTTTAATTGTGGGTTTCAAACTCAGTTGTGGCATGTGGGATCTAGTTCTCTGACCAGGGATCGAACCTGGGCCTCCTGCATTAGAAGCACAGAGTCTTAGCCACTGGGCCACCAGGGAAATCCTGGATGAGGGTATTTTTAATCCAATCCTCCCTCTTTAAAAGTCCAAGACCCCAACTCCCTTTGCATTTAGCCCCAGGCGGAGGAATGAAGCCAGTAACACCTCGTGAATATTAGCCAGAATGTTAACTCTAACCTTAGTGAAAGCAAAAATTTTTGTTATTACACAGCAGGTGAGCTCCCTGTTGTCCCCAAAGTCTTCATTCAGGAATAGGTTTCGGGATTAACTCTTACATAGCTGAGAGGCCCATTTAAGTATTTCTCCCAAGCAAAGATACCTCTCAGGCCCATATGCTTTGTGTTATTCTCAGCTTGAATGATTCCTGGAAGCACGAGTTAAATAAAGGCATTTTAAAATTCTTTTTAAACTCACTTTATTGAGGTAGATATAATTTACTTCAATATATGAATCCATTTAAAGCATAAAACTCAATGAGCTTTGAAAAATGTATATTCATGTGAAACCACTATTACAATCAAGATACAGAATGTTTCTATCACATCCAAAAGTTTACTCTTGCCCTTTTGCAGTCCGTTCTTTCCTCCACCCTCTAGCCCAGGCAAGTACAGACCTGCTTTCTGTCACTGGAGATTAGTTTGGTTTTTCTGGAAATGTATATAAATGGAGTCATACGATATGTGCTGTTTTAGTGTCCATCTTTTCTCCCTCAGCACACTGTGAAATTCATCCGTATTACTGTGTATCAGTTCTTCTTCCTTCCCTACTTCTTTTTGCTTTCTTTTACAATTTTATTGAGGTATACTTTATGTAAATGGAACATGTTTAAAGCTTTGACATGTGTGCATGTACAGGCTAACTTGTTTCAGTCGTGTCCAACTCTTAGCGACTCTATGGACTGTACCTCGCCAGGCTCCTGTATTCATGGGCTTCTCCAGGCAAGAACACTGGAGTGGGTTGCCATGACCTCCTGCAGGGGCTCTTTCCGACCCAGGGATTAAACTCATGTCTCTTACATATCCTGCACTGACAGCCAGGTTCTTTACCACTAGAGCCACCTGGGAAGTCTTTTGACATGTATACACATCCATGAAACCATCAGCGTAATCAAGATATCAAATGTTCTTATAATTCCCAAAAGTTTTCTTGTGTTCAACCTTTCCCATGCCTGCAGTCTAACGTAACCACTGATCTGCTTTCTGTCACTACAGATTAATTTGTATTTTCTAGAATTTTATACAAATGGAGTCATACAGACATACTGGGTTTGTTGCTGTTGTTCAGTCGCTAAGTTGTATCCAACTCTTTGTGACCCCCTGGACTGCAGCATGCACCAGGCTCCCCTGTCCTTCACTATCTCCTGGAGTTTGCTCAAATTCATGTCCATTGAGTCACTGATGCTATCTAACCATCTCATCCTCTATTGCCCCCTTCTCCTTTTGCCATCAATCCCTCCCAGCATCAGGGTCTTTTCCAATGAGTCAGCTCTTTGCACCAGGTGGCCCAAATATTGGAGCCAAAGTACTGGGTTTAGGAGGGGTTTATTTTTTGATCTGGCTTCTTTGACTCAGCATGATTATTTTGAGATTCATCCATATTATCGTATATATTTAATAGTTTGGTTTTTTCCTATTTCTGAACAATATTCCATTGTGTAGATACGCTGGACATACCATGGTTTATCTTTTCATCTGTTGATGGGCGTTTATGTTGTTTCCAGTTTTTGACTATTACAAATAAAGATGTTATGAGTATTTATACACAAGTTTCTGTGTGGTCATATGCTTTCATTTCTCTTGGGTAAATACTTAGGTGTGGAATGGCCACATCATATGATAGGTATATGTTTAATTTTTAATAAACTCTCAAAATGTTTTCCAAAGTTGTTCCATTTTACATTCCCATCAGTAACATAGAAGTTCCAGTTGCTATCCAGCCTTGCCGACACTTGGTTATTACCAGTTTTTATAATATTAGCCATTCTAAAGGGTATGTAGTGGTATCTCACTTCGGTTTTAATTTGCATTTCCTGATGACAAATGGTATGGAGGCTTTTTTCATGTGCTTATTAGCTACTCATGTCTCTTAAAAATATTTGCTTCAAATCATTTGTCCATTTTTAGTGGACTGGTTTGTCTCCTTATTTTTGAGTTGTCAGTGTTTTTTATATATGTCTCACAAATATGTTCTTCCTTTCCACCATTTTTACGTGGCATTTCTACATAATACATTCACTTTACAAAAGGCTAACCAGGATTTTAAGAAAATTAAGAAAGTAGCCTGAGGTCACATAATTACTGCTGCATCTCAAATCCTGTTTCGTAAACAGGAAGAGCTCACTGCTCTACCTTTTCTTGGGTTCAAGACATCAAGAGAGTACTATACACAGAGTCCTACTGCCAATGTCTGCTAATGAAACTCTACTACAACAGTGTCAGTATCTGCCATGGCTTTCTACTCCAATTTCCTACTGAGGACACAAGAAAGTGTGACCAGGAAGAGATGGAGATCTGCTAGACATTTGCCTTCCTGACTCTTCCCTGGCAAAACATGAGCAACAAGAAAGTCAGGCAGTCCTGAAAGCATGAATCCACAGTCATCCTTTCTTAGGCCTTTTTGAACCCAGGCCACACCAGCCGGCAATACTCCAGGACTACAGAGACAAATCCAGAGACCTTCTCAGGAGGGGAAATGCTTCTTGCTCATTGCTGATATTTCCTTCCATGTGGAGCAGCTCAGTAAGTGCCATGCTCCTGGCCTCTCAGAGCCTTTATTCACTCTGCCCCAAGTGAGGTGTACTGACTTATCTCAGAAGAATAAACTGGGAATAGTAACCTCTGATCTTGCCTTTCCCTTCTGGGAGAGCACCTGGGTACTCAGGACTGTTGGAACTGGGAGGGTCAGGATTCAGTATTAGCCCTAAATCAGGGACTTACCTGGTGGTCCAGTGGTTAAGAATCTGCCTTGCAATGCAGGGGACAAGGTTTGATCTCTGATCAGGGAACCGAGATCCCACATGCTATGGAGAAACTAAGCTCATGGGCCAGAACTACTGAGTTCACATGCCTCAACTAGAGAGCCCATGCACTGCAAACTACAGAGTCCATGCGCTCTGGAGCCTGCAGGCCACAGCTAGAGAGAAGCCCGAGCACTGCAGTGAAGAGGCCACCCGATGCAACCAAGGCTCAACACAGCCGTAAATAAACAAATATTTTAAGTAAGGAGGCCCCCAAATCACAGTCTCCAAAATAAGCTCCTACTGCAAGTGAGATTTGTCTCCATTTGCCATAGTCTGTCTCATTTCTCACATGATTCAAAACCTGGGCAAGGAAAAGGGGTGATATTAGCACCATACCAGCTATATTTTTTGTATTTACATATAAGTTGAAAACACAGACTCCACTTTCCCATAAAAACAATGTGATATGTAGGTGATGTCACAGAATCAGCTAAAAAGAGCTAAGTTTACCTGTAATTACTTGGTTACCACAGAACTATACTTCAGCAGAGGCCTTCAGTTCAGTTCAGTTGCTCAGTCATGTCCGACTCTTTGAGACCCCATGAATTGCAGCACGCCAGGCCTCCCTGTCCATCACCATCTCCCAGAGTTCACTCAGACTCACGTCCATCATGTCCGTGATGCCATCCAGCCATCTCATCCTCTGTCGTCCCCTTCTCCTCCTGCCCCCAATCCCTCCCAGCATCAGAGTCTTTTCCAATGAGTCAACTCTTCGCATGAGGTGGCCAAAGTACTGGAGTTTCAGCTTTAACATCATTCCTTCCAAAGAAATCCCAGGGTTGATCAATGATCTATTGTCTATAGAGATGGACAGGACATGTTCATTAATTTAAATTTATATCTGAATATTCAGACATAGGGCAAACAGAAGAGTGCTGAGTCAAAGACATTTAGGATTTGAATCTGATTCGTCAAGAGCCCCTCTTCAGCTATTTTGATTCCACAGCATAACACTCCAAGGCTTTGGGGAATCATTAGAAACCAAAAATCGCTATCAAGATTAAATAACTGGCCCACAGAATTTTTTGCCTACAGGATAAAATGTTGCAAGAAATTTTAACTGCCCTTAACTACTTCTCACTAATTCTAGTCCCTTGATACATAGTCTTCTCAGATTCACTAATACTATTAATATCCTATTTGGATAATAAATCAAGTTGATCAGTCATTTTCCTATTTTCGTAAACCATTCCCAGAGAAATGCCTTATGGAAAAGCAATATTCCCAACTCAAGTGTTTAACTGGTGACGTTTTGACAAAAACCATTGCCAATCCTGGCATTCTTATCTACTGAAATTAACTTTTCACCTAATGGATACTTTATAGGAATAAAGTCAGGTGATTGATATCAGATGTCTGGGGCAGTTCTGTGTATCTATCAGACACATCACTGAAGCAGTGGACAAGACGGCAATGGTTCCTACACGCCTGGAGTTTATAGAGGCAAAGGGCTGGGCAGCAAACAATTAATTTCAGAGAGAGATAATGCTATGAAGAAAATAAAACATAACAGGATAGTGACTGGTGGGTTAGAAGGTACTTCTTTATATAGGACAGTAAGCAGAATCTTCTCATGGGAGTTGATATCTGAACTCAGACTTGATATTAAGAAAGAGGCTGCCATTCAAACATAGGAGAAGAACTTTGAAGGCAGAAGGAGCAATGAGAACAAGTTTGGTGTTTGAGGAGCACTGTCATTTAGGAGATTGGAAGGTGGTGATGTCAGAGAGGCAGACTGTGGCCTGATTCTGCAGGGAGTACTGATCTTATTCTAAGTGCAAAACAGGAAGCTGTAGAGATGGCTTTTTTTTTTTTAAACAGGTGAATGACAGGGGGGTTCTCTGTGGTCTCCTCTAAGAGAGCCACCTGACTATCCATCTGCAGTTCATTTCCTCCACATTCTCACCATGTATGAAATGACTTTGTCTCTGTTGGTTTGAGTGTCTGTTGCCCACAAGAGCTTCCCTGCCTCGTTCCCTCCTCCGTCTCCTGCAGCCAGAACACAGGCACACAGCAGGTGCTCAGCAAATATTTATGGATTAAAGGAAAGAATGGACAAATGTCATCCAGTTTGTTGAAGCTGCAGGGAGCACAGAGTGCAAGTAAATAAGATACTGTTCTGGGTCTTCAGACTCACCATAATTTATTTTCCAAAAGTTGGCTGACATAATCAAATTATTCAGAAAGGGAAAATAAAATAGTTAAGAAATGTGGGGAAAGTACTCAACTTTACACTCATTTTAAAGACATACTGCTAACCAGAACAGAAATGAAATGATATTATGCTTCTGTTTAAAATATTCACATTGATAATAATCATTTCTCTTGAGGGTAGAGGTAATTTAACATACTGGTCAGTTCTACACACCCCCTCCCTCAAAGGCAATTCAGAAGCCAAAATTCAGTTCAGTTCCATTCAGTCGTGTCCAACCCTTTGCCACCCCATGTACTGCAGCACGCCAGGCTTCCCTGTCCATCACCAACTCCCAGAGTTTACTCAAGCTCATGTCCATCGAGTCAGTGATGCCATCCAACCATCTCACCCTCTGTCATCCCCTTCTCTTCCCACCTTCAATCTTTCCCAGCACTAGGGTCTTTTTCAGTGAGTCAGTTCTTCGCATGAGGCGGCCAAAGTATTGGGAGTTTCAGCTTCAGTATCAGTCCTTCCAATAAATATTCACGACTGATCTCCTTGCAGTCCAAGGGACTCTCAAGAGTCTTCTTAGTTCAAAACCATCAATTCTTTGGCGCTCAGCTTTCTTTATGGTCCAACTCACATCCACACATGACTACTGGAAAAACCATAGCTTTGACTAGACGGACCTTTGTTGGCAAAGTGATGTCTCTGCTTTGTAATATGCTGTCTAATATGGTTTGTCATAACTTTTCTCCTAAAGAGCAAGCATCTTTTAATTTCATGGCTGCAGTCATCATCTGCAGTGATTTTGGAGCCCAAGAAAATAAAGTCTGTCACTGTTTCCACTGTTTCCCCATCTATTTCCCATGAAGTGATGGGACTGGATGCCATGATCTTAGTGTACTGAATGTTGAGTTTTAAGCCAACTGTTTCAATTTCATCATGAGGCTCTTTAGTTCCTCTTCACTTTCTGCCATAAGGGTGGTATCATCTGCATATCTGAGGTTATTGATATTTCTCCTGGCAATCTTGATTCCAGCCTGTGCTTCATCCAATCCAGCATTTCTCATGATGTACTCTGCATAGAAGTTAAATAAGCAGGGTGACAATATACAGCCTTGACATGCTCCTTTCCCTATTTGGAACCAGTCTGTCATTCCATGCCCAATTCTAACTGTTGCTTCCTGACCTGCATACAGATTTCTCAAAAGGCAGGACAGGTCATCTGGTATTCCTATCTCTTTAAGAATTTTCCACAGTTTGTTCTGATCCACACAGTCAAAAGTTTTGGTGCAGTCAATAAAGCAGAAGTAGATATTTTTCTGGAAATCTCTTGCTTTTTTGATGTTCCAACAGATGTTGGCAATTTGATCTCTGGTTCCTCTGCCTTTTCTAAATCTAGCTTGAACATCTGGGAGTTCACAGTTCATGTACTATTGAAGCCTGGCTTGGAGAATTTTGAACATTACTTTACTAACATGTGAGATGAGGGCAATTGTACAGTAGTTTGAGCATTCTTTGGCATTGCTTTTCTTTGGGATTGGAATGAAAACTGACCTTTTCCAGTCCTGTGGCCACTGCTGAGTTTTCCAAATTTGTTGGCATACTGAGTGCAGCACTTTCACAGCATCATCTTTTAGGATTTGAAATAGCTCAACTTGAATTCCATCACCTCCACTAGCTTTGTTCATAGTGATGTTTCCTAAGACCTACTTGACTTCACATTCTAGGATGTCTGGCTCCAGGTGAGTGATTATATCATCATGATTATCTGGGTCATGAAGATTTTTTTGTATAGTTCTTCTGTATATTGCCACCTCTTCTTCATATCTTCTGCTTCTGTTAAGTCCATACCCAAAAGCAATTCAGCAGCAAATATTAAGAGCCTTCAAAATATCCTTAGCTTTTGACTGAGAAATCCACTTCTAGGCATATATCCTAAGGAAATATTTTCAACTGAAGGGAAAATTATATGTGCAAATACATTTGTTGCACTATTATGTTTATTATAAAAAATTAAAGGGAACATTTTATAGTCAAGACCAGAGGAGTACGGACTTCCCCAGTGGTCCAATGGTTAAGAATCTGCTTTGCAATGCAGGGGATGCCGGTTCAATCCCTGGTCAGGGAACTAAGATCCCATACGTTTCGGAGCAATTAAAGCCCACTCCCCACAACTACTGAGTTTGCCTGCTCCAGAGTCTGTGAGCTGTAACTAGACAGTCCATGTGCCCCCAGTGAAAGATCCTACAGGATGCAACAAAGATCCTGAGTGCTGCAACTAAGACCCATTCCAGTCAAATAAATCAAAGAACAGAGCAATAACTGTGGTGACTTATCCTTGATGAAGCGAATGATACATTGCATAGGAGAAGCCTAGATATGGCAGTAAAGGAGAGCGTTTCTTCTACTGTGACAGTGTGTGAAAAAAGCAGGGTTCTCCTTCCTAAACTGTTGGTGGGAATGTAAATTGGTCTAGTCATTATGGAGAACAATATGGAGGTTCCTTAAAAAACAGAAATAGAATTGTCATATGACCCAACAAATCCCACTCGTGGGCATATGTCTGGAGAAAACACTAACTCCAAAAGATCCATGCACCTTCGACGTTCATAGCAGCACTATTTATAGTAATTAAGACATGGAAGCAGCCTAGATGTCCATCAACAGATGAATGGATAAAGAAGATGCGGTATACATAGACAATGGAATATTACTCAGCCATAAAGTGAAACAATGTAATTTGCAGCTACATGGATGAACCTAGATATTACTGTGCTGAGTGAAATAAGTCTGACAGAGAAAGACAAATATGATATCACATACATGTGGAATCTAAATTCTAAACTGTGGAATCTAAAATGAACTTATTTACAAAATAGAAACAGACTCACAGAGAGAACAAACTTATGGTTACCAAAGGAGAAAGGGGTGGAGAAGGGATACATTAGGAGCTTGGGATTAATAAACTACTGTATATACATTAGATAAACAAAAAGGTTTTGCTGTATAGCACAGGGAAATATATTCAATATCCTATAATAAACCATAATAGAAAAGAATATGGAAAATATATAAATACACATAAAACTGAATAACTTTGCAACACATCAGAAGTTAACACAACATTGTAAATCAACTATACTTCATGTACTTCAATAAATTTTTTTTACATGGACCAATTAATGTGCTTTGAATTGTTGGGAGGCAGTATTATGGTTGAGCTCTCTCGAGATTTTCTATTTTCACACACAGTTGATGTCAAGGGCTCAGAGGAAAGTTCCAATGCTGACACAGGGGCATTCTATCACTGGAGCTAAGTTTCAGACACCTTGGCCTTCAAAAGAGGGAGGCATTAACTTTAGGAGGTTGGCTTGTATAATTCCACAATCTCTTACCTACTCACCTCACTGAGTTTAGTCAGTTCTCAAAAAATTTTTTTTTTTGCATCACGGAGAGAGTCAAATTTTGTGAATACCTTAATTCCATTTGATTATCAGTCTTCAGGAAATTCAGCTCTGGGAGAAGTCACAGAGAGGGGCTTTCCCAAGGAAGGCTTCTCACCTACTTCCTCCTCTGCTCCTTGATTGTGGGGAGGTTTTATGAAGGCCAGAAATCTCTCCTCTGGTCACACACTGTAATTCAGTTTTCCTTCTAGAGGAAGTGAGTGGTTCTGGAGAGACTACAGCACCGCTCTGTGGATGCTACAGCTGGACCCGGGCTTGTTGCACTTTGAGAGGAAAATGGTCACAATTAGAGTAGGTTTGCACTTGCTGGCCTTTTCCAGCTAGTTCTTCCTAAAGTGAGAGGTGGTGCAGTGAGGCCTGTGCTTCTTGGAGTCTGTGGTCTGGACCTACAGCACCAGCATGGCTTGGACCTTTTTTAAAAATGCACATTTCAGAATGGATATTGTGTTCATGCCTGCTAACACAATATCCATTCTGCAGCCCGTTGATCAAGAATAGTATTGACCTTCAAGTCGTAATATATAAGAAATACATTTCATAAGGCTTTAGCTGTCATTGAAACTGGTTCCTCTCATGAATTTGGGCAAAGTAAGTTGAAAATCTTCTAGATGCCATGAAGAACATTCACAATTCAAGGGAAAACGTTGAACTATTAACATTCATAGGAGTCTAGAAGAGAGTGAATTCAACTTTCATGGATGACTTTGAGGGTTTCAAAACTTCAGTGAAGGATGTAACCGCTTATGTGGTACAAGAGCAAAAGGACGAGAGAAGTGGAACCTGAAAATGTGACTGAATTGCTGCAGTCTCATGATAAAACTTTAAGGGATGAGGAGTTTCTTATGGATCAGCAAAGAATGTGGTTTTTTTGATATGGAAACTGCTCCTGGTGAAGATGCTGTTAAGATTGTTGAAATGATAATAAAACATTTAAAATTAAAAAAAATAAAGATAAAAATAAATAAAAATGCACATTTCGAGTGCTAGCCCAGACTTAATGAATCAGTGATTTGTGTTTTAACAAGATTCCAGGAAACACTGATGCATGCTCGGGTGTGACAGCCACTGTGCCCATGGTAAACAGATGATTTTAAGTTGTCTGTGGGCACAGTACTGGAGAACATTGGTTTACTTAGTTGGGGAGGTAACTGCATTTTCAAATTTATTTCAGTCATTCGGATTGTGAAATCTCATCTATTGCTAGCATATCTCTTTCTTACATTGTTTCCCATTACAAGGAAGAGAATTGCTCAAAGAGCCTTTGACAATCATAGGTACCCACCCAGAATCCAATCACACGTTATTTTAATTGTATTTATTTTATGGTGACTTTCTAGTCATGGAAAATGAAACTAGTTTTTTTATTTGAGGTGATGTAAAGTATATTGTAAAACTAAATTTATTTAGGTCTTGAAAAAAATAAGTCAGTTTCAAGAAGACAGATTATGGAAGACAAAAGTAGAGATGATATATGGTTTGTCACGAACCCACACAACGCTAGGATGCATCACTGCATGCATGTTGAGGAAAATGGTCTTTAAAAGTAGGGTAGTGGGGGAAGCAAACAGGTAAATGAACTGAAAAAGAAACAAACATGAAATATCAATAACATGACAAATGTCATGAAAGTAGCAAAAGAGGACTGAACCAAGCCTGCATTGGAGCTGAACTCTGAGTTACTTTCTGATAACTGAGTTATTTTCAGATAAGCACCTGTTCCAGGGGAGTTGCCCCCCCCCCCCGCCCCCGCCCAGCTGACTGTCAGTCTAGGGAGAATGTAATGACATTTAACCTGACATTCAAGGCTCAAACTTGACCTTCAACTTTCCCAGTGATCTTTCACCAGACATTCATTTTGGTTGCTGTTTTTCTTCGTCACCTATAAAATGTCCCTTTCAAGAAGGAATCTTTGATCTGGCTTTCTCGGAAACAGTTTTCTTTATGACAAATTTTAATTAAAACTTGGGAAGGCATTCATAAGAAATCTCTTGAGAGGCTGCATAGCTTCAGGAATCAGTGAGATACTTTGTGGGCCTATTTTACTGAAAAGATAATGAGAATGACGATGCTTGCCAAGGACAATATGTGTGAGAAATAGGTTTCACACAGAGTCTTTGGGGGAAGGGAAATTTGGCAATATGCATTGCAGACCTCTAACAGCAGACCTATCATTCCACCCAGCAACGTTCCATTCCATTCTAAGAATTTATCCTGAGAAACAGTGAGATTTGTGCTCAAAAATAATAGTGGGACTTCCCTGGTTAAGAATCCACCTGCCACTGAGGGAGACATGGGTTCAATCCTTGGTCCAGGAAGATCCCATGTGCCAAAGAGCAACCAATCCCATGCACCACAACTACTGAAGCCTGAATGTTCTAGAGCCCACAAGTAGCAATTACTGAGTCCATGTGCTGCAACTGTTGAAGCCTGCTCGCCTACAGCCTGTGCTTACAAATTTTCAACTATGTAAATGTCCAAAACCTAGAGCCTGGTCAAGACAAATTTGGGGAGTTTGTGAGACAAATACTACATAGTCACTAGGACAAAGGAAATTTTCAACAATATTATATTTACTAAGCATAAATAAACTACAAAACAATATATACAGTGAGGTACTATGCTTGGGTTCAATGAGCCAGTGTTGACTTCAGCTTTTTTCCTCATTCACCAAATACTTTAGAGAATCTACAAATGTCAGATGTTATTTCCGACTCTAGAGGACAGAGCAAATGAACTGAAATTTACATTTCTGCGGTAATTGTGAAAGTGTTACAAAGGACACACTTGGGGGGCGGGGTGGGAGCATGTAAAGAGGAAACCTTACCCTGAACACTTTCTGCAAAGTGCACCCAGTAAGCACAACACCCAGCAGAGGCCAGTGCATGCAGGCGTGCAATAAACAGCCACCAACTGGCAGACTTCCTCTGGGGGCAAAGCTCTCCATCCTGGGCAGCAGTAACCATACAAGGCAGGACCAGAAACCAGCCTCACCTCTGATGTCCTGCTGTGATACAGGGTCTGCCTCTTCAGGGAGACTCCTCTTTCCTTTATGGTAACTATCTCCCAGTAGCCCTGATCCTTCTCCCCAGAAGGCTCCTTGGTGTCTCTGGAAATTGCAGAGATGGGGAGCAGCTGGTAGGAGGTGGGGCTGGGCAGCAATGTCCACAGAACTTCTCTCTGGAAGCGAGCTTGTCCTGGCTCCTGCTGAGTCAAGATGCTTTGTGATCATCTGCCCTGTGACTTGGGCTTCTCAGGTGGCACTAATGGTAAAGAACCTGCCTGCCAGTGTAGGAGACATAGAGACTTGGGTTAGATAGCTGGGTCAGGAAGATCCCCTGGAGGAGGAGGGCATGGCAACCACTCCAGTATTCTCACCTGGAGAATCCCATGGACAGAGGAGCCTGGCAGGCTACAGTCCATACGGTCACAAAGAGCTGGACATGACTGAAGTAACTGAGCATATATGCCCTGTAACTCTTTTGCCATCCCTTGAAAAATATTTCCTCATTTTTCAATAATGCCCTCTCTGAGGGTGGTATGAATGTGTGAGTCTGTGAATTGAAAACTAATTACCAGTTGAGCACAATCTCTGGGAATCTTTTCTCCTCTGAGAAAAACTTAAGTTTTAGTGGGAATATCCTGATTCTCTTGCAGAGCTGGGCCCTCAGGGTGTTGTCCCCTCATGAACCCAGCGTGGAGTGGTGAGAAGAGTAGTTTTCCCCAATACGTCATCCCGGAGAATTAAAAGTGAGCCAGATATCACTTTATCATCACTAAGATGGTTATAATAAAGAAGACAGATAATTGCAAGTGTTGGTGAGGATATAGGGGAACTGGAATCCTCATATACTGCTGGCAGGGATGTAAAATGGTACAGCCACTTTGGGCAAAAGTCTGGTCCCCTTTCACACAGAGTTCCCATTTCATGCAACAATTTTACTTCCAGATACATTCCTAAGATAAGTGAGAAAAATGTCCACATAAAAATTTGTACATGACAGTTCATTCATTATTCACAATAGCCAAAAGATAGAAACAACCTAATTCCATCATCTGATGAATGGTTTAACAGAATGTGGTATATTCATAAATGGAACATTATTCCTTCATAAAAAGGAATACATATGTTTAAAACTTGAAAATAACATGCTAAATGAAACAAACCAGTCACAAAAGACCTCATCTCATATGAAAGTGAAAGTGTTATCGTTCAGTCATGTCTGACTTGTTGCAAATCCATGGACTGTTGCCTGCCAAACTCCTCTGTCCCTGGGATTTTCCAGGCAAGAATACTGGAGTGGGTAGCCATCCTTTTCTCCAGGGACTCTTCCCAACCCCGAGATCGAACCCAGGTCTCCTGCACTGCAGGCAGATTCTTTACCATCTGAGCCACCAGAGAAGCCCAGCATAATTCCATTTATATTAAATGTCCAAAATAGGCAAATAGGATTAAGAGATGATGATTAAGAAGAATGGGTTTCTTTCTGGGATGATGGAAATGTTCTAAAATTGGTTGTGATGATGCACTGAATTTAAATCAGTGAATTATCTGGTATGTGAATTACATCTCAATAAAGCTGCTCAGTTCAGTCACTCAGTCGTGTCTGACTCTTTGCAACCCCATGAATCGCAGCACGCCAGACCTCCCTGTCCATCAGCATCTCCCGGAGTTCACTCAGACTCACGTCCAGCCATCTCATCCTCTGTCGTCCCCTTCTCCTCCTGCCCCCAATCCCTCCCAGCATCAGAGTCTTTGCCAATGAGTCAACTCTTTGTATGAGGTGTCTAAAGTACTGGAGTTTCAGCTTTAGCATCGTTCCTTCCAAAGAAATCCCAGGGCTGATCTCCTTCAGAATGGACTGGTTGGATCTCCTTGCAGTCCAAGGGACTCTCAAGGGTCTTCTCCAATACCACAGTTCAAAAGCATCAATTCTTCGGCACTCAGCCTTCTTCACAGTCCAACTCTCACATCCATACATGACCACAGGAAAAACCATAGCCTTGACTAGATGGACCTTAGTCAGCAAAGTAATGTCTCTGCTTTTGAATATGCTATCTAGGTTGGTCATAACTTTTCTTCCAAGGAGTAAGTGTCTTTTAATCTCATGGCTGCAGTCACCATCTGCAGTGATTTTAAAGCTGCTACCAAAACATAAAAAAGCAAGGGATGGACAAAGTGTAAATTCCTCCAGTAATTTTAAAGAGGACTGTCTTTTAAAGGAAATTTCTGTTCACCAAAGACCTCCCTCTGCCTACAGATAATCTTTTGTAATGACCACAACTCCATATAGTTCACAAGAGCTATAGAAATATAGTTATTAAGAACAACTTAAACTTTAAAAGCACTTACCATGTGCCACTACTCTACACAATTTACTTCATACTAATTTACTCAAAATCATAAAGACGATTTACCATTATAATACATATATTATAGCTAGGACTCTGAAGCACATTTAGGACTATGACTTGGATTTGGGTCTGCAAACTTTTTCAGTAATGGGCCAGATAGGAAGATCTTGCTTCTCATTTCAAATTTTGGCTACATGGGTCATACAGAAACTAGTTTGACAACACTTGTAAATTACACAACACTATTAAATTGTTAAGATGACTTAACCGTAGTATAAAATTTGCTGTTTTACCTTGTTATTGTAAGTTGAATTCATTAAGAAGCTTTACCAAGTCTTTACCAAAGTTACTTTCAAAAGTCATTCTTGTTTGATAGTTATTGAAAGTGGTTCTTCTCACTCAGAAGGATTTTAATCTTAGCCTGTGCTTAAAAATTTGCAGTAAAACTTTTTACTACTGCTATCCATGAAACTGCTTTATAGCAGGGTAAGTCAGGATATTAGCTTCTGTGTTAGACAAAAATTCACAGAACCAATGATGGTTAAGTTCATTTACAGTGAATGAAGTTCATTGTTACAGTACTGGCTTCATAACACATGATATACTCAAATATTTTCCACAAACTATTTACTCATAAATAATATAATGGATAACCATAGCCTTTAATTTTTAAATTAATTTATTTCAATTGGAGGCTAATTATTTTACAATATTGTAGTGGTTTTTGCCACATATTCACATGAATCCGCCATAGGTGTACATGTGTTCCCCATCCTGAACCCCCTTCCCCCTCCCTCCCCATCCCATCTCTCAGGGTCATCCCAGTGCACCAGCCCTGAGCACCCTGTCTCATGAATCAAACCTGGACTGGCAATCTATTTCACATATGATAATATACATGTTTCAATGCTATTCTCTCAAATCATCCCACCCTCGCCTTCTCCCACAGAGTCCAAAAGTCTGTTCTTTACATCCATGTCTCTTTTGCTGTCTTGCATATAGGGTCATCGTCACCATCTTTCTTATATATGTATTAATATACTGTATTGGTGTTTTTCTTTCTGACTTACTTCACTCTGTATAATAGATTCCAGTTTCATCCACCTCATTAAAACTGATTCAAATATATTCTTGTTAATAGCTGAGTAATATTCCATTGTGTATATGTACCACAGCTTTCCTATCTATTTGTCTGGTGTTGGACATCTAGGTTGCTTCCATGTTATGGCTATTGTAAACAATGCTGTGATGAACATTGGGGTACACATGTCTCTTTCAATTCTGGTTTCCTTGGGATGTATGCCCAGGAGTGGGATTGCTGGGTCATATGGCAGTTCTATTTCCAGTTTTTTATGGAATCTCCACACTGTTCTCCATCGTGGCTGTACTAGTTTGCATTCCCACCAACAGTGTAGGAGGGTTCCCTTTTCTCCACACCCTCTCCAGCATTTATTGCTTGTAGACTTTTGGATCGCAGCCATTCTGACCTGCGTGAGATGGTACCTCAGTGTGGTTTTGATTTGCATTTCTCTGATAATGAGTGATGCTGAGCATCTTTTCATGTGTTTGTTAGTCATCTGTATGTCTTCTTTGGAGAAATGTTTCTTTAGTTCTTTGACCCATTTTTCGATTGGGTCATTTAGTTTTCTGGCATTGAGCTGCATGAGCTGTGCTTCATCCAGCCCAGCGTTTCTCATGATGTACTCTGCATAGAAGTTAAATAAGCAGGGTGACAATATACGGTCTTGACGTACTCCTTTCCCTATTTGGAGCCAGTCTGTCATTCCATGCCCAGTTCTAACTGTTGCTTCCTGACCTGCATACAGATTTCTCAAGAGGCAGAGTCAGGTCATCTGGTATTCCTATCTCTTTAAGAATTTTCCACAGTTTGTTCTGATCCACACAGTGAAAAGCAGAAGTAGATATTTTTCTGGAAATCTCTTGCTTTTCTGATGATCCAACAGATGTTGGCAATTTGATCTCTGGTTCCTCTGCCTTTTCTAAATCCAGCTTGAACATCTGTAAATTCACAGTTCATGTACTGTTGAAGCCTGGCCTGGAGAATTTTGAGCATTACTTCACTAGCGTCTGAGATGAGTGCAATTGTGCGGTAGTTTGAGCATTCTTTGGCATTGCCTTTCCTTGGGATTGGAATGAAAACTGACCTTTTCCAGTCCTGTGGCCACTGCTGAGTTTTCCAAATTTGCTGGCATATTGAGTGCAGCACTTTCACAGCATCATCTTTTAGGATTTGAAATAGCTCAACTAGAGTTCCATCACCTCCACTAGCTTTGTTCATAGTGATGCTTCCTAAGGCCTACTTGACTCACATTCCAGTATGTCTAGCTCTAGGTGAGTGATCATATCATCATGATTATCTGGGTCATGAAGATCCTTTTTGTATAGCTCTTCTGTGTATTCTTGCCACCTCTTCTTAATGTCTTCTGCTTCTGTTAGGTCCATACAATTTCTGTCCTTTATTGAGTCCATCTTTGTATGAAATGTTCCCTTGATATCTCTAATTTCCTTGAAGAGATCTCTAGTCTTTCCTATTCTATTGTTTTCCTCTATTTCTTTGCACTGAACACTGAGGAAGGCTGTCTTATCTCTCCTTGCTATTCTTTGGAACTCTGCATTCAAATGGGTATATCCTTCCTTTTCTCCTTTGCCTTTCACTTCTCTTCTTTTCACAGCTATTTGTAAGGCCTCCTAAGACAGCCATTTTGCCTTTTTGCATTTCTTCTTGGCGATGGTCTTGATCCCTGTCTCCTGTATAATGTCACGAACCTCCATCCATAGTTCTTCAGGCACTCTGTCTATCAGATTTAATCCTTGAATCTGTTTCTCACTTCCACTGTATAATCATAAGGGATTTGATTTAGGTCATTCCTGAATGGTCTAGCAGTTTTCCCTAGTTTCTTCAATTTAAGTCTGAATTTGGCAATAAGGGGTTCATGATCTGAGCTACAGTCAGCTCCCAGTCTTGTTTTTGCTGACTGTATAGAGCTTCTCCATCTTTGGCTGCAAAGAGTATAATCAATCTGATTTCGGTGTTGACCATCTGGTGATGTCCATGTTTAGAGTCTTCTCTTGTGCTGTTGGAAGAGGGTGTTTGCTATGACCAGTGCGTTCTCTTAGCAAAACTCTATTAGCCTTTGCCCTGCTTCATTCTGTACTCCAAGGCCAAATTTGCCTGTTACTCCAGGTGTTTCTTGACTTCCTACTTTTGCATTCCAGTCCCCTATAATGAAAATGACAACTTTTTTGGGTCTTAGTTCTAGAAGGTCTTATAGGTCTTCATAGAACCATTCAACTTCAGCTTCTTCAGTATTAGTGGTTGGGGCATAGACTTGGATTACTGTGATATTGAATGGTTTGCCTTGGAAATGAACAGAGATCATTCTGTCGTTTTTGAGATTGCATCCAAGTACTGCATTTCAGAGTCTTTTGTTGACTCTAATGGCTACTCCATTGCTTCTAAGGGATTGTTGCCCACAGTCGTAGAAGTAATGGTCATCTGAGTTAAATTCACCTATTCCAGTCCCTTTTAGTTTGCTAATTTCTAGAATGTCAACATTCACTCTTGCCATCTCCTGTTTGACCATTTCCAATTTGCCTTGATTCATGGACCTAACATTCCAGGTTCCTATGCAATATTGTTCTTTACAGCATCCATTATTGCTCCACCCATCAACAAAAAATTGGTTTAATGATTCACTGAGCTTGGCCCTGCCCATCAGAACAAGACCCTGTTTCCCCCTCAGTCAGTCTCTCCCATGAGGAAGTTTCCATAAGCCTCTTATTCTTCTCCATCAGAGGGCAGACAAAATGAAAACCACAATCACAGAAAACTAACCTATCTGATCACATGGACCACAGCCTTGGCTAACTCAATCAAACTATGAGCCATGCCATGTAGGGTCACCCAAGATGGATGCGTCACAGTGGAGAGTTCTGACAAAACATGGTCCACCGGAGAAGAGAATGGCAAACTACTTCAGTATTCTTGTCTTAAGAACCCCATTAACAGTATGAAAAGGCAAAAAGATAGGACACTGAAAGATGTAAGTGCCCAATATGCTACTAGAGATCAGTGGAGAAATAACTCCAGAAAGACTGAAGAGACAGAGCCAAAGCAAAACACCTCCCAGCTGTGGATGTGACCGGTGATGGGAGCAAAGTCCAGTGCTGTAACGAGCAATAACATGCCTGAGGAGATCCTTATTCGGTTCTTACTAAAAATAGGTTTTTCACAATTACCTTGAAATTTTTTTTACAAAACAGCTTTATTGAGATTCAACTCTTCTATCATATAATTCACCCATTTGAAGTGTATAATTTCATTTTGAAAATATTATTTCTTGCAGGTTTTGCCATAGAAGCTATTCATAGAGGCTAATTATTCGGTCATTTCAAACTTGTAACTGACTCCTTGAATAAACCACAACTGAGTAGTGTTGGTAACGTCCATCAACTCATCAAGATTCAAGAGAAAACACTCAAAATTATTTGCCTTGCTTATTAATTGACTATGACATTGTTCCCAATGTTCTTAACTCTCTGAACAACTGTTGTGCTAAAACAGTCTTAAATAAGCTTCTTTCATCTGAGCACATTTCTCTGGCTGCTACAATCAAACACAACTTAATTAACTCATCCCTAAATGGTTTTCCTTGCCTGGGTAACACATGAGCCACTTGAAAACTTGCTTTGATTGCAGACTCATTTTCATTATTTAATTTTATGAAGAAATTTTGCCATAATGAGATAATTCATTTAAAATTTTCTATTTTTCCTGATGGTTGCTTTCCTGTGAGTTGGGAATACTAGGATATATCCTTAGTCTGATAAATTAACACAATCTGTTATTTTAGCCCACCAATAGTGTCACTGTATAATAAATAATGCCTTGTCATTGAATTTGATAACAAAATAATCCATAATCCATACTCCAAAATAATCCATACTGGGATTTTAAAGTATGGCATTTGAAGTCAACTTTTCTCCCCGCCCCGCCCCCCCCCGCCTTTTTTTTTTGACATAATGAATATGCTTTGGTGATTTTAAAATGAAAATGTTGAAGCATTGGCATGTCCTTAGGGACCAGAGATGGGACACAGAACTCATTTCCCATTGCTAAGACAAAGTCTGCTATTAGGTGAAGCCAATAGAGGGGAGTAGGAAAAGCCTGAGCTCACTTTCTCCCATGGACACATCAAAATTGCTATTTGCAAAGCAACTATTGGTTAGAATAACTTGAAAACCAGCAGAAATGATTTTCTATAATTAAAGATATAAAGAAGAAACCAAAATGAGACAGGTAGGAGGGGCAGGGATGCAGCATACTCAAGATTCACTCCCCTAAAGACAGCCCACAAACAGGAGGATAACACAATGCTCAAGACTCTTCCCAAGGAGCAAGGAGCCTGAGCCTGCACTGGGCTCCCCAGCCTAGGGGTCTGGCACTGGGAAGATGAATTCCCAGAATGTCTGGCTTTGAAGACCAGCAGAGCTTATGTTTAGGAGAGCTGGAGGGCTCAAAGAAACAGAAATTCCACTTTTAAAGGTCTCACACAAAATCTCACACGCTCCAAGTCCCAGTACAGAGGCAATACATTGAAAGGGACCTGGGTCAGACACACTTGTTGATCTCACAGTACCTCTGAGAGAGGCAGAAAGCAAAGAGGAAATGCTCTGGGGACACAGATGCTGGCAGAAGCCATTTGGGGAACTCCTTCTACCAGGAGGACACTGGTGCTGGCGAGTGCCATACTGGTGTCCTCTCTCTAGATTATCAGCATCACAGCTTTACCTGCCTACCAGTGGAGGACACAGCCCCAGGACCCAGCCCTGCCCATCAGCTGGCCAGAATCATCCTTGGAACTCCGTGGCCCCTATAGTCAGCTGCCCCAGGAATCAGTCTCACTCACCAATCTTACTCACCAATGGGCCAGCAGCCTCTGCATGAGGCAAGGCCTGGCAGCCAACCAGCCTAAGGGCCAGGTTTGCCAACCATGTGCCCATAGCAGTTGGCCTCTCTACAACAGAAGAGCCCACATATAAGGCACCCCTAGAGCATATGACTCTAATGATCAGAGGGAAATGTCTTGCTAGGCCCCATAGGATGTCTCCTACATAAGGTCACTTCTCCAAGACTGAGAAGTGACCAGTCTAATACACACAAGTAAACACAGAGAATTAGGCAAAAGGAGGAGACAGAGGAATATGTTGCAAGTGAGAAAAAAAAAAAAAAAACAGGACAAAACCTCCATAAAAGAACTAAGTTAAGAGGAGATATGCAATCTACCTGATAAAGAACTCAATCTAATGATCATAAAGATGTTCAGTGAACTCAGGAGAATAATGGATGAACACAGTGAGAAGGAAATGGCAACCCACTCCAGTGTTCTTGCCTGGAGAATCCCAGGGACGGGGGAGCCTGGTGGGCTGCCGTCTATGGGGTCGCACAGAGTCAGACATGACTGAAGTGACTTAGCAGCAGCACAGTGAGAAGAGCTGAAGAATACAATAACTGAAATAAAAAACATACTAGAAGGAATCAACAGTAGATTAGATGCTACAGGGGAACATATCGGTGGAAGACAGTAGTGGAAATCAAAAAAGAATTCTTAAAAAATGAGGAGTGTGGACTTCTCTGGTGGCTCAGTGGTAAAGAATCTGCCTGTCAAAGCAGGAAACATGGGTTTGACCCCTGATCTGGGAAAACCCACATACCAAGGGGCAACTAAGCCCAAGTGCCACAACTACTGAACTGACGCTCTAGAGCCCTAAAATACTGAAAGCCCCGAGAGCCTGCGCTCTGCAACAAGAGAAGCCACATCGACGAGAAGCTTGTGCACCACCACTAGAGAGCAGCCCCCACTTGCTGCAACTAGAGCAAAGCCCATGCATAGCACAGCCAAAAAGAAAAACAAACATTTTTAAAAATGAGGAATGTTTAAGAAATCTCTGGGACAACATGCTGCTGCTGCTGCTGCTAAGTCGCTTCAGTCGTGTCCAACTCTGTGTGATCCCATAGACAGCAGCCCATCAGACTCCCTCGTCCCTGGGATTCTCCAGGCAAAAACACTGGAGTGGGTTGCCATTTCCTTCTCCAATGCATGAAAGTGAAAATTGAAAGTGAAGTCGCTCAGTTGTGTCTGACTCTTCGCGACCCCATGGACTGCAGACTACCAGACTCCTCCATCCATGGGATTTTCCGGGCAAGAGTACTGGAGTGGGGTGCCATCACCTTCTCTGCTGGGACAACATAAAGCATACTAAAATTTGTATTGTAGAGGTCCCAGAAGGAGAAAAGAGAAAAGGGGACAGAGAACTTATCTGAAGAAATAATAACTGAAAACCTCCCTAACCCGGGAAAGGAAAAACAAAATTCAGATCTAACAAGCACAGAGAGTCCTCAACAAGATGAATCCAAATTGGTCTACACCAACACATACTATAATTAAAATGGCAAAACTTAAAGACGTAGATAGAATATCAAAAGCAGCAAAAGGAAAGCAACTACTTATGTATAAGGGAACTCTCCTACGACAATAAGCTTGACTTTTCAGCAGAAACTTTGCAGGCCAGGAGGAAGTGGCACAGTATATTTAAAGTGATGAAAGGAAAACACCTATAACCAAGAATATTCTACCCGGCAGGGTTATTATTCAAATTTGAAGGATAGACAAAGAGTTTTTCAGATAAGCAAAACCTAAAAGAGTTCATTGCCATTAAGCTGGCTTTGCAGGAAAAGTTACAGGGCCTTCTCTAAGTAGAAAAGACCACAACCAGAAATTTGAAAATTACAAAGGGAAAAAACCTCATTGGTAAAGACAAACATAGAGTAAA
Organism: Redunca redunca; assembly: GCA_006410935.1. Lineage (NCBI taxonomy): Eukaryota > Metazoa > Chordata > Mammalia > Artiodactyla > Bovidae > Redunca > Redunca redunca. The sequence goes on from SJYQ01005261.1 coordinate 765,508, forward strand.
GGTAGTAGGCCAACCACTCATAAAGCTAGTAGGAAGATTACAAAACAAAAGTTGTAAGATCATTTATATACCAATACATAGTAAAGGGATATACAAAATTAAAAAATGTTAAATATGACACCAAACTACTCAGTGTTGTGGGGAAGGAGTGAAAATGCAGGGTTGTTAGAATGTATTTGAACCTAAGAGATCATCAACTTAAAAAAATATGTTGTTATACATAACCTTATGGCAACTGCTAATCAAAAATATATAATAGATACACACAGACACTAGAGAAAGGAATCCAAACATAACACTAAAGATACTCATCAAGTCACAAGGGAAAAGAGCAAAAGAAGAAAGGAACAAAACACTACAAAAATAAAAAGAAAAAATGAAAAAAAGAAAAAATGAACAAAACGGCAATAAGTACATACCCATCAATGATTAACTGTAAATAGACTAAATGCTCCATTCAAACGACATAGAGTAGTTGAAAGGATGGGAAAGAAGAACCATTTATTTGTTGTCTACAAGAGATTTACTTCTGATCTAAAGACAAACAGACAAAGTGAGGGGACAGGAAAGGTATTCTATGCAAATGGAAACTAAAATAAAGCTGGTAGCAATATTTATGTCAGTCAAAATAGGCTTTTAAACAAAGACTGTAACAAGTGACAAAGAACAATACATAAGACGAAGGGACCGATCCAATAAGAAGGTATAATAATTATAAATATATATGACCCAACAAAAGAGCACCTAAAACACATACAACAAATATTAGTAAACCCAAAGGGAAAAACTGGCAGTAGCACAGTAATAACAGTGAACTTTTAACATCCCACTTACATCAACGGGCAGATCATCCAGACAGAAAATCGTTAAGGAAACTGGCCTTAAATGGCACATTAGAACAGATGGATTTTATACATTGTTGTTGAGTTACCTCCATCCAAAAGAAACAGAATAGGAAAGAGTTGAGGGGGGCTGGATCAAGATAGTGGAATAGAAAGATGTGGCGCTCACCTCCTCCCACAAATACATCAAAAATATATCTACATGTGGGAACAACTCTCACAGAATAACTGCTGAATGCTGGCAGAAGATCTCATGAAACCAACATCACAAGAAAGATCACCATGTAACCAAGAAGGATGAAATAAAGGGAAAAAAAAGGGGGGGGGAATGAGACCAGCCACCCTGGGAGGAGCTATGAAAGAGGAAAGGTTCCTTTGTCCTGGAAACCTCCTTCAACAACTGGGAGATCAGCTGGGACAGAATGGAACTTCAGAGGCTCAGAGAAGAGCACATCAGTCAGCTTATGGCAGGTGAACAGAGAGAGACCAGCATAGGGGATCCTGGTCACCCCCTGCGCCCCCCAGCCCAAGAAATAAATCTGCTACTGTGTGTAGGGGCTGGGTGCTAAAACGGGATTTCAAAGGACAGACCTGGGGAGAGCACTGGGGTGGCTATACAGAGATAGCCGGAAAAGGCTGGACTGTGGTCCAAGCAGCAACCCAGGAAGGAGCTTGTGTCTGCCATCAAAGCCCCACTGTTAATGTGCATACTTGAAGGGAGAGGCAGGGCCCATCATAGCAGCCTCATTCTTATGGTGGGTACAGCTCCACCTTTACAAGCTCTGAGAGCATGCAAGCATTGGCAGGTTGTCCACACATGCAGCTGGGGCTAAAATCCAAGCTGATCCTCAAGGGCTAAAATCTGAGCTGTGTCCCAGCAGCTGTGTGATCTGCAGATTTATGTGCCACTGGCGGCTTTGTAAACTTAGTGCCTGGGGGATATCCACTCAGATTACTGGAGCTCCGGTGGGTAGCTAGGTCGGGTCCAGCAACAGCGGCTGAAGGCTCGGTGGGAACATGTAGAGGTAGGGCTGAGGTCTGGGCGAACTCAATAGCTCCCGTGGTGAGTGCAGGTGGATGACTACAGCAGTCCTGGTGCCTGACCTCAGCGGTTCTGTACCAGTGGATCCACGCTAATGGCTCTGTGAGCTCAGCGCCTAAGGGATACCCAGGCCAACTACCTGAATTTCCATGGCTGAAGTGGGGCTGAGGGCAGTGCCCCAAACGGTATTTTGTGAACCTGCACAAAGGGCGACACCATGGAGGGCACTTCCCAGAATGTAGTTTCTACAGAGGAATCCTCAGTGGCTCATCTCTCAGTGGGAGTGCTTCAGGCCTGCCTACTGCACACTGCAGTTCAGAAACAGATCTGCGGGATGTCTACTCCAACAACGGGGGAGCAGATCCTGCCCCTGATAGAGCTGTGACAACCACAGACCAAAGAGGAGGTCCAGTCAACATTCAGTGCAGGTTCTGGTCACCACAACAGCAACCACACTCCCCTGTCAGGGGGATAATGGCCAACATACAGTGAGGGAAGGTGTGGCAGGCATCCATACTAAAAACAGCCTTCACACAAAAAACATGAGACTCATGGATGCCACACAGGAACATTCCCACATTAAAAACCCTTCAGGACCACAGTAGATGACTGTTTCTCCTAAACTCATAAAGCCAACGAAGTATAAGTAAAATGAAGAAGCAGAGGAAGCACTCCCAATAAAAAGATCAGGAGAACTTCCCTGAAAGAACAACAAAACAGACCTCTCCAGTCTACTATCAGTTCAGCTCAGTCATGTCTGACTCTGCGACACCATGAATCACAGCATACCAGGCCTCCCTGTCCATGACCAACTCCCGGAGTTCACTCAAAATCATGTCCATCGAGTTGGTGATGCCATCCAGCCATCTCATCCTCTGTCGGCCCCTTCTCCTCCTGCCCCCAATCCCTCCCAGCATCAGAGTCTTTTCCAGTGAGTCAACTCTTCGGATGAGGTGGCCAAATACTGGAGTTTCAGCTTTAGCATCAGTCCTTCCAAAGAACACCCAGGACTGATCTCCTTTAGGATGGACTGCTTGGATCTCCTTGCAGTCCAAGGGACTCTCAAGAGTCTTCTCCAACACCACAGTTCAAAAGCATCAATTCTTCAGTGTTCAGCTTTCTTCACAGTCCAACTCTCACATCCATACATGACCACTGGTAAAACCATAGCCTTGACTAGATGGATCTTTGTTGGCAAAGTAATGTCTCTGATTTTGAATATGCTATCTAGGTTGGTCATAATTTTCTTGCAAGGAGTAAGCGTCTTTTAATTCCATGGCTGCAACCAACATCTGCAGTGATTTTGGAACCCCCAAAAATAAAGTGTGACACTGTTTCCACTGTTTCCCCATCTATTTCCCATGAAGTGATGGGACCAGATGCCATGATCTTTGTTTTCTGAATGTTGAGCTTTACGCCAACTTATTCACTCTCCTCTTTCACTTTCAAGAGGCTTTTTAGTTCCTCTTCACTTTCTGCCATAAGGGTAGTGTCATCTGCATATCTGAGGTTATTGATATTTCTCCCAGCAATTTTGTCCAGCCCAGTGTTTCTCATGATGTACTCTGCATAGAAGTTAAATAAGCAGGGTGACAATATACAGTCTTGACGTACTCCTATTCCTATTTGGAACCAGTCTGTTGTTCCATGTCCAGTTCTAACTGTTGCTTCCTGACCTGCATATAGGTTTCTCAAGAGGCAGCTCAGGTGGTCTGGTATTCCCATCTCTTTCAGAATTTTCCACAGTTTGTGGTGATCCACACAGTGAAAGGCTTTGGGATAGTCAATAAAGCAGAAATAGATGTTTTTCTGGAACTCTCTTCCTTCTTCCATGATCCAGTGGATGTTGGCAATTTGATCTCTGGTTCCTCTGCCTTTTCTAAAACCAGCTTGAACATCTGTAAATTCACAGTTCATGCACTGTTGAAGCCTGGCCTGGAGAATTTTGAGCATTACTTCACTAGCGTCTGAGATGAGTGCAATTGTGCGGTAGTTTGAACATTCTTGGGCATTGCCTTTCTTTGGAATTGGAATGAAAACTGACCTTTTCCAGTCCTGTGGCCACTGCTAAGTTTTCCAAATTTGATGGCATATTGAGTGCAGCACTTTCACAGCATCATCTTTCAGGATTTGAAACAGCTCAACTGGAATTCCATCACCTCCACTAGCTTTGTTCATAGCGATGCTTTCTAAGGCCCACTTGATTTCACATTTCAGGATGTCTTGCTCTAGGTGAGTGATCACACCATTGTGATTATCTGGGTCATGAAGATCTTTTTTGTACAGGTCTTCTGTGTATTCTTGCCACCTCTTCTTAATATCTTCTGCTTCTGTTAGGTCCATACCATTTCTGTCCTTTATCGAACCCATCTTTGCATGAAATGTTCCCTTGGTATCTCTAATTTTCTTGAAGAGATCTCTAGTCTTTCCCATTCTATTGTTTTCCTCTATTTCTTTGCACTGATTGCTGAGGAAGGCTTTTCTATCTCTCCTTGCTATTCTTTGGAACTCTGCATTCAGATGCTTATATGTTTCCTTTTCTCCTTGGCTTTTTGCTTTTCTTCTTTTCACAGCTATTTGTAAGGCCTCCCTAGACAGCCGTTTTGCTTTTGCATTTCTTCTTCTTGGGGATGGTCTTGATTCCTGTCTCCTGTACAATGTCACAAATCTCCATCCATAGTTCATCAGGCACTCTATCTATCAGATCTAGTCCCTTAAATCTATTTCTCACTTCCACTGTATAATCATACAGGATTTGATTTAGGTCATACCTGAATGGTCTAGTGGTTTTCCCTACTTTCTTCAATTTAAGTCTGAATTTGGCAATAAGGAGTTCATGATCTGAACCACAGTCAGCTCCTAGTCTTGGTTTTGCTGACTGTATAGAGCTTCTCCATCTTTGGCTGCAAAGAATATAATCAATCTGATTTCAGTGTTGACCATCTGGTAATGTCCATGTGTAGAGTCTTCTCTTGTGTTGTTGGAAGAGGGTGCTTGCTAGGATCAGTGCGTTCTGTTGGCAAAACTCTATTAGCCTTTGCCCTGCTTCATTCCATATTCCAAGGGCAAATTTGCCTGTTACCCCAGTCTACTATACCCCAAGTTAAAAAAAGAAGTAATGAAAAACACCAAAGTTATTAAGAAAGACTATCCACAGAAACGCAGATTACTGTAAAAAGGAACTAGAAATTATAAAGAGGAGACAATTCAGTTTGCTTTAGTCGCTCATTCAGTTGTGTTTGACTCGTTGTGACCCTGTGGACTGCAGCACGCCAGCCTTCCCTGTCCATCACCAATCCCCAGAGCTTGCTCAAACTCATGTCCATCGAGTCAGTGATGCCATCCGACCATCTCACCCTCTGTCATCCCCTTCTCCTCCTGCCTTCAATCTTTCCCAGCATCATGGTCTTTTCCAATGAGTCAGCTCTTCACATCAAGTGGCCAAAGTATTGTTTCAGCTTCAGCATCAGTCCTTCCATAGAACACCCAGGACTGATCTTTAGGATGGACTGGTTGGATCTCCTTGCAGTCCAAGGGACTCTCAAGAGTCTTCTGCAACACCACAGTTCAAAAACCTCACTTCTTCAGTGCTCAGCTTTCTTTATGGTCCAACTCTCATATCCATACATGACCACTGGAAAAACCATAGCCTTGACTAGACAGACCTTTGTTGGCAAAGTAATGTCTCTGCTTTTGAATATGCTATCTAGGTTGGTCATAACTTTCCTTCCAAGGAGTAAGCCTCTTTTAATTTCATGGCTGTTGTCACCATCTGCAGTGATTTTGGAGCCCAAGAAAATAAAGTCTGTCACTGTTTCCATTATTTCCCCATCTATTTGCCATGAAGTGATGGAACTGGATGCCATGATCTTAGTTTTCTGAACGTTGAGCTTTAAGCCAGCTTTTTCACTCTCCTCTTTCACTTTCATCAAGAGGCTCTTTAGTTTTTCTTCACTTTCTGCCATAAGGGTAGTGTCGTCTGCATATCTGAGGTTATTGATATTTCTCCTGGCAATCTTGATTCCAGCTTGTGCTTCATCCAGCCCAGCATTTCCCATGATGTACTCTGCATAAAAGTTAAATGAGCATGGTAACAATATACAGCCTTGACGCACTCCTTTCCCGATTTGGAACCAGTCTGTTGTTCCATGTCCAGTTCTAACTGTTGCTTCCTGACATGCATACAGATTTCTCAGGAGGCAGGTCAGGTGGTTTGGTATTCCCATCTCTTGAAGAATTTTCCACAGTTTGTTGTGATCCACACAGTCAAAGGTTTTGGCGTAGTTGATAAAGCAGAAGTAGATGTTTTCCTAGAACTCTTGTTGCTTTTTTGATGATACAACGGATGTTGACAATTTGATCTCTGGTTCCTCTGCCTTTTCTAAATTCAGCTTGAACATCTGGAAGTTCTCGGTTCATGCACTGTTCACATACTCAGTGGAAAAATCACCCGCTGAGACAAATGCTGAGCTAATGGCAGTAAATAGCAAACTGGGTAATGCAGAATAGTGAATAAGTGAGCTGGAAGGTAGAATAATGGAAATCACTCTATCAAAAGAGCGGACAAAGACACACACACACAATGAAAGCAATATATGAGATGTATGGGAATATAAAACATCCCAATCTATGAACAATAGGGATCCCAAAAGGAGAAGAAAGAGAAAAGGGGGTCCAAAATGTATTTTTAAAAATTATGGCTGAAAATTTCCCAAACCTAAAGAAGAAAACAGATAACCAGGTATAGGAGCAACAGAGAGTCCCCAACAAGATGAACCCAAGGAGATCCATACCAAGACATATAATAACTAAAGTGGCAAAAGTTAAGGATGAAGAGAGGATTCTAAAGGCAACAAGAGAAAAACAAAGTTAATTAGAAGGAAATCTCCAGAAGCAATTGCTCTCTAAAAACGTTGCAAGCCAGAAGGGAGTAACAAGATATATTTGAAGTTCTGAAATGGAAAAGCTTGCAACTTAATCTACCCAGCAAGATTATCATTTAAAATAGAAGTAGTGATAAAGAATTTCTCAGATAACCAAAAACTAAAAGAGTACAGCAAGACTAACCTTTTAGTTTATTCTAAAATAAAAAAAAATATTGAAAGTTCTTTTCTAAACAGAGAAGCAAGAATCTATAGGAAAGAGAATATCATAATTGGAAAGTAGATAATTTAAATTAGCCAGTACACAGATTTTTTAAAATTTGTAAAAGCAATGATAATTACAATGAACAGCAAAAGGATAAACATGAAGATGTAAAAGAGGACATAAAAATCATAAAATGTTTGGGGGAGAGTAAGAAAATGTAGATTTTTAAAAAGAATGTGTTTGAGCCTATATGATTACCAGTCTAAAGCAAATAGATATAGCAATGCCTTAACATACTTGAAAAGCAGGGTAACAAAAAATAAAAAACACACAGTTCAGTTTAGTCACTCAGTCGTGTCCAACTCTGCAACCCCATGGACAGGAAGTACACCAGGACTCCTGTTTGAGCTTACTCAAACTCATTTCCATCAGGTTGGTGATGCCATCCAACCATCTCATCCTCTGTCATCCCCTTCTTCTCCCACCTTCAATCTTTCCCAGCATCAAAGTGTTTTTGAATGAGTCAGTTCTTTGCATCAGGTGGCCAACAGATTCACAAAACCAAAAAGGAGAGACCATAGTATAATAGAAAAACATCAAACTACAAAAGGAAAAACAAAAAAAGAAAAAGGAAGGTACAAAGAAGAAATATAAAAGCAACTGGAAAACAAGGTTTAAAGTGGCAATAAATACATATCTATCAATACATATCAATTACTTTAAATGTCAACAAACTAAATGCTCCAATCAAAAAAATAGAGCAACAGATTAAATATTTTAAAAAGAGCCTACAATAAGCTGCCTACAAGAAACCCACTTTAGGACAAAGGACACACATAGATTGAAAGTGAAGGGATGGAAAAAGATATTTCATGCAAATAGAAATGACAAGAAATAATTAGTAATACTCATGTTAGATAAAACAGACTTTAAAAGAAAAGCTATAAATAAAGGTAAAGGACACTACATAATGATAAGAGGATCAATACAAGAAAAGGATATTAAACTCATTGACATATATGCACCCAATATAGGAGTACCTAAACACACAAAAAAATACTAACAAACATAAAGGGAGAAATTGATAAGAATACAATAATAGTAAGAGACTCTAACACCCTACTCACATCAATAGATCTTTCAGAGGGAAAATCAATCAGAGATCAATCAATCAGAGATCCTAATAATACAACAGAACAGTTAGACTTGGATATTTTCGATGTATTACATCCAAAAAACCCAGAATGCATATTCTTTGCAAGTGCACATAGAACATTTTCTAGGATTGACTACATACCAGGACAAAAAACAAGCATCAACAAATTTAAGAGGATAGAAATTATTTCAAGCATCTTTCCTGATGGCATGAAACTATAAATCAGTCACAGAAAAAGGAAAGATTATTACATAGAGACTAAACAACATGGTATTAAAAAGCTAATGGATCAATAATAAAATCAAAGAAGAAATAAAAATACCTTGAGACAAATGACAATAAAAACATAACCACACAAAATTTATAGGATGCAGCAAAAGCAATTTTTAGAGGTAAGTTCATAGCAATGCAGGCTTTCCTCAAAAAACAAGAAAAGTCTAAAATAAACAAGGTAAGCTGCCACTAAAAAGAATTAGAAAGAAAAGAACAAGGCCTAAAGTCAGCAGAGGGAAGGAAATAATAAAGATCAGAAAGGAAATAAAATAGAGATTTTAAAAATAGAAAAAAATTCAATAACATGAAGAGCTGTTTCTTTGAAAGGGTAAACAAAATTGACAAAATTCTGGCCAGGCTCACCAAGAAAATAAAAAGGCTGAGAGGCACATGAAAAAATGTTCAACATTGCTAATTGTTAGAGAAATGCAAATGAGAACTACAATAAGGTACCACTTCACATCAGTCAAACTGGTCATCCTTAAAAAATCTACAAATAACAAACGTTGGGGAGGGTGTGGAGAAAAGGGAACCTTTCTACACTGTTGATGAGAATATAAATTTGTGCAACCACTATGGAAAACAGTATGGAGGGTCCTCAAAAAACTAAAAAGAGAGTTTCATATGATCCAGGAATCCCATTCCTGGGCATATATATGGATAAAACCTCAATTTGAAAAGATATGTGCACCCCAATGTTCATAGCAGCACTATTTACAATTGCCAAGACATGGAAGCAACCTAACTGTCCGTCAATAGGTGAATGGAAAAAGAAGATGTGGTATACCTACACAATGGAATAGTATTCAGTCATAAAAAAGAATGAAATAATGCCATTTGCAACAACATAAATTGATCTAGAGATTATCACATTACATGAACTAAGAAAGAGAAAGACTATCATATGATATCACTTATATGTGAAATATAAAAGATAATACAGAATAACTTACTTATGAAATAGAAATGATCCACAGACATAGAAAACAAACTTACAGTTACCAAAGGGGAAAGGAGTGGGGGAGTTTGGGATTAGCATATGCAAACTACTATATATAAAATAGATAAACAACAAGTATAACACACTGTATAACACAACAAACTATATTCAATATCCTGTAATAAACCATAAGGGAAAAGTCTATGGAACAGAATATATATATATATATAGCAGAAAAAAAATGTAACTGAATCATTTTGCTGTACAACAGAAACTAGCTCAATGTTGTAAATCAACTATACTTCAACAAAAACAAAAATGAAAGGAACAGAATAACACATTTTTCTCAAGTGCATATAGAATATTGTCTAGGATAGGTTATTTGCTAGGCTACAAAACAAGTGTCGGTAAATTTAAGAAGACTGAAATCATAAGAAACATCTTTTCCAACCACAACAGTATGAGATTAGAAATCAACTACAAGAAAAAACTCCAAAAGAACATAAACACATGGTGCTTAAATAAGATGCTATTAAACAATGATTAAGTCATTGAAGAAATGAGGAAATCTATAAACATCTGGAGACAAATTAAAATGAAACACAATGATCAAAAATTTGTGGAATGCAGAGAAACCAGTTCTAAGGGGGAAGTTAATAGTGATACAAGCCTACCTCAAGAAACAAGCAAAAATCTTAAGCAACCTAACCTTACATCCAAAGTAACTAGAAAAAGAAAAAACAAAACTCAAATTTTATAGAAGGAAAGGAACAATAAATATCAAACAGAAATAAAGACAGTAGAAAAGGTCATTGAAACAAAGAACTGGTTCTTTGAAAATATAAACAAAAATTGATAAACATTTAGACAGACTCCTGAGCCAAAAAAAGGCCTAAATCAATTAAATTTGATATGAAAAAGAAGTTACAACTGACACTGCAGAAATACAGAGATTTACTATGAACACTCTGACAATAAAGCGACAACCTAGAAGAAACGGAGAAATTCCTGGAAATGTACACTCTCACAGGAAGAAATAGAAAATATGAAGCGACCAATTACCAGTCATAAAATAGAATCAGTAATTTTTTTTAAAAGCCCAGCAAACAAATGTCCAATATCAGGTGACTTCACAGGTAAATTCTATGAAATACTTAGAGAAGAATTGACACCCATCCCTCTCAAACTATTCTAAAAGTTTTGAAATGGAAGGAATGCTTCCAAACATTCTATGAGGCTAGCATTGCCTTGATAATAAAATCAGACAAAGGTACCACACACAAAAAAGAAAATTTCAGGCAAATATCACTGATGAACATCAATGCAAAAGTCTTCACTGAAATATTAGCAGAAACAATTCAATAATACATTAAAAGAATCATATACCATGATTAAGTGGGATTTTCCCAGGGAGGCAAGGATGGTTCAATATCTTTAAATCAATCAATGTGTTATACTATATTAACTAACTGAAGAATAATATATGATCATCTCAATAGATACAGAAAAAGTTTTTGACAAAATTCAACATCCTTTTATGGTAAAAACTCTCAATCAAGTGGGTATAGAGGGAACATACCTCAACATAATAAATCCTGTATATGACACCCTAGAGCCAGCATCATACTTGGTGAAAAGCTGAAAGCCTTTCCACTAAATCAGAAACAAGTCAAAGACACTCACTTTTGTCATCTTTATTCAACATAAGAGTGAAAATTCTAGCCACAGCAATCAGACAAGAAAAATAAGAGGAATTCAATTTGGAAGGAAGAAGTAAAACTGTCACTGTTTGCAGATGACATTATAATACGTAGAAAATCTTAAAGATGTTATCAAAAAACTATTAGAACTAAAGAATTCACTAAGTTTTGGGATACAGAATTAACACACAGATATCTATTATCTTTCTTCCTTTTATTTGTTGAGTGGTATTTCACTGTATAGTTGTTCCATAACTCATCAGGTGAAGAGCTTTCTAGAATATCTTTCAATTTTTTGGGTCCACAAATGTCTGCTTGAGCCTTGTTTGCTACAAGAGATCTTTGCTAAGAGTTCCTGTTCAGTTACACGTCATAGCTATATATTTTTCTATCATCAGCCAGTCATCAGCCTGCAGCTAGCTACCATAGCGGGTAGAGCTCCAGGAATTTTAACTTCCATAAACTTCTTCCACTGGATGATTCATCCACCCACTTACCAATTCTTTGTTTAGTGAATGCCTACTAGGTGCCAGGCACTAATTCCTACCTTACAGAGCTTACACTTTTTAACCAATTAATCCCTTTAAGATAGGGGGAGCAGGTGGGAGGAGGAGTGAAGGAGAAATGACAGCAATGCTCTGATGGCAAGTCAGCTTTGAAATGATACATTAATCCTGTAATTGCTTGTCTTTCTTTTGGTGACAGGATGGCCCTACTGAAGAGAACCTGTGTTATGTTTCTTTGTAGTTGGCAGAGTGTTTTCATATGAATTCACCCTTTTCATCCTCACAACAACTCTGGGAGGCAACACAAGTGGGGATAATAATCCCCACTTCCCTGATCATGCCAGGACACTGAAGCTCAGGGAGATGAGCAGACTCAGGCCTGACATCACAACCTGGGAAAAACAGCCAGGAAACTATGAGGGAGTGTCTCGTACCAGCTGGTTAGAGCCTAAGCCTGCTGATAATGCTGTAAGTTTTTATGATGTCAATCAATATCCACCTGCATTTCTTTCTCTTGGCATCTATCTCTTGTACTTTCTGATCTAAAGTTCATATGTGGTGCATCAGATGACTTCACGTCATTCAATTTTGAGGGTTTAAAATTGTCCTGACTGAGCAATATCCAAGACAGGAGGACTCTGGCTAATGCAATCTCTATATTGTGCCCCTTACCTTTCATTACTTCTCAAACAATTGGAAAATGAGTGTGTCTTGCTGGAGTTCTTTAAGTCTAAGGGTCTAAAATAATTTTTTAGATTTTTACTAATGGCAAATCAAGTTCTAATATGGAGGTTCAAGATTCTCAGATGACCAATCTTGCATTGGTTGTTGCAATGACCAACATTCAGGTATAGGACAGGTACTCAGGCCAGCTTGTAGGTGGACAGCAGAAAGTCCTGCCACTTTTAGTCCTAAACAGTTCCCAGGGGTGAGTGGGTATGGAAATGCTATGCTGTTTGCAGCATTATTTACAACAGAGAAAATATGGAAGCAACTTAAGTGTCCAATTGATACATGAATAGATAAAGAAGATGTGGTGTATCTATACAGTGTATTATTCAGTTCAGTTTAGTCGCTCAGTCGTGTCTGACTCTTTGCGACCCCATGAATCGCAGCACGCCAGGCTTCCCTGTCCATCACCAACTCCCAGAGTTTATTCAGCCATAAAAAAGAAATGCTGATATTTGTGACAACATGGATGGATCGAGAGGAAATTATGCTAAGTGAAATAAGCAATACAAAGACAAATATCACATCATCTCACTTATATATGGAATCAAAACAGCAATCACACAAATAAAATGAAAAGAGACTCATATATACAGAGACTGAATAGGTGGTTGACAGAAGGGAATAGGGTGGAAGGTGAAGGATACAAGTAAAAGGGATTAAGAGTTGCAAAACTCCAGTCACATAATAAGTCACAAAATAAGTAAGTCACAAGGATATAACATACAGCATAAGGAATATGGTTAATAACATTGTATTAATAACTTTGTATGAGGACAAATGATTGCTAGACTTATGGCTATCATTTTACCATGACTTAGCTAAGTCATTTCAGCTGTGTCTGACTGTTTGCAAAATGTCCTAGTATTACTACATGCTGCTGCTGCTGCTGCTGCTGCTAAGTCACTTCAGTCGTGTCCGACTCTGTGCGACCCCAGAGATGGCAGCCCACCAGGCTCCCCTGTCCCTGGGATTCTCCAGGCAAGAACACTGGATGGGTTGCCATTTCCTTCTCCAATGCATGAAAGTGAAAAGTGAAAGTGAAGTCGCTCAGCCGCATCTGACTCTTTGCAACCCCATGGACTGCAGCCCACCAGGCTCCTCCATCCATGGGATTCTCCAAGCAAGAGTACTGGAGTGGGGTGCCATTTACTACATATGGCGTCTGAAATACTACTGGGTTACACCTGTATCACTATGGTGTTTAGCGTGCTGAGTAGCAGTGTGAAGTGATCAGAGTGTCGTCATGTCACCATACCCTCTTTTGAGTAATCAACCGTGCAGCTGTAGCAGGTAAGCAGCTACAGACAACATACAAACAGATGAAGCTGGCTCTGTTCCAATAAGACACTGTGACACTGAAATTTGGATTCCACATAATCTTTACATTTCACAAAATATGATTCTTCTTTTAATTTTTTCCAGTTTAAAAAAAAATGTAAAAATCACTCTTAGCTTGTGGGTCCTACAAAATAGGCAGCTGACTGACTTCAGCCTAGGGCTGTAGTTGGCCAACCCGTGCTCATGAGTACAGTCAGCCCACTAGGGACAGGTCCTCCCTCACAAGGTAGGAGCATGACATATCCAAAAGCATTCTGAAGACGGACAGAGGGACGAGAGCTCGCTTTCAACCTCCTGGAAGGACCATGAGACCTGACCTCGATGAGGAGGGCACCAACCACCATCTTCCAGAGCTCTTTCCTGGTGCTGAGCTGAAATTACCTCCGCTGTCTCTCTTAATTCTGTGAAGTCAACTCTGTGGGCAAGTTTCTACAGACCAAACACTTGGATCTTAGAGAAGTTACATAACAAAGGGATATTTGGCAGTCCAGAGATTGAATTCCAAGTTTTAAAGGTCATGCTCAACTCACCTTACCACACTGTTTTTATTTCACCCAGATATTTGCCCGGCCTTGCCCCTTCACCCACCCATGCTTTCCAACTAGGCACCTCACAGCATCCCTGCTGACTCTGCTGTCAGTCACCATGGCTGGGCTGTCCTCCCTGTTCCCCATACGCTTCTGCAGTTCACATGCTCTGCCGACACATACTTCTGAAGACAACAAGTGCCCTGGAAATCTTAATGAGCTGCCTAGACCTTGGACCCTTATCCCAAGAACTGGCTGTTCCACTTTGGGAAAATTTTCTCTCTCTGGTCTTCAGTTTCCTTATACGTAAAATCAGAGTGGAGAATGAGTGATACCACCATTTCCTGAGCTCCTTTCCAGTTTTACCTTTCTGTGAGTCAACTGGCTTTCCATCATGTTTTTTTTTTTACCCACATACTACCACATCCCTCTGCTAGCAATAGTTACGGAAAGCAAAAAAAAAAAAAAAAATAGTTACGGAAAGCAATTACTGTTGATAGGCCCAGAGAGGCATGGACTCTGAACCTTGCTTTAAGGTACATGACACGAGAGTCCTTTAATAAACATAGCACTCCTGAAATGCACACTGGTTGGCACATACACAAGGATATCTACGAATAAATCAACTGAACAGAGACACCAACTTCAGCCAAATGCACAGACTGAAGAGGGTAGAGAATGGGGCATTATGGAGTGGGAAGCAGCTGAAATGACAGCCAATTTTATAAATATCTATGAGGCGTCTACTGTGTGAGTGTTCGCCATACGGAGTAGAGGAGGATGTAAAACAGAGATAAATAAAGCTGAAGTCCCTGCCCTTGGAAGTCACAGTCCAGCGGGTGATAACCGAAGTGCTAATAATAGAAACTTAGGCTAATAGAAACTTAGAAATCAATGGCAGTGAAGTCAGGGGGCCTTTGATCCACTTGCCTCTTTAGAGAAGTGGGCTGAGAAAACTTCCTTTATTGTGATACCTATTAATCAAAGGACAGAGAGCTTCAGGAGACATTAATGGCCTCAAGGTTCCACTTTTCCTGAAGGTTAACTAGCTTAGTTCTTTGGATACAAGAACTAAGGGGTGACAAGGGACCAAGAAGGATGTGACTTTCTCCTCTTTTTGTCTTTGTATTGTATTGTTTTCTTGGTATAAATTATGAGAAATAAAATTATGAATTTAAGAGTAAAAATTTTAAGGCTTCTTGAAATCATTGGCCAAAGTATGTTCTTAAAAATTTATATTAATTTACTGTCCAGTAGTTTTCTTTTCACCCAAGAGCACAAAATATTTTCACTAGTAAAAGTAGGCTTTATTCCTACCATGGTAGGTGAGAAATGCTCTCTCAGTATTTAAATTCTCATTTCTTTGACCACTAATGAGATTGAACATTCTCCATATATTTGTTAGGTTATGTGTAGTTCCTGTCTATGATTTTTGTCTATTGTTTCAGGGGGAGGGTTATTCATAATTTTCTAATAAAAATGTATGAGTTTTTTACATATTTTTGTAGATTAAAGATATTAACTGTTATCAGCCCTTCATTTTCACTCATTCCTTCCTTCTTCTAAGTCCAGACCCACAGACATCATTTTTGGTAAAGTCCTCCAGCTGATATTCTCTCATCTGGTGCCAACTGCCCAAACCTCAATCCTGGGTCCACTTGTTGGCCCCTTGTCTGCTCTAATACCTATTGCTGAGTTCTGCTAGAGAAAAATTATTGTCAGGGTTGCTACTACCACAAGCTTATTGTTCTGCCTCTCTGTCCAATGCTACCCCATGTCCTGATTCATCTTCCTATCATTTCCCAAACAGCCACTTCAGATGGTTTTTCAATTCCCATCACACACTTTTGTTCTTTTACAGGAGAAGACCTGGTTTTCTTTCTAACCAAGATATAATCGAAAAATAACACTATATTGGTTTTAGGTGTACAATATAATGATTTGATATACATTTAGATTGTGAAATGACTGCTATGATAAATTTAGTTAACATCCATCATCACACATAATTACAAAATAATTATTTTTCTTGCAGTGAGAACTTAAACTTACTCTCTTAGCAACTTTTGTTAGAATACCTCTCTCATTATAATGTGATTCTCAACTAGTTTCACTGTTTAGGAGGTTGTCAGGAATATATTAATAAAAAAGTGACCTGGCAGTGTATGAAATCAGCTATATAAATCACGAAATCCAAGTCATAGTTCCATAAATTTGTTCTCCAGTTTGAACTCCGAAACGTTTTATGTTTAGCAAACATATAAGACTTACTACACATAAAATACTGGTGTAAATGTTTTATAGATAAAGACCCATTTCATCCTTAAGACAACTCTAAGGGGTAGATTCCATTATGATTTTACCTGAGGAGCTGAGGCACAGAATGATTAAAAACAACTTGCCCAGGACCTGAAACTAACACATTGTAAATCAACCATCCTTCAGTTAAAAAATAATAAAAACAAAAATTGCAGCAAGATCTTTTCCCAATTACCTCCTAGAGTAGTGAAAATTAAAAAAAAAATAAACAAATGGGACTTAATTTAAAGCTTTTCATAGCAAAGGAAACCATAAACAAAATGACAACAATCTCAGGGAGGGTTGTCTGGGAGGAAATATTTGCAAATGAAGCAACTGACAAGCAATTAATCTCCAAAATATACAAATAGCTCATGTAACTCAAGTTAAAAAAAAACCAAACAACCCAATCAAAAAATGAGTGAAAGATCAAAATAGTCATTTCTCCAAAGAAGACATGGGTGGCCAAAAAGCATATGAAAAGATGCTCAACATCACTCATTGTTCAGTTCAGTTGCTCAGTCGTGTCCAACTCTTCGTAACCCCATGAATCACAGCACACCAGGCCTCCCTGTCCATCACCAACTCCCGGAATTCACTCAAACTCATGTCCATCGAGTCAGTGATGCCATCCAGCCATCTCATCCTCTGTCGTCCCCTTCTCCTCCTGCCCCCAATCCCTCCCAGCATCAGAGTCTTTTCCAATGAGTCAACCCTTCGCATGAGGTGGCCAAAGTATTGGAGTTTCAGCTTTAGCATCATTCCTTCCAAAGAACTCCCAGGACTGATCTCCTTTAGAATGGACTGGTTGGATCTCCTTGCAGTCCAAGGGACTCTCAAGAGTTTTCTCCAACACCACAGTTCAAAAGCATCAATTCTTTTGTGCTCAGCCATTATTAGATTATTAATAATAATCACTCATTATTAGAGAAATGAAAATCAAAACTACAATGAAGTTATTACAGGTCAGAATGACCATCATCAAAAAAATCTACAAACAATAGATGCTGGAGAGGGTGTGGAGAAAAGGGAATCCTCCTATACCATTGGTGGGAATGTAAATTGGTGGCTCAGAGGTTAAAGCATCTGCCTACCATGTGGAAGACTTGGGTTCGATCCCTGGGTTGGGAAGATCCCCTGGAGGAGGAAATGGCAACCCACTCCAGTACTCTTGCCTGGAGAATCCCATGGACAGAGGAGCCTGGTGGGCTACAGTTCACGGGATTGCAAAGAGTCAGACACAACTGAGCGACTTCACTTCACTACTACAGCTACTATGGAGAATAGTATGGAAGTTCCTTAAAAAACTAAAAATAGAACTACCATATGATCCAGCAACCCTACTCTTGGGCATATATCCAGAGAAAGCCATAATTTGAAAAGATACAGGCACCCCAATGTTCACTGCAGCACTGTTTATAATAGCCAGGACATGGAAGCTACTTAAATGTCCATCAACAGATGAATGGATAAAGAGAATATGGCACATATATACATGGGCTATTTCTCAATTAGAAAAAAGAATGAAATAATGCCATTTGCAGTAACATGAACTTAAGAGATTGTCATAGTGAGTGAAGTAAGTCAGATGAAGATGAATATCATATATTGCTTGCATGTGGAATCTAAAAAAAATGGTACAAATGAACTTATCTACAAAATAGAAATAGAGTTACAGATATAGAAAATAAACTTACGGTTACCAAAGGGAAAGAGAGCGAGGGGTAAATTGGAAAATTGAGATTGACATATATACACTACTATATATATAAAATAGACAACTAATAAAGACCTATTAAACAGCAAAGGAAACTCTACTCAATACTCCATAATGGTCTATATGGGAAAAGATTCTAAAAAAATATGGATATATGTATAACAGATTCACTTTGCTATATAACTGAAACATTGTAAATCAACTATACTCCAATAAAAATTAAAAAAATAACCAGAGTATGTCCAGGGTCATAGAGCAAGTAAGTGAGGAGGTGACCCCAGGAAGTGTGCATGAGTGGCCAGGGTCATCTCCCCTGTCTTACCATCTTGTCAACCTTTACCCTCCCTCTCCACATCTGCAAGGATGACTGGAGCCAAGTTTGCAGAGATGAGCAAGAACTTCTTTCTCCTCACACTTTTTCCAAGAACCCCTGGGAGGTTGGTTGTTTCTCACCCCGAGCAGAGGACCCTGTGTTCCCAGTCACTGGTGTCTCTCTGTACCTGAAGTCCACCCTGCCTTCATGCAGACCCTCCTCCTTAGCCTCAACCCCTCATCTCTCCTGCTTAGCTCTGCTCAAATCTATTCCTATACAGCCTAACCTAAATCCAGTTCCTCCACCCTCCAAATTCCTTGCCACTCCCAAAATGATTCTTATCCAAGAAGAATTAAATAACTGGGTTGAAAATAGGGAGGAACTTTCTAGCAACTGGAGTTATTGAGATATGCAGGGGGCTTTCTCCAAGCAAATGAGCTCCCTGTTTCTGGGACATCTACTCAGATGAGTAGGACTTCCCTGGTGGCTCAGATGGTAAAGTGTCTGCCTACAATGTGGGAGACCTGGGTTCAACCCCTGGGTTGCGAAGATCTCCTGGAGAAGGAAATGGCAACCCACTCCATATTCTTGTCTGGAAAATCCCATGGATGGAGGGACCTGGTAGGCTACAGTCCATGGGGTTGCAAAGAGTCGGACATGACTGAGCAACTTTACTTCACTCAGATGAGAATTGAAGTTTTGTTATTTTTTAAGAGTAGTTGTAATAAACAATGGCTAAAATCATTTCCAAACCTGAGATTCAGGGTTTCCATATTTTATGTTTTCTAGCACTGTTTTCATTTGTCTTTAATATTTATTAAAGCAAAAGGTCTCCACTCTGATGTCCTGAACCCTTTCTCTTCTCCAACTTTATTAGTTCTACCTTTAATACTGATGTTTATTCCAAAGACATATCCACTTCACTTGGAGAGAGGTCTCTACATCTACCTTCCCCCATAACCACCCTCTTCAAAAATCATGAATCCAACTTCCTCTCAGGCTAAGGCTCATTTTGGACATCTTTTTCTTATTATGTCCAGGCTAATACCAACTGTTGATAGCTCTGCCTTAGACACTGACTGCCACTGATTTCTAAGAAGCTGAATTCATAGATCTTCATCATTCAAGGTCTTCCTTTAGGTCCAGGGCTTCAGTTGACATAGGTCCTGAGGGCAGACTGAAGGCACACAAAGGCAGGAGGCACACAGGTAAAGGCTTAATTTTCAGTCCAGTTCAGTCGCTGAGTCGTGTCTGACTCTTTGCGACCCCATGGACTGCAGCACGCCAGGCCTCCCAGTCCATCACCAACTCCTGGAGCTTACTCAAACTCAAGTCCATCCAGTCATTGATGCCATCCAGCCATCTCATCCTCTGTCGTCCCCTTCTTCTCCTGCCCCCAATCCTTCCCATCATCAGGGTCTTTCCCAATGAGTCAACTCTTCGCATGAGGTGGCCAAAGTATTGGAGTTTCAGCTTCAACATCATTCCTTCCAATGAACACCCAGGGCTGATCTCCTTGCAGTCCAAGGGACTCTCAAGAGTCTTCTCCAACACTGCAGTTCAAAGGTATCAATTCTTCTGTGCTCAGCTTTCTTCACAGTCCAACTCTCACATCCATACATGACCACAGGAAAAACCATAGCCTTGACTAGACAGACCTTTGTTGGTAAAGTAATGTCCCTGCTTTTTAATATGCTATCCAGGTTGGTCATAACTTTCAAGGAGTAAGTGTCTTTTAATTTCATGGCTGAAATCACCATCTGCAGTGATTCTGGAGCCCAGAAAAATAAAGTCTGACACTGTTTCCACTGTTTCCCCATCTATTTCCCATGAAGTGATGGGACCGGATGCCATGATCTTCGTTTTCTGAATGTTGAGCTTTAAGCCAACTTCTTCACTCTCCTCTCTCACTTTCATCAAGAGGCTTTTAAGTTCCTCTTCACTTTCTGCCCTAAGGGTAGTGTCATCCACATATCTGAGGTTATTGATATTTCTCCCGGTAATCTTGATTCCAGCTCATGCTTCTTCCAGCCCAGAGTTTCTCATGATGTACTCTGCATAGAAGTTAAATAAGCAGGGTGACAATATACAGCCTTGACGTACTCCTTTTCCTATTTGGAACCAGTCTGTTGTTCCATGTCCAGTTCTAACTGTTGCTTCCTGACCTGCATACAGGTTTCTCAAGAGGAAGGTCAGGTGGTCTGGTATTCCCATCTCTTTCAGAATTTTCCACAGTTTATTGTGATCCACAGTCAAAGGCTTTGGCATAGTCAATAAAGCAGAAATAGATGTTTTTCTATTAAGAAGAGGTGGCAAGAATACACAGAAGAACTGTACAAAAAAGATCTTCATGATCAAGATAATCACGATGGTGTGATTACTCATCTAGAGCCAGATAGCCTGGAATGTGAAGTCAAGTGGGCCTTAGGAAAAATCACTAGGAACAAAGCTAGTGGAGGTGATGGAATTCCAGTTGAGCTATTTCAAATCCTCAAAGATGATGCTGTGAAAGTGCTGCACTCCATATGCCAGCAAATTTGGAAAACTCAGCAGTGGTCACAGGACTAGAAAAGTCAGTTTTCATTCCAATCCCAAAGAAAGGCAATGCCAAAGAATGCTCAAACTACCACACAATTGCACTCATCTCACACGCTAGTAAAGTAATGCTCAAAATTCTCCAAGCCAGGCTTCAGCAATACGTGAACCGTGAACTTCCAGATGTTCAAGCTGGTTTTGGAAAAGGCTGAGGAACCAGAGATCAAATTGCCAACATCCACTGGATCATTGAAAAAGAGAGTTCCAGAAAGCAACCCTTTCCCCCTACCAAAAAAAAGAAAAAACTCTATTCCTTTTTCAGCTAAGAACTGAGAGGTCTCTGATAACACTGTTTACATTGGATAAGGGGAGCCTTCTCTGAGGTTTTACAATTTTATAGTGGTCCCTTGGTATCTATAGGGGATTGTTTTAAAGACCCTACCCCCTACAGATACCAAAATCTGAGAATACTCAAGTTTCTTATATAACACTATTTTCATGTAACCTATAAGCACCCTCCCATATACTTAAAATTTTTTTTTCTTTTGGCTACACTGCATGGCTTGTGAGATTTTAATTCTCCAACCAGGAAATGAACCAAGGTCCCTAACAGTAAATGCACCAAGTCCAAATCTCTGGACCACCAGTGAACTTCCCTCTCTCATATACTTCAAATCATGTCTAGATTACTTATAATACCTAATACAATGTAAATGCTATGAAAATAGCTGTGAATAGCATACTCCTTCATGCATATACACATACACACATTTGTCAGTGAACAGCAAATTCAAGTTTTGCTCTTTGGAACTTTCTGGAAATAAAAAATAAAATTTCAATCCATGGTTGGTTGAATTTCTGGATATGAAACCTGTGGATATGAAGGAGCTACTGTACATAAATATATTTTAGTAAATTAGCAGAACCTTTGAACAAGTAAGGAATATACAATAATTTTCAAGTGTTCTTGGAATCCTTTTAGTCTTTGGCTCACCAAGCTTCATAAGGGGTACTTGGGAGGTATGGTTGACAGAATTTACTCCATCTGAGGCTGCTCAGCATCTTTGATCCCCGCTGCCTGTATTTGCTGCTGCTAAGTTGCTTCAGTTGTGTCCGACTCTGTGAGACCCCCCATAGATGGCAGCCCACCAGGCTCCCCCATCCCTGGGATTTTCCAGGCAAGAACACTGGAGTGGGTTGCCATTTCTTTCTTCAATGCATGAAAGTGAAAAGTGAAAGTGAAGTCGCTCAGTCGTGTCTAACTCTTAGCGATCCCATGAAATTGCAGTCCACCAGGCTCCTCTGTCCATGGGATTTTCCAGGCAAGAGTACTGGAGTTGGTTGGGTGCCATTGCCTTCTCTAGCCTATATTTGCAGATCTCCTCTATCAGGTCTTGCTGCTCCAAGATAGATGCCAAGATCTTGCTTTCATAGCCTTTCTTGTCTTTGGGGTGCAGGCCTAGGACTTAGCACCATAAATCAGAGGCTTCCTCACATGACTTATATTTAGTAGAGGAAATAAAAGGTACCAGCACCAGATGGAGGCAGAAACCTAAGGCACCAGCACTGTACCAGGGGGCAGTGGTGTAAGCTGTGGCTCTGGGTGGAGGAATGGCAGCAGGGGGTTGTCTCTGCTGGAGTTCTCACTCCCGCAGGATGATCTGCTATTGTTCTTCCAAGGCCCTCCTGGAGATTCTTAGAGATACCTAAAGTTCTTTAATAAACCAAACGGAGTGAATGCTCATCTCTGCAACCAAGAACCCCAACTAACACTGAAAATGACTACAGTCAGGATTTAAGGTTTTTCTCTTCCCAAGAAAACAATAATAATAGTACCTGGCACCTACTGAGTGCCTACAATATGCCAGGAACTGTTAGGATATCTGTATCTAGATCCACACATATACATTCTTTTGATAGTTCTAAAAGTTACATATTCTTGTCCTCATTTTCCTTTTTTAATCATTTGATTTATTTTTGGCCGTGCTGGGCCTTTGTTGCTGCATGGGGTTTTCCCTAGATGTGGTGAGCAGTGCCACTCTCTAGCCACAGTGTGCTGGCTTCTCACTGCTGTGGCTATGATGCACAAGCTCCCACAGTAGGGGCTCTGGGCTCCAGAGCACAGGCTCAATAGTTGTGGCGCACAGGCTTAACTGTTCCATGGCACGTGGGATCTTCCCAGATTAGGAATCGAACCTGTGTCTCCTGCATTGGCAGGTAGATTCTTTACCACTGAGTTCCCAGGAAAGCCCCTCACTTTCTTTTTTAAATGAATAATTTTATTGTTCTTATTAAAATGATTCATGTTTGTTAAGATAAATTCAAGCAACATGGAAAAGTATAAAGAAGAAAGGAAAGGTACCTCTGATCCATAACCAGCATTAATATTTAGAGGACAACATGTAAGACACCTCCCTCCGTGCATGGAGACTGATAGTGGGGGAGAGAGAATCGCTAGAGAAAGATAGTTGACTAGGTATAATTTTATAAGCATGACATTATAACATAGAAACTCTTTTTTCAATTGGAACAAGGCATTTAGTTTTTCATTTGAATTAACAGAAGAACAAGCTGAAGTGAAAATGAAATAATTATTCGACTTAGAAAAAAATGTGTCTTTACCATAAGCAATATTAGTTCCAAGAATACTCCTCCAAGATTAAGAAAAAAAAATCATGAAAACTCATAATTAGATATGCTATTTTTATAAACTTATTATGTAACTTTAAATAGTATTTTTGATCTATCTGCTATGAAAAATAAGGAAAACAGCATCTTATTCTCCTATACCTCCTGTTTTTGTTACTTCCATTATTTTTACTTTCTGTAACCTTTATATTCTATTTCAAAATCTTAATTCTTTCATTTTCTTAATTCCACATCTTTATTCTCTAACCAGATCCAGTATGTATCACTCGTAGTTGATCCATTTCCAAACTCAGTGTTTTGGTTTCTCACTTGGTTAGCAGGACTTCACTATGGAGTGCTTTTTCTTGGGCGCTGGGTTCCCTGAAATCTTTTCTCTTGGATGATCTCTATTGCTTTCATGATTAAGAGGATAACCTTATAGATACTGCTTCATGCCTTCGAGTTTTGCATGTTACTGTGAAGAAGTGTGGGACCAGTCCGATTCAACCCTTTTGAAGAAGACTTCCTTTACATACCAAACATTAATCTGGTCTTAAAAATGGAAAAAAACAGAACAAAACAAAAACCACCATCCCTCCAAGAACAGGATTTATAAACCACTGCCAAGATGAACTCACTGACGAGTTTCCCAGGCCTCACAGTCTATGATACTATGTATGTGCGTTCAGCTGCTCGGTTGTGTCTGACTCTCTGCAACCCATGGACTCCAGCCCACTGGGCTCCTCTGTCCATGGAATTTTCCAGGTAAGAATACTGGAGTGGGTTGCCATTTCCTCCTCTAGGGGATCTTCCTGATGACCCTGGATCAAACTCGTGTCTCCTGCATCGGCAGGTGGATTCTTTACCACTTGAGTCACCTGGGAAGCCCCTATGATATTATGAGAACCAATGAAACCTGTCCTTATTTCCCCAGGTAGGATGACTATATCCCAGTTCCTTGGTCTTTAGAAAGGAATCAACCTCAATGTGAAATGGGGACAGCTGATAAGGAAGTGAGAGACAAGACAGTCCACCATGAGAGTGATGGGTGTGGAGAGTCAGGAAAGCTGAACCTTGTTCCTCAATTAGTTATCACTGAGCTAAATATAGATCAGGTTCTATGCAGATTATAAAAGTATAACACATTTCCCCAAACAAGTTTTTTCTTCTTGACGGTATTAGTATCACTATAATAAGGATTTACAATAAAATTTAACAACTACTGTGAAGTAAGCAGGAGGAAAGGGCGGAGGAATAAATATTCTAGTTCTTTGTGAACAATAGGGTTTCCCAGGTGGCACTAGTGGTAAAGAACCAGCCTGCCAATGCAGGAGACATAACCTCGGGTTCAGTCCCTGGGTGGGGAAAATTTCCTGGAGAAGGGAATGGCAATCCACTCCAGTATTCTTGCCTGGAGAATCCCATGTCCAGAGGAACCTGGCAGGCTACAGCCCATAGTGTTGCAGAGAGTTGAACACGACTGAAGTGACAGCACCGCACAGCACATCTGAACAACAAGACGCCTGCTTCAAGCATGCCCATCATGCCCGTAACACACACACATCAATGCCTGCCTCATCCCACGGTCAGAGCCAAATGATGCATCCCAACACGGAGACACACTTTAGAGACATCCTACCATTTAATCTCTCAACACACCTCTGAATTAGGAATGATCTCTATTGCTATTTATGGAGGAGTAAACTCTGGATCAGATTAGTTAGGAAACCCATCAAGGGCACACAGCTAATAAACAGTAGTGATGAGTTTCAAATCTAGGTTCAGTTCAGTTCAGTTGCTCAGTTGTGTCTGACTCTTTGCGACCCCATGAATTGTAGCACACCAGGCCTCCCTGTCCATAACCATCTCCCGGAGTTCACTCAGACTCATGTCCATCGAGTCAGTGATGCCATCCAGCCATCTCATCCTCTGTCATCCCCTTCTCCTCCTGCCCCCAATCCCTCCCAGCATCAGAGTCTTTTCCAATGAGTCAGCTCTTCACATGAGGTGGCCAAAGTACTGGAGTGTCAGCTTTAGCATCATTCCTTCCAAAGAATACCTAGGACTGATCTCCTTTAGGATGGACTGGTTGGATCTCCTTGCAGTCCAAGGGACTCTCAAGAGTCTTCTCCAACACCACAGTTCAAAAGCATCAATTCTTCGGCGCTCAGCCTTCTTCACAGTCCAACTCTCACATCCATACATGACCACTGGAAAAACCATAGCCTTGACTAGACCTTTGTTGGCAAAGTAATGTGTCTGTTTTTGAATATGCTATCTAGGTTGGTCATAACTTTCCTTCCAAGGAGTAAGCGTCTTTTAATTTCATGGCTGCAGTCACCATCTGCAGTGATTTTGGAGCCCCCAAAAATAAAGTCTGACACTGTTTCCACTGTTTCCCCATCTATTTCCCATGAAGTGATGGGACCAGATGACATGATCTTAGTTTTCTGAATGTTGAGTTTTAAGCCAACTTCTTCACTCTCCTCTTTCACTTTCATCAAGAGGCTTTTTAGTTTCTCTTTCTTCACTTTCTGCCATAAGAGTGGTGTCATCTGCATATCTGAGGTTATTGATATTTCTCCCAGCAATCTTGATTCCAGCTTGTGCTTCTTCCACCCAGCGTTTCTCATGATGTACTCTGCATAGAAGTTAAATAAGCATGGTGACAATATACAGCCTTGACATACTCTTTTTCCTCTTTGGAACCAGTCTGTTGTTCCATGTCCAGTTCTAACTGTTGCTTCCTGACCTGCATATAGGTTTCTCAGGAGGCAGGTCAGGTGGTCTGGTATTCCCATCTCTTTCAGAATTCTCCACAGTTTATTGTGATCCACACAGTCACCTAGAGCCAGACATCCTGGAATGTGAAGTCAAGTGGGCCTTAGAAAGCATCACTACAAACAAAACTAGTGGAGGTGATGGAATTCCAGTTGAGCTGTTTCAAATCCTCAAAGATGATGCTGTGAAAATGCTGCACTCACTATGCCAGCAAATTTGGAAAACTCAGCAGGGGCCACAGGACTGGAAAAGGTCAGTTTTCATTCCAATCCCAAAGAAAGGCAATGCCATAGAATGCTCAAACTACTGCACAATTGTACTCATCTCACACGCTAGTAAAGTAATGCTCAAAATTCTCCAAGCCAGGCTTCAGCAGTACATGAACCGTGAACTTCCAGATGTTCAAGCTGGTTTTAGAAAAGGCAGAGGAACCAGAGATCAAATTGCCAGCATCCACTGGATCATGGAAAAAGCAAGAGAGTTCCAGAAAAACATCTATTTCTGCTTTATTGACTATGCCAAAGCCTTTGTGTGGATCACCACAAACTGTGGAAAATTCTGAAAGAAATCTAGGTTATTCTGGTTCAAAATCTCACTCATATCACAAAGTCTCAGTTGACAGTCTTGGGAAATATGAGCCACTCAGTAAGTGTCTCTGATTTGAATTTTTATAAACAAACCTAAGAAACTTAGTTGAAGAACCGTAATGACAAAAATGTTCCGTGGCATTGAACAAAGAATCAAGGGATTCACATTAAGGGTAGTAACTAGTGTTCCTTTCATTCTCATTAATGTCCAAGCCCAGTAAGCAAGAGGCTATGTTCCTCTTAGTCACTCAGGGTCCCAGGCCAACAGTGGCTATATCTCAACATGTATTTCCACGACTGCTGAGGCTAGAGAAATGAACACCACACACAGCTCTTAAACTGTTTTCCCAGAAGTGACAAATTTCACTTCCCTTCACATTTCTGTGGCCAAAACCAGTCACACAGCCATATTTCAAAGTGGGTGGGAAAGTGCAGTTACCACGTGCCTGGAAGGAAGAAAGCTGGAAGTATCTGGTGAACAGCGGAAAGTCCCTTCTAACCTCTAGGGAACCCCTCACCTGTTTCCAGCCCCTTTGACCTTGTCTTTTTCCAGAATGAAACATAAATGGACACATACAGTGGGTACCCATTCACAGATGGCTCTTTTCGCTCAGCAGGATATTTGTGAGACCCATGCATGGTGCTGCCTGTTGAGGTAGCTGGTTCCTTTTATTTGGTGAGTGATATTTCATTGTCCAGTTGTTTCATAATTCATCAGGTGAAGGGCTTTCTAGTGGATCTTTAGTGTTTAGTCCACAAATGCCTGCTTGGGCCTTGTTTACTACCAGAGATTTTTGTTAAGAGTTCCTGTTCAGTTACATGTTATGGCTACATACTTACCTAACATCAGCTAGTCATCAACCTGCAGCTACTAGAGGGGGTAGGTCTCCAGGAACTTTAACTTCGATATACTTCTTCTGTTGAATGATTCATCCACCCACTCACCTGTTCTTTGTTTTACTGAATATCTGCTAGGTGCCAGGCACTGAGCATATCATGTTGAAAGGTCAGTCTGGGTTCCTACTTGTATTGAACTTAAACTTTTTAGCCCATGAATCCCTTCATGATAGGTGAAGCAGGCTGGAGGAGAGAAGGGGAAATGACAAAAACTCTCTGATGGCAAGTCCAAGTTCTTTGAAATGACACATTAATCTTGTGATTCTTTCTTTTGGTTAACAAGATGGCCCTACTGAAGAGAACCCATCTGTGTATGTTTGTTTGTAGTTTACAGTGTTTTCATGTGAATTCTCCCTTTTCAGCCTCACAACAACTCTGGGAGAGGCAATACTTATTATCCCCACTTCCTCAATCATGTCAGGTAACTGAGGCTCAGAGAGATGAGCAGACTCTTAGGCCTGACATCACGATCTAGAAAAAAACATCCAGGAAACTATTAGGGAGTGTCTTGCAACAGCTTGTTGAGCCTAGGCCTTCTGGTGATGCTGTAAGTTTTTATGAGGTCTATAAATATCTACCTGCATTTCTTTTTCCTGGCATCTCTCTTTTATCGAACCTGAAGTTCATGTTTGTTTTGTCAGGTGGCTTCAGGTCAACACCTTCCAGTTATGAGGGTTTAAAAGTCGTCCTGGCCGATCAATATCAAGACAGGAGGACTCTGGCTTATATAACCTCTATATCATACCCCTTACCTTTCATTGCTTCCCAAACAACTGGAGAATGAGTGTGCCCTGCTGGTGTCATTTAAGTCCAGGGGTCTAAGAATACCTTCTAGATTGTTACTTACTGGCAAATCAAGTCCTGAGGTGAAGGCGCAACATGGCCAGGTCAGAGGCATAGGCAGGACGAGCACTCAGGCCAGCACGTGGTGGACAGCACCTAAAGAGTTCCCAGGGGAGGGTGGGTGTGGACATGCCGTGATGTTTACAGTCTGGCTGAGCTGGTTTGGAACATGAACAGGGTCAGTCAGCAGATTCTGCCAAGGTCTCATGGGGGATTAAATGATGGGACAGAAATCAGTGTGCTGCTCATTCCATTCAGAGATGTTTGGTGGGCTGCAACCCTGATCTAATCTGCCAAAAGGTCACCTTCATGTCCCAAGCTGCTATTACTGGCGTCTCCTAATGCAAAGGTTACTGTCACAAACCATCTGAAAGGCTCATCCATCCCTGTCATGAAAGCCCCTCAGTAAGTAATTAATGAACGAACAATCAGCCAGGCTGCCACACTCACTGCCCAGGTAATATGAGGCCCACAGCTCATCATCTTCAAGCTCCAACGTCTCTCCAGCACAGAGCACAGATATGCTTACTTTACCTTCTCCTCTGAAACCTGAAGAGTGGGCACCTGGCGTCGGGAGGCATTCAGGAGGAAATTGTCTGTGTCCGAAGATTGGTTACCGACTCTCTCCAACACACAGAAAGAACAGCTAACAAAAGCAGGTGTTATGCCTGAAGTAGGCTTTTCATCATTTAGGTCAATCCATCTGCCCATCCATCCATCATTAAGAGCACACTTCCTCACCCACAGCCCTGAGCACACAGAAGTGACTCGGCCCCTGCTCTCCCGCAGCAGAGCTCGTGGTGCAGCGGCATCGTTTAAATGATGCCCTCATGAAAACGAACCTGTGTACTCTGAGGTGGTGTGTTTGTTATCACAGAAAAACACAGTGAAAATGATATTGATTTTATTGCATTACTTTACTGACTAGAACGCCAGACTTAATAGTGGGTATACGTACAAAAATAATCAAATTCTTACAAATAATATTTTGCTGCTACAGTACTGAATAATTAGTGAAGGTTGCAATTATAATACAACTTTAAATAACATTCTTATAATGGATTTAACACAATCAACCAGGGGCTAAGGTTTAAAGGTCTGCAAAGAGGAGTTTGGGACAATGTGAAAACTCAAAAAGTTAATTTTCCAGCTACAGGCTTCATTTAACCAAAAATCCAACAACACAAACATTAACAAAACTCACAGCAACCCCTGATGAGAGGTCTTTTAGGAAATAGGCAAAATAATATAGAAACCTGGGTTAGTTTCCCAGGTAGACTGGTTCCATCCCATCCCTGTCTAGTCCCATCCTTCCTACCCAAAAACTCTGCACCTGAAATGCACTATTATGTATCCAAGAGAGAAAAAAGAAAAGATAAAGCCAGAACTTAACATACAATTTCTTTTAAATGTGCTCTTTACAACACCTAGAATTCAGAGCCAGTATAAGATATGTCTCTTTTTAGACCTCAATTGTCCCCTTGAGTTGCACAGGGTTTTCTGTGAGCACTTTAAATCAAATAGGATGGATTATAACACACTTGAAAAGATACTTTAGCACAACAAATTAACTGACATTTAATACTTTAATCTTTCTAGTAGTTTAAGCAGTTCCTTTCTCTGGGGATTCAAGAAAAGAAAAATACATACTCAACAGCCAACTCTACAAAACTGTATCTGTTTCCAAGAATGCACACGAGAACCTCTGAATGACGCTTTGTCAAGAAGGAAGGAATGGAATGTCCCTTCTAATCCCCACAAAAGTTTCACACAGAAAAGAATCTCTGATATTAAGGGTGGTGTTCAATAAGATACAAAATACTGAGATACTGAACTTTGCATTCTTCCTCTCTCCAAAGAAGTGCTCTAGTTTTGAAATCAGTGTATTTTAGAACCATGGGTCAAAACCCTAATTTGGGATGTATTTCACTTCACTTTTTTTCCTTCAACTAAACTAAGCCAGGAACAGTTGGCCTGAACACCACTCTCGCTTCTGCCAGCAGCATTCACAGTTACAGCAACAGGATGCCCTGACAGTGGGCAAGATGGCGTAATGGAGGCTCCAAAAAGTCACATGTGAGGACTGACCCTAGTGTGTCTACTCAGGGAACTTTTATATCTGAATGAACATCATCCTTCAAAAACATTTTCATGGGCAGCCGTCCCATCTTATCTTTGCAAAGACGCTGCCCTCTCATTTGGGCCAACATTAAGAACGACCTCTTTAAGAACTTAACAGTTACGTCTTAGTTCTTGACCTCAAATGCTGATAAACCAGCTTGATTACATTCTCCACTCAGCAATTTTGGCTCTAAATGACTTAGCTGCTTCTGAAAACAAACTTTTGTCAAAGGAGGAAGATTTGTCAGCATCTAAGACATTCAACTGAATATGTTCCAGACTCTGATAATATTCACAAAAACATGCTTCCAATATGTGGGAAACACAGCCTCACCACAGGCACAGGGCAAGGCAGCACTCAGAAGGATGACTAAGTCTGGCCACGTCTGTCAAAAACCCAGGTCATCACCATACACTTCCTTCATCCAAAGCCACGTACCAATATGCTCCTTGCTAATAAGCATGAGCCAGCCACTATGAACAATGACCACAAGCACCCAGGCAATACATGTAAGGACCTGAAAGGACTTTTCAACATTTTGTTTTTTGCACTTTATGACATTAGTTTAGCTACTGCTTAACCATATTAAACACAACTTTTAGGCCCATTCTCTCAAGCTCTCTTTGATACTGTATGGTGAGGCATCTGCCAGGGAGATGAGGCAAGAGGTGCAGTGGGAAGAGGGAGCCAGGCAGAGGGTATGGGTCCTGGCTCCCTAAGCCAAGGTACTGATCCCCTCTGAAGGTTCCCATGTCCGAGAAATGGGCCCTCTCGTGCCCACCTCACAAGGGTGTGTTGAGGCCAAGTACTCTGCACAGAGCCTGGCTCTGGTGGGAACACGTGAGATGCTCACTGGGACTATTTAGGCTTTCTAAAATGTCTTTAGCAAGGCTGGGTCATGGCACAAAAAATAAAAGACACCAGGCTTGAGACCCTCTGGAGCTTCAGCAGACTCCACAGATGGTGGTAGGCCCCAGTGAGCACTGCCCTGCTCTGAGTCACCACCCTCTGGCATGCTGCATGACACAGGGGTTCCATGCAGCCCCACACTTTCCTGAGGTCTGAGCATCTTATGGGCAGCTTCCTCAAGTGGGGCCCCACACAGGACCACGGCATTTCTGTGAGCAGGAATCACTCCAGGTACATAGACTAACCTGAACCTGTGCCTGGGCTTCTGGTCACCAGGGGTGCATCCACCCTGTCCCTCAGTCCCAGGGCTGTTGCCCCACCAGCTGTTTCTCAGCTCAGGGAGGACCTTCCTGAAAGTATTTTAACCCCAAGCAGGAATGAAGCCGGCCTCTCCCTCCCTCACGCAGGTGGGCAGCCAGCACTGGCACCCTAAGCCCCACCCCCTGCGAGCCGCCTGGGAACTGCATATGTGATGTGACCTCAGCCTTGCAGTGCCTCCCTTTTTCACAGTAAGAGAAAAAACAACACTCTCAAACCACTTCACATGCACAAAACCCACTCCCAGGAAAGCCTCTTTGAAACTCACAGCACACTGTTCTGGATGTTGGGATTCTTCTTCAGAACACTCTGGGGACAGAACGCTTCATTCGGTGAAGAGTATAGCTTCTGGACCCAGGCACAGGAGAGGACCTGCCAACTGTGATGTCAGCTGCAGGTGGCGGGCTTGTATGCCTGGGGACGGCCCCCACTGCAGACCTGGGTCCCGGGGGCAAGGCTCTGCAGCAGGAGCCCGAAAGCAGCAGCCTCCTCGTGGACCGGCTTGCTGGCTCAGGTGAGCTGAGGCTAGGAGCTCGAGCTCTCCAGTTAGATGATAGCCCACGAGGCACAGAAAGGCATGTCTGGTTGCACAGAGAGGCAAGACCCAAGATCTCTAACAGGTGATGCTATGTTAAGTTCACACCCACTGACAAAAGGCAGGGTTTTTCCATGTGTCTCATGAGATGAATGATCACACCTGAAGAGTAACCTGGCTGCGGTGGGGTGATGGTGACTTGTGCGAACCACGGGACTCAGGAATTTGCACTCAAAACCATTAGGACAAGGATTACACTAGGATTAGATTCATTCTGAAGAGATTAGAGAACCCTGAAGGAACAACCATGCCTGGGCTAGAACAGTCTCCAAAGGCTGCACCATTTCCAGAAGTGTGGGTGTCACTGCACTCCAAGCTTTAGGATGGGAACAGTTATTTTACTTCTGTGTTCATGTCATCCTGAACCAGGATGTTCAAAAGAAGATGACAAAGATCACGGGTCCAGAGCAGCAGGTAAAGGCAGAGCGCTGGATACGCACCGCTGGCAGGACCCGGGCCACAGCCTCGCCCAAATGCGTGGAGCCTCCTCCCCGAGGCAGATGCTCCATCCCCTCAACAGCCAGCAGTCTTTAGTTCCCCGATGCTAACTTGAATTACACCCCTGTTTCAGGAGGGAATTCCGTAGTAGTTGAAAGAGTTACAAATTACTGTTTGAGAGAAAATAAGTTATTTGTTCAATGAATAAATAGCTTTGAGTGGTTGGCTGAACCAACCAACTAACCGAGTTTGTGGACGAGATCAGGGCTTCTAACAAAGATGCCGCACTGGCGGGTAAGCAGACGCATATGTGGTTCCAGCCCAGTTCCCCTTTCTTCCTTGGGAACCGCAAACCTAGCTTCCCAAAGCACTGTCATCTCAGAAAATGGACACACCTGTCCAGCCCATTTCCTGAACCACATTCAGCTGCTTTTCAATTAGTGGTGAAGTACCTACCAGCTTGGACCCAACCTGCATTCAGACTTCTGCTCCACACACAGCGGCCTCGGCCTCAAGGGTAGAGGTCTGAGCCCACACCCCGTGCAGTGCCCCCGGGGCCAGCACCTTCCCCCAGGGTCTTTGCCCAGTGCCCAGAGGGCTCACCATGGGGTGGCTGGATGCCTCGAACTAGAATCAAATGAAACTTGTTTTGCTCTGATTCAGACATGAATGCTAACATGAGAAGTAACCGCAAAGGAACAATCCTAGATAAATGTGTCCCTTTGACCGAAGAAAACAAACTAGAGCTCTGTGCTATGCCTCACAAGTTTCAGTTCCTCCATCTAGGGGTTTGTTTGGAAAATGTTGCACAAGACGACTTAGGAGCGTGTGAAAATGCTGCATGTTAACCTGCAGCAACTCCAAACACTAGTGGCATGTCCTTCAGCATCTACTGTTTAGCACGTAGCTACTGGGCAGGAAGACAA
The DNA here is from genome assembly GCA_006410935.1 of Redunca redunca. NCBI lineage: Eukaryota > Metazoa > Chordata > Mammalia > Artiodactyla > Bovidae > Redunca > Redunca redunca. The sequence continues at coordinate 799,559 of SJYQ01005261.1, forward strand.
CGAAAGAGCATTCCACTGCAAATGAATCACCGAATAGAGTCCTATGGAAGTGTCTGAGGAGAAGAGGCCTTCTTTCTAGAGCAGTCTTGGAAAGAATCTGAAAGGAGGCCTCCCTCCCTCCTCCTGCATTTACTAAAGTGCAAACTGAGGAAAACCTGGGTTCCTGCACGGATGCCTAGTGATCAGCCCTAACTAACAGCCACTCCAGAGCTGTGGCCATGCTGTGGTCACGTGGGGACTTGACTGGATTGGCCCGTGTTCACATTCACAGTAGCAATGAAGGTGCTGGGTGAGCAGCCTGCAGTTCCACCTCCAGGGGCTCCAGCTGTCCCCTCCACTGTGGTCACGTCCCCCCATGCCCATCCCCTTTCTGCTGGCTGCTCAGGGATGGCGCTGCTAGTCCTGGGAGCGGCCACTGGGCAGTGCTCCCCTGGTGCAGTCAGAGCAAGGGGCCCCTCTTTCTTCCACATTTAGAAGTAGTCTCTCCTCCTGCTCTCGTCACTGATGAAAGAGGGGTTATACTGTCCGGGGAAGATGCAAGAGTGCCGTGACCCTGGGAGTCCAGTGTAGGCCGGGTAGAGTCCATTTCGTTCAAGTTCAGGATTCCTCACACTTGAGGGCTGGTGGCCAAAGAGGAAAGAAGAAAAGTCAATTTAATCTTAGGTTTAAATCTAATAGATAACAAAAAAAGAAATAACGAATGCTACATTTTGATGAATTTAAAATGGAGGCAGCTATACTTAGCATGAGAAACACTGGGCGGGGAGAAGCACAAGCTGGAATCAAGATTGCCAGAAGAAATATCAATAACTTCAGATATGCAGACCCTTATGGCAGAAAGTGAAGAGGAACTCAAAAGCCTCTTGATGAAAGTGAAAGAAGAGAGTGAAGAAGCTGGCTTAAAGCTCAACATTCAGAACACTAAGATCATGGCACCTGGTCCCATCACTTCATGGAAAATAGATGGGGAAACAGTGGAAAGTGTCAGACTTTATTTTTTGGGGCTCCAAAATCACTGCAGATGGTGACTGCAGCCATGAAATTAAAAGATACTTACTCCTTGGAAGGAAAGTTATGACCAACCTAGATAGCATATTCAAAAGCAGAGACTTTACTTTGCCGACTAAGGTCCGTCTAGTCAAGGCTATGGTTTTTCCAGTGGTCATGTATGGATGTGAGAGTTGGACTGTGAAGAAAGCTGAGCGCCGAAGAATTGATGCTTTTGAACTGTGGTGTTGGAGAAGACTCTTGAGAGTCCCTTGGACTGCAAGGAGATCCAACCAGTCCATCCTAAAGGAGATCAGTCCTGGGTGTTCATTGGAAGGACTGATGCTGAAGCTGAAACTCCAATACTTTGGCCACCTCATGTGAAGAGTTGACTCATTGGAAAAGACTCTGATTCTGGGAGGGATGGGGGCAGGAGGAGAAGGGGACGACAGAGGAAGAGATGGCTGGATGGCATCACTGACTCGATGGACATGAGTTTGAGTGAACTCCAGGAGTTGGTGATGGACAGGGAGGCCTGGCATGCTGTGATTCATGGGGTCACAGAGTCGGACACGACTGAACAACTGAACTGAACTGAACCTAAAGGTCTCACCTACAAGTCAGGACCTCCCAGATCGTCTCTTTATGGAACCTGGGACCCTTTGCCCATATTTTAAGGGCAGAGTTTTAGAAACATTATACAATCAAGAGCAGCCCAGCAACCCAGACCTGGGTTAATTATTCTCTTGATTATTATCAAAAGTAATGATTATCTGATTACTATTTTGACTTTTAAAAAGGCGTTTCTCTCTGGAGCACAAAGGCTTTACTTTTTTAAAGTAATTTTATTTATTTATGGCTGTACTGGGGTCTTTGTTGCTGTGCAGGCTTCTCATTACAGTAGCTCATCTTATTGAAGAGCACAGGCTCTGGGGCACTTGGGCTTCAGGAGCTGCAACTCCCAGGCTCTAGAGCACAACAGGCGGAACAGTTGCGGCCTGCAGGCTTAGCTGTTTCTCAGCTTGTGGGATGTTCCCTGGTCAGGGACTGAACCCAAGTCTCCTGCAATGGCAGGTGCATTCTGTACCACTGAGCCACCAGGGAAGCCCCAACACAGTGGCCTTCGATCCTCTACGGCATTTAGTGGTGCATTGCCATCCCAGCTGAGACAGGGCCTGGCCACCCATCGGAGGGAGTCAGGACCGCAAAGCAGGAGGCGAGCTGATTCTCAGGTGTCTCTCTGATCAAATCCCAGCTTAGCGGGTCGTGACTACCTACCTAATGCAAAAGGAGCCCCTAAACTTAGACTGCCTCTACAGACTGCTCAGCCCACTGTCTGAAATGAAGACGGGGCTCATTTAAGTTCATGGCTGCGCCTCTGTAAGACAACTCTTTAGCTGATGGCCTGTGAACACGCAGCAAAGGTGGGTCTTGTGATGCTGCAGGCTTGTCAGCTGCTCGGTCCTGGCGCTGCTCTGAGGAGCCTCTAGAGAAGGGTGTGAGGGTGCGGGCACCCCAGGAGAGATACTTGCTTAGTTTCAGCTGCAGTTATCAGAGGAAAAGAACTTGCCCGACAAACCAAGGGGAAAGCAAAGCCCTTACGTGGAAATAGGGCTTCCCTGGTGATTTAGGTGGTAAAGAATTTGCCCACAATGCAGGAGACCCAGGGTTCAATCCCTGGGTCTGGAAGATCCCCTAGAGAAGGGAAATGGCAATCCACTCTGATATTCTTGCCTGGACAATTCCATGGACAAAGGAGCCTGCTGGGATACAGTCCATGGGGTCACAAAGAGTCGGACACAACTGAGTGACTAATGCTATGTGGAAATACCAACAGGAACATTTGAACTAGATCGATCTTCGTATCTACGGTTATCTTTCCCCTTATTTCTTCTTGTTTTTCTTCTACGCCAGGTTCAAATTTTTCACAGTCTGTTGAAACTACAGCTTCCTTAGCATGAATCGCCTCTCCCATCCAAAGTCTAAACCCACAGGTTAATCTCTATAGCAACCAGAGGGGTTGTGCTTTTAACAGGATTGCCTAAAGTGATTAAGTCCTCACAGGCAAGGTTTCATTGCTGTACCTCTAACGCCTTTGCACGGCTTTGTATCACCTGACGGCTGTTTATTTTCCAGCTCAGGTGTCCCTGCCTGTGTTTGCTTTATGGCTGATGCAGTGTAACACAAAAGAACTGAGCAGGCATGGGAATATGACATGGGTTATTCAATGTGGGACAGAAGAAGCAAGGGTTCAAGGTGGTCTCCCTTCTTTCCAAACGACCCAGTGCAGGCCAGACATAGCAAATTATTAAAAACCTATTGAATCTTCTAAATCTTTTGACAAGTGCTGGTTGAGGATAACACTGAATTATTCTCTTTACACTTTTTCCTAGTCCCTCAGTTTCAACTACCGAACCACATGACATAAAGCATGGCAGACAAGAGACAAAAATGAAAGGGTCAAAGACTAAATACCATTAAGTTCTTTCTCTATCGTTTAACTTCTAGTCCTATAACTTAAAAGCAAGTTCAGTGACAAGTTTATTGCTACAACCTCATAAAGTACATACTGTGCTCTGTAGTAGTACTCGTCATATCTCAATGTCGAAACTAATAAATACTAGGCAAAGAGATAGTAAGTGAACTGAATATTAAATTTATGAGTCAAAGGTATAGGCCACCATTCTCTTTTACCCTTAATAAGCTGGAGTGTTTTTACTACAACAAAACAGAATCCCTTGGGAGTTCCCTGGTGGCCTGCTAGTTAGGACTCAGCGCTTTCACTACCTGGTCAGGAAACTAAGATCCTGCAAGTTGTGCATAGTGACCAAAAAACCAAACCAAAACAAACAGAAAAATCCCCAAACAAAAAAACAGAATCCCTTTAATTCTCCAAGGAAGCTGGAGCTGGGAGGTCACTTGGGCGTGGCAATACACACCGAGTAATACACGTCTGTCATCTGGAGGAGGTTTTTGGTACTTCCATTCTCATGCATCTCAATAGCTTCTCGGCCCCATTCTTGTGAGCGAGGGTTCTTGGGGTACTCAGCATATGGGGACATCTGGAAATCCCCACTTTTGAAGATAAGTTTGCTTATGTCATTTTTATTCTTTCTGCATGGTAAAAAAAAAAAATTGAAAAAAGTTCTGTGAAGAAATGATATTTGTGAAAATACCATCTAGCTTTTCAACAAGGAAAAACAGACCTAAAGATACCACTCTATTCTTTTTGTAATTGCCCACTGAGAAATGTTGTTATTGTTGTTATTATTTTTAGTATTTACCTATAAAAATGCAACTGGATGTAAACAAAATATGCAAAAAGCTTCCAACCCAAATGGTCAGGTTACTGGGGGCAGAGAGGACAAAGAGAGCTGCAGTGGAGCAGATTTAGACTCTATGGGGCACAGAGATCACTGCACTGTGGGGGTGGCCAGGGAAACAGTCATAAATTCACAAGGTGTTGGAGCTGGAAGGGCTTGATGGTTCTTTAGTCCAGGGGTTCCCAACCTGCTCCAGGAGCTTTGTGAAGGATATGATTTATCTTGGGGTAACAGTTTGCCTCTAGCAAAGCTGGGACTAGAATTCAGGCCTCCCAACTCCTCGGCCAGCGCTCTTCCACTTCATGAAGCTGTCAGGGGAAACAAGGACAGAAACCGCCACTTGGCCAGGCAAAATAGTAGCCATCTGCGTGAGCTACCTTACAACAGGAGGTCCTGGTAAGGAACTCAGAACTAACGAGCTACCCAACTGGAAGAACTTGGGAGAGGCCAAAAGGAGAGAGGAGACCCCAGTCCATATGTCCTACCGATCTCCCCGAATCCTCCTTGCTGGAGTCCATCTTGGTTGAGTAATGCGTGCACCACCAGGAAGGACCCGGAGTCAGAATGACTGGGCAGAGACAGCCCAAAAACTAACCCCATCACCATGAAATCTGAGCCCTCGAGCCACATGGCAGAGCAGTTCTCCTGGGGTCCCTACCCTGCCCTTCTCTGCCGGGGCACCCCTTGCTTTATCAGCATGTATGTCTCCTCAGACAGTTCATCTGCACACGTTAGCAAGAGCCCACTCTCAGGCCCTGGAAGGGGTCTCCCTTCCTACAATAGGGCTACTTCACAAACCATGAAAATAGTATGTTTTGTTGGCAGAAATGCCCACCTATGTATATATCCATATAAATCCTCATGTCAGCGGGGCAGGGAAGCCCTAGCACAAGTTCCTTACCATTTAGAGTCCTCTGACTACAAACTGTTGGAGGATGTATTATTCACCTTCTGTAACGGGCCTCAGATTAGACAGGAAGATAACCTGATAAGTTTCCTCCCACCACCTCACTTTGCTGTAAATGAACTTTCTAGGGAAGACACCACATCACTCAGAATCTTAAAATGTCCAGCAGGGGCCTCAGGTGCTGTCTCTTTTTACAAGCTGAGAACAGATCTGCCTTTGTGCTGCTCCCTGTAGGGTGGAGCATCCGGTCTCAAACAATGCCTCAGTGATTCACAACGACCTTCTCCCAGGGACCAACCGTCACAAACTCTCTTTCCCCAGAAGGCTGTTTTACCTGACAGGGCACTTAGTAGATAGGCAGCTTCTGTGCCCTGCAGAACTCAAGGTCTGTCTCTCTAGCTCCTAGTCTCATACCCAGAACTTTATTTCTACTCGTGCAGTTTCTCTTGGATGCTCTGATGGTAACTTTGTAAACGACGGTCAAGACTGAAGCCTGCGTCCCTGGATGGGAGCAGTGGGCCCTCTGCAGCCTTCCTGGAGATAGAGACTATCTTAAAATGCCCTTCGGGTCAGTCGTCAAAAAAGACAATTTGCTACTTTTGTAGGTCCCCTCCATCAGTCATGTCAGGGTAATTCCTGCCATTTATTACCATCTAAACCAAAGATCTGAGTTTTCCTTTAACTGAATAACCACAGAGAAGGGAACTGACTCCTTTTTCTTCCTTTTCTATTCAAAGCCCAGTCCCACTGCTATCCAGGAAGCCTAGAGCCAAGCTTACTACTGTCTGCTCATCTACATGCCTGCCACTTCTCCCATTGCCAAATATTCAGGCAACCCCTTTCATCTTTGTTTGCTTCTTAATTTTCCCATTTCAAGTGTAAAAGTCAATGGCTGTTGGTATACTCAGGGTTATGCAGCCATCGGTTGTGCAATTTTAGAACAATTTCATCACCCCAGAAATAAACCCCACACTCTTAAGCCATTCCTCCCCAATTCTTCCCCTGCCCATCCAGCCCTGGGCAACTGCCAGTCTACTTTACCTCTCTTTGATTGGCCTATTCTGGACATTCAAATAAATGGAATCATACAGGTGTGGTCTTTTGTGACTGGCTTAATGCACACAGCATACTATTTTCAAGGTTTATCTATGTTATAGCGTGATTCAGTGTTTCATTCCTTTTTATGGCAAATAACACTCCAATGTATGGATATATCACGTTTTGTTTATCTCTCCATCAGCTGATAGACACTGGGTTACTTTCACCTTTTGGCTATCATGAACAACTCTACTATGAAAACTTATGTACGTGTTTCTGTGTGAATAACTGTTTTTATTTCTTCTGATACAAGAGTGGAAATGCTGGGTCAAACGACAACTCTGCTTGACGTTCTGAGGAACTGCGACTTTTTCAAAGTAGCTACACCACTCTACATTTTCACCAGCAGTGTATGAGTGTTCTACTTTCCCCACATTCTCACCAACACTTGTTATTTTCTGGTTTCTGTTTGTTTTAGCAACCATCTTAGTGTTTGTGAAGTGGTATCTGATGCCGTCGGTTTTGACTGCATTTCCCTGCTAAAGACACTGAGCATGCTTCCATAGGTTTATTGGGTATTTGCACATCTTTACAGAAATGACAATTCAAGTTCTCTGCCCAGTTTCAACTTGGTTGCCTTTGATAGGGACAGAGTAAGGGAACAAAATAGGTGATTAAATAGTTAATCCCACTAAGGGATCATAAGTAATGAAAAAATTTGGGAGACCCCCTATAAGTTAATGATCACTCCAGAAAGCAGATTTGCTTAACCACAAAACCAAGCTGCCTTGCTTTGAAATAAAACCATGCCACACAAGCCCAAGACATGCCCCCAAACAATAAAACAATGGTAAAACAAGACCCACATCCTGCCCAGTAAGGTCAATAAGTTAATGATTCCCAAGACGTGTTCCCCTGTGTACACTAAAAACAAAAATACAGGGAAAAGAAAGCATTATGCTCAAACCTGAGACGGTTTACCATTTTTAGCAGAGGTTACCACCCTTCTGCTAATTTAAACAGTGCCATGATAGTCCTGGCTTGATCAAGCAGGAATAAGAAAACTCCCCGCATGACAGGGAGAAGGAGCTGATGATGGAAGCTTAACATCTGCTCAACAATGGCTGTCTCCCCTGCCCCATTCTTCCTTTGATTATAGAACTATGGCCCACTAAGTTCTTATGCAGCACCCTCCTGCCCACCTGCTTGTAAACCTCAAAAGCATCCTATTCTCATAAATCACTTTTCATCCGTCACTTTGCTGAATTCTTTCTGCACCAAGACAGAAGAACCTACTCTCTACTAAGCCCCAAAATGTGTTCTGTGGTTTCACCTTTTTATTACCAGTTGTAAGGATTCCTTATATATTCTAGATACAAGTCTTTTATTAGCCATATGATTTGCAAATACTTTCTCCCCTTCTGTATGTTGTCTTTTTTCACTTTCTTAATATTGTTCTTTGAAGCGAAAAAGTTTTATTTTTGATGAAGTCCAATCCCTTTTCTTCTGTTGCTTATGCTTTTGAATATTCTTTTCTTTTTTTTTTAGTGAAAATTCCATTTGCTGTCCTTTTCTTTCCCCAGTGGCACTATCTACCATGAGTTTCCCTTTTCCCCTTTTTTAATGGTTCAGTCACACAATAGGATTTAATACTGTAAACTGCCCCACACATTCTTTTAAAAGGGTAAAAAATTGACCCTGGCTTAGCACAGGCAAAGAGAGTTAGACTGTGGACTCTTGGCACTCACCTGCAACAGGTAACAATCAGTGCGATGCCCAGGATGAGTAGAAGCCCACCTCCTGCAGCCGCGATCACCACAGTGATAAGCTGATAGGCTAAACAGGTTTAAAAAGGAGAAAAGTGGATTGGGAGCAGACAAAGAACGAACCAAGGAATGCCCCCAAATGGTCCCGTTCCCCACCCCATGGCTACCCCATGCCTCAGCTGGTGACCACTTTTCATTTTCTGGGCCCCCAGCAAAAGCTACTTGGGCCAGTTTTGCATTTTCTCCATCAAAGAGGGAGCAGAATGAGCCAACCCAAAATATGTCTCTTTGGTATATTTATTATTTTAAGCTGATATTTTTGAGAAACTGCAGCACCGGAGAAGGTCTAAAAACTTGAGTTTTATTAATAGTTACCCTTTTGTAAGGGAAATGTACATTAGAAAGAGACTTGTACCCGGAAGAAAGCTAGTAACAGAGAGAACGTTTTCACCTGACTTATCTGCTTGGCAAACAACCTTTGTTTCCCAAACATTTCCTCTTCTCACTTTCCTATAAACTGCACTTTCCCCTTTGAAACCCTGGACACCTGGCCTTTTCTTCAGCTCAGGAGGGTATGTGAGCCTCAATCATCTGGCTGCCTTTTGAGTGTCACATCTTTGTGGGGTCCCCACGTGTATTCACAGAATTAAAATAGTTTTTTCTCCTGTTACTCTAGCTTTTAATGGGGGTAGGGATGTCTCAGCCAAGAATCTGGAAGGGTAGAGGGAAAATGACCTTTCCTCCCCCAAACTATTTTGAGAGGAGTTCCCCATTCTTAGCCCCTCCTAGAACAGGGGCTCCCAGAATCTACCTGCAGACCAGCCTAATGGCACTGTTACCAATCCACGATCAGATGAGAAAAATAAGAGATGCATGCGTGTATTTTTCAAAACCTAAATTTGTTTGGGTTTTTTTTCTTAGTTTTCACACTTTCTAAAATTTGGTCCTTCTTACTTTTCTCCCTCACTTAATATAGATGCATTTTTTAATGTGTAAATTATGCCTCCAGTAAAGCTGGTTTTTAAAAAGTAATTGGGGGAAAAAGATATTTTCTTGGTTACTTCCCATTCTTTGGGGTTTTTTGAAATTTTTGAATTGATGGTGATATAAAAAATTTTAAATACAGTTTTAGGTTCTTACTTGGTAAAATAAAAAGAAGGCAACCACAATTTTATAAGCATCACTGCATAACCCTGGATAGGAACTGGATAGTCTCCACACACATACACACACACACACACACTGAATTTAATTATCAGAAATTAGCAGTCATATAAACAAGCACTTATCCTGTATAATAAGCAATATAAATTTTAAATAATTGATTTCATACCCGTGTATTTCTGGGAAAATCATATTTTCAATATAATCTATTAAATATTCTGGTTATTTTTTGCTGTGGAAATATGATTATAATTGTGCTTTCAGGCTGTAAGGTCCAGTATGAAAAAAAAGAGCCAATAACCAGATTTTCTATAGTAAATTAGGATGGAACTATGCTCTCTAGGTATTTAGGTAAAGTCAAAGGATAATGCATGGAGGTGACAACGGGCAGATTGTAAGAGAGGAGCAAATCCAAGAGCGATACAAATACCCCCAGCCATTCACCTGTATTTTCTTGAAATAACTAGCACAGAAACCTGACTACTATGAAAAATCATCAGTATTAAGATACCCAGCAAACAAAGTTATGGTTTTTCCAGTGGTCATGTATGGATGCGAGAGTTGGACTGTGAAGAAGGCTGAGCACCGAAGAATTGATGCTTTTGAACTGTGGTGTTGGAGAAGACTCTTGAGAGTCCCTTGGACTGCAAGGAGATCCAACCAGTCCATTCTAAAGGAGATCAGCCCTGGGTGTTCATTGGAAGGACTGATGCTAAAGCTGAAACTCCAGTACTTTGGCCACCTCATGTGAAGAGTTGACTCATTGGAAAAGACTCTGATGCTGGGAGGGATTGGGGGCAGGAGGAGAAGGGGCCGACAGAGGATGAGATGGCTGGATGGCATCACTGACTCTATGGACGCGAGTCTGGGTGAATTCCGGGAGTTGGTGATGGACAGGGAGGCCTGGAGTGCTGCGATTCATGGGGTCGCAGAGTCAGACACGACTGAGCGACTGAACTGAACTGAAACAAAGTCAAACCAAGAAATGAGTTAATTCCCTCACCTCCTGACACATGAAGTCAAGCTTCATCTTTTAAAAGTGAGGACAAAAGACAAACCTCATACATGTGTCGGCTTCTCTTTATCTCCACCAACACAACCCTAGGCCCCCACTGACCCTTAACCAGACAAATGTAAGCACCTCCCAACTCACCTTTCTGTGCCCAGTGTTGCCCACTCAGTTGAAAACCCAAACCTAGGCACGCCACTTCCCCGCTTCGAAACACCTCAAGTGGCACCCTTTGTTCCCAAGCAGAGGCCCAAGTCTAGTTCCTGCTCTGCTTATCCCTCCACACCAAGTTCATGCTTCCTCACTTCTGGCAAAACAAGCACGCATTTGTCTTGGAAGTGACCCTTGCAAGTGGCTGCGACTGTGGCAGGCTCCCTTTTGAAACAAGCACCCTAAAAGCCCCCTTTGTGTCTGAAAAGAGACAAAGACAGTGGAGACCAGTGCTTCCCAAACCATCCATGGTCAAGGGCCAGTTTTTTTGGCTCGTGCTTTTGGATATTATTTTTAAATGAAGAAAATAAAGTCTCATTTGTTCCTTTGTCTTTTCCCCTGGGGCACCAGCTATTATGAATTTCTTTCTCTCCTTTTTATTTTTAAAGAGTCTACTGCAGACCAATACTAAAATACAACGAGGCTATTCACTTTACAAAGGATCCATGCTTGGGTGTCACAGCCGCATTCATGTAAAGGATTCTAAGTGCTTACTTTCTGTCTCTGTACCATCTTGTTACCATCTTGTCTCCGTTCACAGCCCTCCCCACTTTGAGGGGCGCTGTGTTATGAGGTGGTTTTATATGATTTCAGGTCCCCTTGATTGTGACAAAAATGAAGGTGTTTTTAAGAACGAAGCTATTGGGGAGCTCCCTGGAGGTCCAGTGGTTAGCACTCTGTGCTCAGATTGCCAGGGCCCAAGTTCAATGCCTGGTTGGGGAACTAAGACCCTGTGAGGCATGCGGCATGCCAAAACAAAACAACAAAAAAGAAGTTACTGTTTTGCTATAAAAGTGAAAACATGTTTCAGGATGTCATCACCCACATCTACGGCTGCCCACAGCTCTAAATAGCACAGCTGTGAGCTTATCAACAGGAACCTATGAAGAAGCACCATGAGTGAGGGAACACACAGATTCTACACACTCAAGAGTTTGTGAGGCCTCTCTAAGAGCATCCAGTCTGTAGAAGGCTATCCTTTGCTGCTCTAAACAGCTTTCTGAAGACCTTGGGACACCAGTTCCTCCCACCTCCCAAGGTAAAGGAGACTCTTCTACCAGCAGTGCTGGAAGTCGTGCAGCAGTTTAGGCCCATGAAGATCATCCTGCTTGTCAACACAAGTGTCTTGGTTCCCTAGAAACCTGCTCTGGAAATAAGAACTCTGGCTTTTGTGCTGACAACTGGAGATCAGCTGAACTGTCTCTCCTGAGAAACAACGTGTTGAAAGGAAACCTCAGTTAAGTTTAGACTTCATTCCTTTTATCTCCCCTTTCCTGGAACAACAGTGTAATTAATAAATATGTCATTAGTTTCGACTGTTATTTCCTTATCGACTTACTAAGAATCGATATCCCGTATGCTATAGGCCAGTGCTTCTCCAACTTTTCCTGTCCATCTGAATCACCCAGTTCAGTTCAGTTCAGTCGCTCAGTCGTGTCCGACGCTTTGCGACCCCATGAACTGCAGCACGCCAGGCTTCCCTGTCCATCACCAACTCCTGGAGTTCACTCAAACTCACGTCCATCGAGTCGGTGATGCCATCCAGCCATCTCATCCTGTCGTCCCCTTCTCCTCCGGCCCCCAATCCCTCCCAGCATCAGAGTCTTTTCCAATGAGGATATGTTAAACCTCAGGTGCCCCACCCCAAGAGATTTGATTCAGCAGGTCTGGGCAAGGTACAAGAAGTTGTATCTCTGGTAAGCTTCTGGGGGATGGAAATGCTATCAACCTGCAGGCCAGACCTTGGGTGGCACTGGCTTAAATTATGCAGGAGAGGAAAGAACACAGGACTGAAAGCCAGAAGACCTCTGTGCATAGGAGCTCAGAAAGCATCTGGGAGGGAACTCACAAAAATGTTCAGACATCAGTGCCACCTCGGGTACTGATGGACTGGTACTGTCTTCACGTTTTTCTGCTTCCCAAACTTTATTCATGTTTTTATATATACATATAGACACACACAACCTTCTCTAAATCTAGAAATTATGTGTGTACATATATAATTTATACACATACATTTTTTAAAAAGTCATTTGATGTTCTCTGGCAGCTATTTCACTGGAAGCTTGTAATAAGCTTGTAGATAATGTAGTCACGGATCTTTTTTCTCACATTGCTGTTGTTCGGTCACTAAGTCATGTCCAACGCTTTGTGACCCGGTGGACTGCAGCACGCCAGGCTTCCCTCTCCTCCATTCACTATCTCCCAGAGCTTGCTCAAGTTCATGCCTATTGAGTTGGTGACGTTATCCAGCCATCTCATCCTTTGCTGCCCTCTTCTCTTTTTGCCTTCAATTCTTCCCAGCATCAGGGTCTTTTCTAATGAGTCGGCTCTTCACATCAGGTGGCCAAAGTATTGGTGCTTCAGCTTCAGCAACAGTCCTTCCAATTAATATTTAGGGTTAGTTTCCTTTAGGATTGACTAGTTTGATCTCCTTGCTGTCCAAGGAACTCTCAAGAATCTTCCCTAGTACTTTTTTTCCCCTGCAGTCACGTCAGCTCAGGAATTGCAACTGATCTTTCAAATTTAAGGACTGATTTAGATTTATGATGAGGTCACACAATGATTACAGTGCATGGGATTTATATCAACGCCTACTATAATGTTCACTAATCCTGTAGGTTCCCTGAATGTTCAGGTGAGAGTGAAGGTCATGGGTATTGTCTTAAGGTGGTCTGTTCTATCCTTCCTTCTTTGAAGAGATCCTGCAGAATGATGATCCTGGAATTCTTTGTTTTCCTTTGTCTTCCACATTTGTTGACATTTCTTTATTCTTCTTGTGGTTTGATCATCAGTTCAGTTCAGTTCAGTTGCTCAGTCGCGTCCAACTCTTTGTGACCCCATGAACTGCAGCACGCCAGGCCTCCCTGTCCATCACCAACTCCTAGAGTTCACTCAGACTCATGTCCATCAAGTCAGTGATACCATCCAGCCATCTCATCCTCTGTCGTCCCCTTCTCCTCCTGCCCCCAATCCCTCCCAGCATCAGAGTCTTTGCCAATGAGTCAACTCTTCACATGAGGTGGCCAAAGTACTGGAGCTTCAGCTTTAGCATCATTCCTTCCAAAGAAATCCCAGAGCTGATCTCCTTCAGAATGGACTGGTTGGATCTCCTTGCAGTCCAAGGGACTCTCAAGAGTCTTCTCCAACACCACAGTTCAAAAGCATCAATTCTTCGGCGCTCAGCTTTCTTCATAGTCCAACTCTCACATCCATACATGACTACTGGAAAAACCATAGCCTTGACTAGATGGACCTTAGTCAGCAAAGTAATGTCTCTGCTTTTGAATATGCTATCCAGGTTGATCGTAACTTTTCTTCCAAGGAGTGTCTTTTAATTTCATGGCATAGGTTGCTGTTTTTGTCATTGCTGTTGCCATTTTTCATTAAACCAACACACTCTGGGCTTTAGTCTTTCCTATAAGCCATTTGTCCTTCCTTATATGGTTATTTGGAATCTACAGGATTGTCTGCTTAGCCAACCCGCATGCTTGTACTTTAACACCACCCAAGCCACACAAGTTTGGTCTGGGAGTAAACACAAGATCCCAATTGGATCAATTAGTTCTTCCCAGGAATCTCATTTTGGGAGACAGAACCTTTTATTTTAAAATGACCAAGGTACTGACACACACTTGAAGCTGTCTGCTGAGCCTATTTTCTGTTGTGAGGCAGCGAGTTTGTGCACAGACCCACAGTAAGAGCCAAGACAGAGATGAAGATGGCTCCATGTTAACATGTGCTCTGAAAAGAAGGTACCAACCTCCTCCACTGAGACTCCCCACAACTCCCTGATTCTTTCCACTCCTGAAGCTGGAATTTCATGATTTCCAAAAATCCGTCTTCATTGTTCAAGCTAGCTACATTTATTTACCCCAGAAGAATCTTAGTCAATTGTGATACTGATTTATAAGAAATAATTTTTATCTGTTCCCCGTCCTTGTTCCAGGCATAGCTCCTCAAACGCTAGGAATTTCCTAAGCTTGCAGAGCAATGGTGTCTTTTCTTACATTAGTGACATCTGGATAGCCCTTAGGTAACTCTTGGATGGATGTTTGCTGCCAGGGAAACCAATTTGTGATTAGCCCATTAGAACTTTCGAACCTACCCCCAACCTCCTGGGAAGGAAGAGGGGCTAGAGACTGAATTCAATCACCAATGGCCAGTGATTTAATCAACTATGCCTGTGTAATGAAGCCTCCCATAAAAGCCCAAAAGGACAGGGTTCAGAGAATTCCAGGTTGGTGAAGGTTGGGAAATGAGGGGAGGATGGGAGGGCTGGGAGAGGGCATGACATTCCCAGACCTTCCCCTAACTTGGCCCTGTGCATCTCTTCCATCCAGCTGTTCAGGAATTCTCTCCTTTTATAATAAGCTGAAAAGAAAAGTGAAAGTCGCTCAGTCATGTCTGACTCTTTGCGACCCCATGGACTGTCCATGGAATTCTCCAGTATTTGCCAGAATACTGGAGTGGGTAGCCTTTCCTTTTTCCAGGGGAATCTTCCCAACCCAGGGATCGAACCCAGGTCTCCTATATTGCAGGCGGATTCTTTACCAGCTGAGCCACAAGGGAAGCCCATGAATACTCGAGTGGGGAGCCTATCGCTTCTCCAGCAGATCTTCCCAACCCAGGAATTGAACTGGGGTCTCCTGCACTGCAGGTGGCTTCTTTACCAACTGAACTATCAGGGAAGCCAATAGCACAGAACTCAAACCAGTGGAAATGTGGCAGGAGTCACTCATAACACACTGCTCAGGAGGAGGACGAGATCATTAGTTATCCAGCAGTAAGCTTGAAGTCTCATGCATCTCTTAATAAGCCGGCATCTAGTAAAATCTTTCCTGAGTTCTGTGAGCCAGTACAGCAAATCAATGGGCCCTAGGGAGGAGGTCACTGGAACCTCTGATCTACAGTCAGTTGGTCAGAAGCACAGGTGACAGCCGGATGCGGGACTGGGGTCTGCAGGGGAGGGGCGTGGGGTGGGAAAAGTCGGCAGACTCAGCCCTTAAGCTGTGGGCTGCACCTGGAGACAGTGTCAGAACTGAGATAACTGGCTGAGTGATGTGGGAAAAAATACATCGGAACTGATGTCAGAACTGTACCAACCCATATGCCTTCCTTTAAACTCAGGCCTCGTTACAGACCTTTCTAGGCGGCCACATTCACTTCATTTTAAAATTCATTCAGCTCTCTCATTTGCCCTCTCACTGGGTTCATTAGTGATGTGTGGTAGAGTTCTGCCGTTTAAATCTTTCCACTCCTCTTACATCATCTCTCCTTTAGAACTCTGTTCACAGTGTTCTTTTTCCTTTTGAAATTTCCCTTTCTCGCATCTACAGACTGTAAGTGTGGCAGTAACACACAAGAGTAGGGAGAGTTGCAATCCCCTCTTCCAGGGCTGCTTCCTTTCAGTTCTGACACCAAGTGAGAGGTTTGCTGTTAGCTGCATGAGACTTCCAGCTGACTGCTGGATAACTAATGATCTCTTCCTCCTTCTGAGCAGTGTGTTACAAGTAACTCCTGCTGACACATAGCGTTTCCGCTGGTTTGAGTTCTGCTGCTGCTGCTGCTGCTGCTGCTAAGTCGCTTCAGTCGTGTCCGACTCTGTGTGACCCCATAGACGGCAGCCCAGCAGGCTCCCCAGTCCCTGGGATTCTCCAGGCAAGAACACTGGAGTGGGCTGCCATTTCTTTCTCCAATGCATGAAAGTGAAAAGTGAAAAGGAAGTCACTCAGTCGTGTCCGACTCTTCGCGACCCCATGGACTGCAGCCTACCAGGCTCCTCCACCGCCCGATGTAACTACAAGGTGAAGACTTCATACACCTGCCTCCAGACCGTGGGTTGAGGTGGGAAGACAAGGCAGAAAGATCTGTAAGTTGAATGTTTGATTTCAGTGGAAGAGGAAGAAGACGCCAAGACATGCGGTAAACAGACTCCACATCCTCCTGGCTGCTCAGGGAGCCTGGCCGGGAAGGAGTCTCCACTGGGGAGAAGCGGTGCATTGGAATGGAAAGGGTGCCTTATAAAAGGATGTGTCGCAGATAAGGAGGAGGGATGGATTAAAATGTCTGCAGCCAGAAAAAGGTAATCTAGGAAAATTATCTGACGATGTTCTATCCTCACCAAGTGACAGTGACCACAAACAGAAGAATGGCAATACAAAGAAAAAACAAGATTTTAAATTGATAATAAGAGGGGATGGTTAAGTAAATTATGATATATACAGAGTAGAATTTAACAGAACTATCTAAAGTCACCTTATAAATTTATGCCAATGAAAACACTGCATAGTTTACTAAGTTCAAAGGCAGGTTACAAAACAGTATCTTCTGTGAGATCCAATTTCTGTTAAAAAGACACACATACAAACCTCTGGTATACTGCTTCTTAAACTGTGAGATGTATGCAAATCTGCCTATTAACTGAATCCAGGAGTCTGGTTAAAATTCTGATTCTAATTCAGTAGGTCCAAAGTAAAGAGGTTTGAAACCCTGCATTTCTAACAAGGTCCTGGGTGCTGTTGGTGGTCCTATCCACCACATGTCATAGCAGGGATATACAGCAGGGTATTAGCAGTGAGGTTTAATGGGTGATGAGACTTTAGTTTTCTTCTTCCCTTGCATCTGTCTGCTAATTAATTTGGATTACAGAAGGAAAATTAATGTACAAGTATTTTTTTTATGTTATGAAAAGACAAAATTCACCTACTTTAAAAAGAGAAAAACAGGTGAAGCAAACCATCTGGTCATGAGAGATATAATAAAATTGCGAGAAGGAGCCTCTATAAAATTCACGCAAAGAAGGAAATGTGCATGCCTGAGAAAGGCTGGGAGGGGGACAAGGGGAAGTGAGGACACTCTGACAACTACTCTAAGAATTCTAGAGCCACAGGACAGCGGCACAAGAAAACAGAATTGCTGGGATCTGTGGTATAAACACATAGCTTACATGGAAAGGAAACTAAAAGGTGAGCAGTGGTAAGACAGGCGCAGCCCTGCCCTGCCCGGCACGGGTGCACATGGGGACTAAGGAATGCGAGAGGAGAGCTTGTTCTGCCCTCTCCAGTCTGAAGGATGTTCTCTATGAGGAGTGACAAGTGAAATCTGGGCGCAACTAGAAAGCTAATAGGCTGCAGAAAGGCAGGTCAGAGATTCCCAGGAACGCAGGTGTGAGGGAGCCACAGGGCCATGTGCATGGCTGGACAGAGCAGGGTGCCCTATCTCACGGGGCTTGGGCAGCAGAGCACGTGTCCCCAGAAGGCTGCAGAGAGCAGCGGTTCTTTTCTACAAAAGGTCCAGCCTGAGTCAGACCCCCAAGAAGGCATTTAAACTGTCTTTGGTGGCAACAGCAGAAGTGACAGGGGTGGGTGGTTATCTCTGTTATTTGGCACAAAACACGAGGTGACAAGTCACAGACCTCACAAGGCCTTAGCCATCAGTATACGTGGGGGTGAAATCCAGGCGCTCCAATTCCTTAACCCACACCAGGGCTGATCAGAGAAGGCATGTGCCGACTATCAGTGGCTATTAACTGCTTTGTGACATGCAAACAGCTGTCCAAGTCATAAAGTGGTATTCACGCCATCAGAGTTAACCAGAGTCCCCAACAAAACGGGGCAGAGAGCTAGCCATCCAGGCCAGAGTCTGCCCTCTGCTGGAAATAACTGTGATGACTCCGATACAAGGGAAGAAAAGGAAATCTCAGGAACAGAGAGAGATCCTGCTACTTCCAAGACCCCACCCACCTCATGCGGAGACACAGGAACTCACAGAACGGTCAGTGGATGTGGCGTACATCATCTCCACATACGTGGCATTTAATGGTCTCTGAAAAGCAAATCACTAACTGCCATCAAGAGCAACGTGCTACTCCCTTCTCTTTGAACCCTTTCGAGGGTTTCTCACTGATCCATTTCTGCTCTTCCATTCACAGAGAAATAGGAAGCATTTTCTAGTGAAACCTGGCCAGGGAGCTGTTTGACTACAAGCAAGTGAAAAGTACTGGCTCATCCTACGAGGGGGTGAGGAGCCCCGGGAGGACAGGCAGGTGGGTCCTGCTCCCGGCTCAGCCCCAGCTGGCTACATCTCTCCAGGCATCGTCCAGCCTCACTCACACTCCTACTAAACCAAGTACCCCTGTGATATTGTGCTGTAAGGAAGATCTACCTAGTCCTCACCCTCCTCCCGTTTCTTCCATGAGAGCTTTAAAAACACTTGGAATGTATGACTGATGGGGTAAGGGGAGCATCTCTTGTTAAATAAAGTCATGTCTACTTGTGGGAGAATAAACTTAAGACTATGGACTGCTGGCAGATTCTACAGAATGAGGGACAAAGCTATCCTAAAATGCTGACTCTTCATCCTATATCCTAGAATTTCTTTCAGTAGTTTTGAGGGTCACTTAAACTTCTTAGGTCTCAGGATAAGAAAATGTCAGTGAAAGTGATCTGAAATGAATCCCAGCTGCTTTTCTCAGAGAAGTAAATTGAGTGTGAAAAATGCCACGTGGATGGTCAGTGCCCCTCGACCACTGTACTCCAGGGCCGCAGTCGTCAGCTGAGATCAGGGGCCTCCCCAGCCTGCATCCAGCCACGATCCCCACCCTGACGACACTGGTCTAAATGGACCCACGCCCTCTGTCCTCCTCACTGCCTCCTGACTTGATTTTCTTGATCAAAAATGCCTTCCTGCTCTAAGACTTGCTGGCTCTACAGAGGCTACTGACTAAATTCTCAGGCTCTATCAAAAACCCCAAGAATTTGATCCTCACATACTCTGCCAACCTAATCCTTCACTCTCTACCTTCCTCTCTGTCCTCAGCCACACCTGCTTACACACTGTCCCCCAAAATCACAGGCCCAGGCTGGCCCAAGACCTTTGTTCAGGTTGTTCCCTCTGCCTGGATTCCTTCTCTCTCCATACCAGTCACTGCCAGTCTTCTTCCAGTTCCAGCCCCTCTAAGAAGTACCCAGGAGGCTCTTCTATCCTCCTGAGGGTGGTCCCTCCCTCCCAGCCTCATATATTGACTGATACTCCTCTGTCCGGCTATCTAGGAAATTTATCTAGGTAAGTAAATAAATGTTTACCTCCCCTACAAACCTCCAGCCCTGGTGAGTACTCTGCTCCCCAGGGAGCTGGGAAGACAGCAGATGTGACCTGAGGGTGAGGGGAGGGGACAGACATATGTCAACAGCCCTGCCCACATGGAACTCAGGACGCCTGCACACTTACGGTTTCCACAGTTGAGACCACCAAGGCCGAATGGGCAACTGCAAGTTGACAGGAAAAAAAAAACAAGAATTAATTTCAAATATCAGAAGAAATTACTGAGGCAATTTACCTACATAACTTCTAAATAAGGTTTGGAACAAATTCGTCAGAATAAATGAACATGCTGCCTACCTCATACAGGTTTCATTTTCAAGCCTATATCCATCTTCACAGGCTGGAAGAAAAAACGAAAATCCGTGATCTTGTCTATTAACTTATCTTGGCCCAACTGATGGTTAATAAAACCAGTCACCCTAAAGTTCACAAGAATATTCTAGAACCAAAAGGCTACAAAATAGCTTTGTTGTAGGTTATTTAGTTGCTGAGTCTGACTGCAACCCTATGGACTGTATGCCAGGCTCCTTTGTCCATGAGATTTTCCAGGCAATAATACTGGAGTGGGTGGCCATTTCCTTATCCAGAGGATCTTCCTGACCCAGGGATCGAACCTGTGTCTCCTGCATTGGCAGGTGGATTCTTCACCACAGAGCCACCTGGGAAGCCCACAAATAACTTCAGAATTATCTAAAACCTGGCCTAAATACTGCTGCCAGCTCAATCTTTCATTTCATCAAAAAAGACCCCCAAAACTTAACCTCTTAGTGATTCTAGCTTCTCAGCTATATAAAAAAAGGGATAATAATAATTTTTAATAGTTTCTTAGAGGGGATTAAGGAAAATAAGGCATGCAAGTGACTTACCCCAGCACCTAGCATACAGTAACCACTACCTGTAATTATTATCTAACATTTGCAATTATTTTTGGAAGTTCTCTGTGGTCCCTGAGTAACTTCCTTCCATAAACACAAAGATAAATGCCTCACTGTCTTTAATGTAAGTCAAGCCTTCTTTAACCTGCCATTGGCTTCATTAGTACCCTTCCATCAGGAAGTGAGAAAGCCATAGTCCATGGTCAGTTTCCTAAGAGAATGCTCACCCTGTAGTCTGTGTAGTGGATTCTGGACATACCTACCTGAGCCCTAATCAGCACACACAAGACTACAGCTTTGAACCCTCTGGCACTGCGGCTTATAGACCACTGCTTCACTGCAGGCTGTGGGCCAGCCATTCCCCTGCATCAGCAGTTCCTGCCCTGATCTGATCACCGAACAGTTTCAGCACTACAATAAGCTGATAGAACATCACGAGCTGTAATGTGTGCTTGGATGAAAGCAGACAACAAAAAATAGCCTCTCAGATAAATTCATTGCTGCAAGGAACGACAGAAATTTGACTCATGGTTAATGTATGATATACGCTGCACAGAAGGATCACAGTTAAGTAAAGGTACATAGCACAGAGCAGTAATCTCTAGACAGACAGCACACACTGATGGCAACGTTTGAGTGCCAGCAGCACGTGGCTCAAAGGCTGCAGGCCTCACAGCTTGGGAGATCGCTCACAGACTTCCCTTCAAGAATCAGTGCATAATAACATTTAACTACGTGGGCTTCCCAGGTGGCGCTAGTGGTAAAGAACTCGCCTGCCAATGCAGGAGACATAAGAGACTAGGGTTCGATTCCTGGATCGGGAAGATCCCCTGGAGAAGCCCAAGGCAACCCACTCCAGTATTCTTGCCTGGAGAATCCCAAGGACAGAGGAGCCTGGTGGGGCTACAGTCCACAGGGTCGCAAAGAGTTGGACACGACTGAAGCGACTTGGCACGCACACATGTAGACGTGCTTGATGTTGTTCTATTTTTCACTGTTAGACACTAAATGATTCTAGCATCTATTTTTTGGTCATAGACTACTGACGTATCACTAGAGTCTTGCAGAATGGTGTGGGAAATACTGTTCTAAATAACCTAAATTCTCTCAGCCGATCATGAGAGCTGTGAGCCTGCACTGCACTGTTTCAGCTCCCCTGGGTTCACTTCTCCTGAGCTACACTTGCTTTATTAAAGGCAATCTATTAGTAGCAGCAGCCCCAGGCATGGCCTAGGGTATTTATCACAGGCTATCATGGATCACATTGCCATAATACCCCCCAGTAACCTCGTGATGTGGACTTTCCAGAGAAACTTCTCTTGGGTCCCAGGATCTAGAAGAATGGGGATGGTCCTAAAGAACTATTCTTTATTTTATGGTTACTATTTTTTTCCCCCAAATCACATTTCTCTCTTTGCCTTAGCATCTCAGATGCTTAGGACTTGAGTGAGTGCCTATCTTTACCAAACAAGTGAAAACTTATGGTATATCTTTTTGTATGTTCACATTCCTTCTAGCGTCAACAAAGTAGTCAGTGTATTTCTCCTTCAACCTTATTTACCTTTTAAATTAATCTCATTTTGTTACAGTGAATTTTCATTAGGTGCTTCAAATCATTTTTGCAACAAGGTAGAGTATGATCATCGGAGAAGGCGATGGCACCCACTCCAGTGCTCTTCCTGGAGAATCCCAGGGACGGGGAGCCTGGAAGGCTGCAGGCCATGGGGTCATTGAGGGTCGGAAACGACTGAGTGACTTCACTTTCATGCATTGGAGAAGGCAATGGCACCCACTCCAGTGCTTTTGCCTGGCAAATCCCATGGACGGAGGAGCCTGGAAGGCTGCAGGCCATGGGGTCACTGAGGGTCGGACATGACTGAGCGACTTCACTTTCACTTTTCCCTTTCATGCATTGGAGAAGGAAATGGCAACCCACTCCAGTGTTCTTGCCTGGAGAATCCCAGGGACGAGGAGCCTGGTGGGCTGCCGTCACACTGAGCCAGACATGACTGAAGTGACTTAGCAGCAGCAGCAGCAGAGTATGATCATACCCCATTTCAGGAAGGAGGCACCAGGCCCCGCTCCCAAACCTTTGATGACTTTGAGTAGGCCTTACGTAGGGGTGGGTAGGTGTGGGTGTGGGTGCGTTGCTCAGTTGTGTCTGACTCTTTGCAACCCCATGGTCTATAGCCCACCAGGCTCCTCAGTCCAAGTAATTCTTCAGGCAGGAATACTGGAGTGGGCAGCCAATCTCTTTTCTAGAGCATCTTCCCCACCCAGGGATCAAACCCGAGTCTCTTATGTCTTCTGCATTTCAGGTAGATTCTCTACCATCTGAGCCACCAGGGAAGCCTTTACTCAGGTGGGACCTTCTCTAAGGACAAGCAGAGCACTCCTGTCTCCCTGGAGTGGAAGTGCCATGCCTGGCAGTCCCCACACCACAGCTGGGTCATGGGAGCAAGGAAAGCTGCCCTTGGGTGACCCTCGGCTCTGACTGCAGGGCAGCCACACAGGGACTGCAGGTGCCCCAGTGACTCACCCCCACCCATCTCAGCCCAAAGCAGGTTGATGTCACCCTAGTCTATTCTATTCTGAACATTTTTTCCTGGAAATGTTTTTGTATCAGCTCTACCCACCCAACCCTCATTTGCTGGGTAGGAGCTTTCCACGCCACGGCTGTCATCCACCCAGATGTAAGGTCCATGTGTTGTCCTGCCTGTGAGCTGATGGGCTGGGCTGTTTTCATGTAGCTTCAGAAGTGCCCTGGCTTCCTGGTATAATGATATTTCCTTAGTTCAGATGGGCCCATTCAGTCATTCATCAAAGACCGACTGCCACCATGGGCCTGGTACCATGGGCTACCATGGGCTGCTCTCGGGTTCTGGGAGGGAAGCCTTGTCACAGGGCACTCCAGTGGGCCTGAGGACCCAGCTCCTCATCTCCATAACCTAGAGGGACCCTGACCCACACAGCACTGAAGATGAAATCAATGTGGCAGTACTCATATATGCCCAAAGTGGGCTCCCCCTACTGATATGAACACAAGCAAATTCAGACCTTCTGGCCTTTTAAAATAAAATCAGTACATGGTAGAGTCTTTAGGCTTTTTTGCTCCCTTGCAGGAAACCAAATCAAGACCTGCCAACCTTGTCCTATCATATTTCCTGCCTACCATCCATTTGTTCCTTCAACAGACATTTGTGGAACCCCACAATGTACAAACATATTCTACAGACAGGCACCCACTTCCCTGGTGGCTCAGATGAGAATGAATCTGTCTGCAATGCAAGAGATCTGGGTTCGATCCCTGGGTTGGGAAGATCCCCTGGAGAAGGGAAAGGCTACTCATTCCAGTATTCTTGCCTGGAGAATGCCATGGAGGCGTGCTGAGCAGCGCTGTGGGCTTCACACATCAGCCTAGACACCACTGTGAAGTATTAGTCACTTAGCAGTGTTTGACTCTTTGGGACCCCATGGACTGCAGCCTGCCAGGCTCCTCTGCCAAGTATCCACAGTCTAGTCGGAGGAAGAAGCTTGCTAACGGGTGGTTGGGATTCATCAGGACGTCTGCACGATGGAAGGAAGCTAAAAGACATCTATCGGAAGGACACCTGCTTTAATTTTACATGATGCTTTGAAAGTCTGGTAAAGACATTTTATGTGAGATAGTAGGAAGTGTGTGTGTGTGAGTGTGTACAAGAAGAAACAATATGCAGTTGCTAATATGCAACTGTTAATTGTAGAGATTTAGAAAACACACACCCACATGCCTTTATCCTCAGTTTACACCAGGGATTTACCCACATTTGAGGTGTCCCATCTAGTCAAGGCTATGGTTTTTCCAGTAGTCATGTATGGATGTGAGATTTGGACTGTGAAGGCTGAGTGCCGAAGAACTGATGCTTTTGAACTGTGTTGTTGGAGAAGACTCTTGAGAGTCCTTTGGACTGCAAGGAGATCCAACCAGTCCATTCTGAAGGAGATCAGCCCTGGGATTTCTTTGGAAGGAATGATGCTGAAGCTGAAACTCCAGTACTTTGGCCACCTCATGCAAAGAGTTGACTCATTGGCAAAGACTCTGATGCTGGGAGGGATTGGGGGCAGGAGGGGAAAGGGACGACAGAGGATGAGATGGCTGGATGGCATCACTGACTCGATGGACCTGAGTTTGAGTGAACCCCGGGAGTAGGTGATGGACAGGGAGGCCTGGCGTGCTGCGATTCATGGGGTGACAAAGAGTTGGACACGACTGAGCAACTGAACTGAACGGAACTGAAAGAGTACTCCTTTTAACCATCCCTGTGCTCCAGCACCAATGGCCAGAAGATGTCACTGTAACCCCTCAGAGCCCAGCCAGGGGTCTGTGGCCCAGGGAGCTCCAGGATCCGTTCATGGAGCCCTGATGGTCACGGATGAAAACCTAACCAACAGGATGCCGCAGAAACCAGGCTAACCAGGGCCTTGGCTGTAAGCCCAAAAGCTAACCATGGCTTCCTTATTCCAATTTTTGGGTCACTACTTAATACACATAACGTTGCTTGTGCCTGTGTCCCTGTGTCTGGTAAATCTTCAGCAGCTCTGCTACTGCTAACGCTAGTCTGTAAGCGACACAATTAGGAAATTGTGGACTTGGCAAGAGAGGTAAATGACTTAGGCTAGTCAGAAGTAGAGGTGGCAGGGCTACTCTTGAGACCACCTGAAATTGCACAGGCCTTGTGCACAGAAGCCACCACTCCCTGGCCCCCCAGCGGCCACACAGCCCCCAGCACACGTGGATGTCAGCAGAGGTCCCCTGCCCGCCCGAGGTGGCCTCAGTGCCCTAGTTAAGACAGGCCAGGAGCACTCTGCATGAAACCAGGTAAGAAGGAACTAGGAAGCCGCATCTCCACATCAAAGTGGTGGACTGACGGGCTGCTGAGCAGTGCCGTGAGCTTCAGCATCAGGCCCGCTGCCCCAGCATGGGCCCCCCTCTCCAAACCCCGCCCAGGGCTACATGCAGAGCCGAGAAGGTGCACTTTTAAAGCACCTAAGTCAGAGGGTCCAAGCTCAGGATACAGCACTGCCCTGAGATGTATTTTTACCCTCTCCTCTAACAGGAAGTCCTGACAGAAATAAGTGGCATGTCACCTTTCCCTAGGACACCATTTTTACTCAGATTCCAGGACATCTGTCACTGGCAGGTGTTGACTGAGCAGGAAAACTGGGCCATACATGTTCTCACGAGATACGAGGCCTAAGGCTACACGACACCTTTATGTTGCCAGTGTTCCTGTGACTGTGAATGGCAGCAGGCTTCTATAAGTCGGGGCATCCAGTGCGCTGGATTTTAATTCATTTTATTTTAAAGCAGTATTCGTGCACTGTATTCACTGAACAGCTGATATCTGAAACTAGATGAATTTAATCTTCACCCAAGAGGTTAGCAGAATCAGATTTGACAAAATCTTTAAAACCAGAACCCACTGGTTCAACAATAACCTGGGTAAAACACAAGAGCAAATGCAATGGCTTACAAAGTACCTCCATAACCACTGCCTCTTTAATTCCTAGAATATCTGATGAAGTCTCACTGCACTCATTGCACAGAAGAGGGAACTCGGGCTCAGTAAAGCAAAGCGCCTTGCCCGAGATGATAAGAGGATGGGCAGGCAGAAGAGGGTTCTGACTCAGGTCTCCCAAGCTGCCAGCTACTGCTAAAGGGTACACCCTTGCCTTCATGCTGGTATTTCCATTTTAAAAGATTAGCAGACAATAGAATAAAGCTTTAGGAATTAAAACAGTAATTTTTCTAACTTCCCCTAAGTAGGAAAAAAAAGAAAAGGCCTGGCCACCCCAGGCATTCCATTCTCTTTTCTTTTCCTTTGAATCTGATTGGCCAGACTAGTGTGTACCAGTCAGAGATAATGCTATTATTCCAAGGAGATAACAAATTCAACCCTGCTGGGAGCCAAACAACCAGGACCAGTTACCCCCAGATTAGAACGGTCACCCCCAGAGCAGAGAGAAGCCCCTCCCCCCCTCGGGCCCCAGGGCCCCAGACCTGCCGCTACCTCGACAGGAGTGGTCCATCTTGTTGAACTGGAAGTAACCAGACTTGCACTGGCACAGCGCGACCCCGTCCAGATCGGTGCAGATGGAGGTCTCCTTGTCACATTCTGGACTCTTCCGCTTGCACAAGCTGCCCGCTGAAATGGAAAAACAAGACAGTGAAACAAAACAAAACCTCCCCCATGTCAAACATTTAGATGCATGAACTTGCTATTTCAAGAGGCTCCGAGAACAGTTCCCAAAAGAGCCTGTGTGAAGCGCACTCCTCTCAGGGGGCCCTTCTGCGCTGCCTTCTTCCACTCCTTCCCAGGGCTGGCCCAGCCTGTTACTAAAAGTTTACACAGCATGCCACAGGGAAAAAGCAAACCCAGAAGAAATGGGGTGGCATCCCCAACTCCAGCATCTCCTGCAAACACAGCCCCCAGTAGGTGGGGTCCTCTGCACCTTTTCACTCAAGGGCTGCAGTGGAGAACCGGCCCAAACCCAGAAAGCATGCCCCTGCCCTCTCAGCAAAGAAGACCTGTCTCAGCCCGCTGCTGCCGAGCAGACTCGAGAAGAGGAATGGAATGTAACCTGGGTATCTGGCTCCGTCACTGTCCACCTCCACACTGCCTGGGGCCAGCTCGGCTCTGGATGGCCAGCACCTGGCGGGGCTGGTCCACACTCAGGCTTGACGCACACATGCTGAGGGTGGCACTCGACAACCGGTTACCGGGCCGAGAGGGCGCTCACCCTTCCCTGCTCTGCCCCCTCACTTTAGAGCCTCACTTCTTCCATGTGTGCATATCCACCTGGCTTTGTCCAGCCCTGGGCATGTGGGCCATGCTCATTTCAAGGACAACAAAGAACTCTTTCATGATCATCAAAGAGCATTCACTGTGGCGCGTGTGGCCCTCTCTGAGGTTGCACACAGTGAATCCTCGCTTGGGCTGTATATTGCAGGCCCTCTGTGAGGTTGTAAACAGCAGGCCCTCTCTGAGGCTGTAAACAGTGAACCCTCTTTCGGGTTGAACGAGTTGTATATAGCAGGCCCTCACGAGGCATGAAACAGCAGGCCCTTTCTGAGGTTGTACACAGCGGACACAATGAGGGTGCTTTTACCACCAAAGATAGGTCTGAACAAAAAAACACACATAATTGGGATTTACAGACAACAGAACAGAAACATAAATCAAGGGATAGTGGAGAGTATCTTATTTACACCATTTACAGACCGATGTACATCACTGTTTTTGGTGGGTGTGAACAAGTTCAGGGTGGGGACAGAGCTGAGGAAGGGCCATGGGTGCACACCGGGCAGTGAGGTTTGGGCTCCCTTCTCCCTCCTTAAGGACACCACCGCCTGATGCAAAAACCCAAACCAGGTGCCCACTCTTCACGTGGCAAAACTGCGACCCCCTCCCAACCTCAGGCAGGCTCCTGTGACTGGAGCGGACACCCCCCTGGGGTCCCGGCATCCTCAGCCTTGTCTGAGTCCTGAGAGCTGGGGGCCTATGGGTGGCTTGCTCCCAGGGAGGTTAGTTTAGGACACAGCTTCAGCTCTCAGTGCTGAATTTCCTGTCTTTATCAGTGGAAGCTGGCGTGCTAAATCAGAACCCTATTTGTGTGTGTGATAGAATTTCCTTTGTTTATTGTGAAAGGTTTACATTTAAGGGAGAAAAATGAAAAATGGAAAATCTCACCAAGCAAACTGTGAAGCTGGCACAGAGGGCGTACTAAAAGGCCACAATCTCTCATCTAAACTTTTTGAAGTTTTAATATAAAGGAATACCTCCAGCACAAAAGGCCGTCCAGGCCAGTACTAGTTTGTGCAGCAGCCAGTCTGAGCTGCCTGGCCTGATTAGATATTTTCTGGAAGCCAATGTCATGTTTTCCCTCTGCCCTGCCCACAAACCCTGCCTGCGGGCAAATACCACTCGCCTTGCTGAAGCGACTCTGTCCTCAATCGAAGCAGATTCCCTCGAAGGCAGGGGAAGCTGGCCTTGCCTTTGTGACGGAGGGGTTGCTGTCCTCCAGATTCTTAATATTTTGTCATCAATCCATCAAATGGAACCACATATAATGCAGTTTTCATTTTAAGCCTGGCAATGTGATTTTTCTGCATCCACAATTCCCATGGTTCTTCCTGGGCATAACATCCGCCAAACAGACAATGAGAACTGATGTAAATCTATGGCTGGGGCACTCCTCTGGGGGATTTCCAAGGACGCGAAACCTCTGGAGAGATGAGAGCTACAGTTCTTTGAAAGGCGAGGAAGTAGATGTTTTGTGAATTGAAAGGGAAAATCCCGCCCGTCCAATGGCAGCATCCAGAGTAGCCCACAGCCTCTCATATGCTGGGAACAACCAGATGTCAAAACCTGACCACTTCTGCTCATCCAGCCCAACTCTCTAGCACTCAGAGAGGTAAGTGAGACACCAAACACACGCTGGCAAAACCTGGAGAAGCCCTGGGAGGGAAAACAGAGAAGGGAGGCCAGGTTCAGCCAGGAGGCACGGCTGTCTCTGATCTCAGGGGCTCACAAAGCAGAGTCAAAGAATGGGCACCAGCCCCTGTGTGGGCAGGAATATATGGGAAATCTCTATATCTTCCTCTCAATTTTTCTATGAAACGAACACTGTTCTAAATTTCTTTTTAAGTCTTTAAAAAATAAAAAGCATGGGACTTTGGCAAGGAAGCAAGGGAAGACAGGAGCTTTCCCATAAGGTGGGCCACAGCATGAGCAAGGCAGCCATCAGCAGGGCCTTACAAACCCAAATATATGGCCACTTGATTGGCAAGACATGAAATGTGTTTACTAAGGACAAAGTAGTAACCTGATATAATGTTGACCATGCAGAACACACAGCATACATGTTTTATGAACAGAAAGGTGCCCTTTGCCCTTTCTGGGAGGGAAAAAGCGGGATGTCTGCATCACTGGCAAGAAAAAGAAAGCCAGATCAAAGAGTTCGTGCCTCAAAAGGTAGAGTACAGTATGAAGGGGCAGGGACTTTTCAGCTATTTCCCCAATGAAGCTGAATGATAGCAACTTCAACTCCAGAACGTTGGGCTCTTTTCTTTTTCCTTCAAGTGAATAACTAGCCCTGAAACGGGCCAAAGCTCTAGCATTTATCCCAGAACAAAAGATGAGCTCCCGGCTCTACAGAGCACAGTCCAGAGGGAGGGCTTTCAGGACCAGCTGTTACAGAGCTCTGGCCCACTGGGAAGGTCCAGGATCTGCTCGCAGACAGAGGCCAAACCTGCTACCTACAGTTGAGCATCTGGGCACCAGATGGGGAGGCTGACTCTGACTCTGCATCCCTCACCAGTCCTGTGTGTAGTAAAATGAGCCAACCAGAGCCAGCTCAGACCACTTATGAGACGCAGCGGGGGCAGGCCCCCCTGCATGAGGAAGCACTTTTGATTCCAGCAGAATTTTCCCATCCCAGAGGCGAAGCCTCCCTTCCAAGACCCAAATATGCCTTCCAAACTTGTTTCTAATCCCTTTATTCATCTGTTTCACACCAGATGCTCTGTAGAAGCTTTTGACAAAAACAGATAAAGGATAAGAAAAGAGAAATCACGGACGGCACCATGAGCTATCTGGCCTCTAATCTTCATCTTGTTTCTGTGCATTTAGAATCTGCAGACAAATATACAGGAGGCTGGGAGACACTGCACGTGCTTTATTTACCTAATGGCATGTCAGGATGAAGGTTTCGGGCCATTGACAAGTGTTGTACATTCTGTGTGTGAATTCTACCTCCCCAGAGGGAGGGAGCCTTTCAAGGGAAAGAAGAGCGATTTCTGCTTCATTACATCTGCTCCTATATCCCTTCCAATACCAACGCTGTAGAGGAGAAACAGAAACAGCATGCCAAGGACTGGGAGACTTCAAGGCTGTGTGTACAGGATCGTGTGTGTGTGTGTGTGTGTGTCTGTGTGTCTGTGTGTGCGTGTGTGGGTCGGTGCACATATACACAAAGATATACACACACAAAGCCCATGTGCTTAATGCCCATTTCAAAGACAGGCCAGCTCTATGACAAGTTTCTTGGACCTGCGCCCAGAAGGCCTTACACTTCTACCCTAGGTCTGTGCCTAACTGGATGGGGGGTCCTCCCAGAGGGCCCCTCTCTTACCTCTAAAGATCCGCCTCTGAGACCCCAAGAGCTGGCAGACCTCAGCAGAGGCCCAGCAGGAGTTGACGCATTTCTGCATCCTGTCGGCCAGGTCAAACAGCGTCACGTTGGAGGCCAGGGAAAAGGTGGCTTGCAGTGACATCACCACAACACTGGACTCCCTACAGGCAAAGTATACATATTTTAATCATCCTAAACTGATATGTGGGTCCCAGGATTTTTGGGAAATGAGTGTCTCCCCATTCTCCAGTGAGGGCCTGGGAGAGCATGAAGGTTCTCTGACCTTAGCCTGGGATCACCCCTCGTAGCCTACAATGAACTGACCTAACTCACAGATAGGTCCTCTTCCAAAAGGTTCTCCATGAGAAATTACATTACAGTCAAAACAGGGGCCAGTGTTATTGCCATCACACTTGTTAGAATACCGGCCCCTTTCTATAGGACTGGTCCACAAACAAGTACATATAATCCTGCTACTTACCTAGAAACATGAGCTGTGGATCGGGTATAACCAGGTAATGTTGAGAAACACACATTTAACTGAAAGGAAGAAGTTTATCATTAACTGTGAGTCAGACAAAAAAGCCTTGAGCCTAGAACCAATTTCCTATTTTCAAGATCAAACAGGCATTTTCCAGTCATCGAGTTATCAGCAGGCAGCCTCACACAGAGTGGTGTCCTTTTTTTTGTTCCTTTCTTAAATGCCTTTCTGCTCTTATTCTGTTGTTCCATGAGCACAAAGGGAGAGAGGCAGATAGTACATCAGTGGGGGAAAATCTTGGCAGGAAATGATGTTCAGAATAGCACCCTTGGATGCAAAACATCTTCAAAGGAGCAGATCTCGTCTAAGATCTGCTCCAGGGTTTCAAAAAACCTCAGAGGCAACTGTTTATTTGGACTTTGCACAGTGAACAAGACTTCCTGAAAAGGCTGGGTTCCTTTCAGCTCCCTCAGGTCTGGCAGGCCTTATACAGACCCTTCATAATCTACAATGAGTTGACCTAACTCACAGACAGATCCTCTTCAAAAAGGCTCCCCATGGGAAATTACATTACATGGGTCAAGAGCCCTTTTGTTGAGAGCAAATTAAGAGTGACTCCGTGTGTTTGCCTTGTGCCCTTGGAAAGAGCAGAAAACCCCTGTGGGGCATGATGTACCATGCCTGCTTCCCCACTCTGCCCATAGCATGAACTGGGGCTTGGGGCTTCCTTTCATGCAGCTGAGGGTCTCAATACCTTGACCAATGCAATCTACCTGTCTGTCTTCAAAGCCTGTGTGTCAGACATATCTCATCCTTCACAGGACGCTATCAAACCCTTTTTGTCTTTGTATTAACATTGCTTTATATTCATAAGGCAATGATTTATTATTATTAAACTTTCTTTTTCCCCAGGAAAAAACAGAAATAGCACATTTCAGAACAGAACAGCATCTTGGGAAAGGCCATTTGAGTCACAGCCTAAAGCCTCTCTAGTCATAGCCTACATCTTCGCTATTTCTTGGGGGTGGGGATGTCACATCACTAATAAATTATATGTTGATACTGAGTGTGTGTGCGCGCGTGCTATTGCTTCAGTAGTGTCCCACTCTTTGCGACCCTATGGACTGCAGCCCACCAGGTTCCTCTGTCCGTGGGATTTTCCAGGCAGGAATACTGGAGTGGGTTGCCATGCCTGGGTTGCACAGCAATCGAATCTGTGCCTCCTGCATCTGCACTGACAGGCGGATTCCTCACCACTGAGCCACCAGGGAAGCCGGTTGATATTGGGTAAAATTGAGCAAAGCAGATGGGTCACTGAGGACCGTGTAATGGAAAGGACTGTATCTCTGCAGGAAGTTCTCAGCCCTTGTACCATCTTAGAAAGAAATACTGACCTACAGCCCAACAAAGAGGCAGCTGCAGTGGGGTGCCAAGAACACTCACTATAGGGTTAGTAGAAATAAAACCTTGCCATTTAGTAAAGAATTTGACCTTAACCAAAGAGAGGTCCAGCCCTTGACTCCTGGAAGGTAATCTCTAATCCTTTGGAATGTTCTGCCTTTGTAGACCTCGAAGCCCTGGCCACTCCAGATAGTCTAACAGTATGATTTATGCTGGGAGTTTTGAGTTACAAGGTACCAGCTGGACCTCCAGAGGGGCTAGAGACTCAGGTCAGGATTACAGGCAGCTATCTGTGTTTTGGCTCCAGACACCAAGGCTCGGTGAGTCTGCCTGATTGGCGATGCTCCGTGAATACTGTCTATATCATTGCTGAGAGGAGTTAACCCTGTCTATGACCTCACAGAGAGAGGATGACTGGAATGAATTTGGAACCCTTCTGGACTCTGCCCCATGCGTCTCTTCCCTTGGCTGTTACCTGGCTCTTTCCACTGTAATAAACCCTAATCTTGAATTTAACAGTGAGATTTCTGAGTACTTCTAGTGCATTAGCAAAACTGTCTCTTGGAGATTCCTGAACTCACAGTTGGTATCAGAAGTGACAGTGGTCTAGTGGATTGTTTCCTAGCTTCGCACCTGCTCTGTGTAATCTCAGGCAATGGCATTAACTTCCAGAGCCCTCCAGGTTTTCATCTGTAAAGGTGTTAGCAATACCTCTTACAGGAGGTAAAGTGCCAGTTACAGAGTAGATGCTCATACAGAAAGGGAACTGGAATCTAATTTTTATACAAATCAAACCCATGGTCTTATAAAATCTTATAGGTTTTGGCTAACATCCTCTTACCCATAAAGAACAAGTAAAATTAAAATCAGAAATCAATCTCTAAAATTTATCTTAATGGCAAATTTCAAGTTTATGAGCATTAACTCTTAGACTCTGGTAGCAGCTAAGAAGCAAAATACTGTCTGAGCTTCATTTCTGACTCTTCTCCCTTCCTCTCCATTTTTACTTTTTTCCTGACAAAAAGGAGGCCCCCAGATAATCCATTCAGTGAATTCTCAACCCTGGATAATGGGATTAACTTCCACCTTTGTCATTCCCTTGAGAAAAAAGCATCATTCTCCCCAAGTTCTGAGACACACACAAAAAAGTCACATAGCAGGTCAACAGCAGATGGGACGGCAGGGCTCTCTGGGTCTTTCCTCTTTACCAACAGCTCTTCCTGGTGCATGTCACCTAAGTTTGTGACATGGAAAAGAAAGAAATGCCAAGGCATTGATAAAAGCAGTTCAGGAAGACACATTAGAAGAAATGCTTCTACCAGCATCACTAGTTCTCAACACCTCCCTACTATTTCTGAGAGGCCTTTAATTTTACCCTGACATTCGCCTTTCAAGCATGATAGAAATGAACAGTCTGGGAGATACAGGGGATTCTCAGGAGGTTCCCACTCTGAAGAAAATCTGTTCCAGAAAACAAAGGACTAGCAGGGAGATGCCTCTTGGGAAACTTACCATTTTGGTGATCTCATTTTCAACTTCACGGAGGTCTGAATGTTTTTCCACGGTGGTATTAAAAAACGTTTTCTTTAGTTTAAACTCTGTCACGAAGGTTCTAACTGAAAATGAAAACATAACCTGTTAGACCTCACAAGGGCAACCTGCACAAGTGTGAACATCTGTAAATCTCAGGGCACCCAGCTTTCCTCCACCTCCCAGGATGCTCTCCAAACACTTCTTTCTCCTGGAGGGCACAGACCACCTCTTTCTCCTCAAGGTTCGTCTAGCAACGTGAGCACCTACTCAGTTGAGCTGAAGGCTCAGACTGAGCAGACCTTTGGGTGAGAGGTTCCAAGGAGCCCTTAGCCTACGTGAGCATGAGCCCTTCCTCACCTGTCCAATGGGCTTTCACATCTTGGATGCTCAGTGAAGCTGTGACAGAGAAGAGAGGGGAGCTAAGGACACAGTTCAAGGAGGAGGGGAGGGAGACCTGGGGCTGGAAAGACGTGTCAACCCCTATAAAGCTTTGGATGAAGGGACGTTCTTGCTTTCTAGGTCTTTTATGAAGTTAGTTAGCAAGCCCTAACTTCAAGGGTGTGCTCTGATTTCCTCTTCTCATTAGTCACCTCTATCCAATCCCTATTCCTCTTGCTCAGAGGAAATGTCTGTTCTATCATTGATAAAAGAGGCTTCCAGAAGCTGGGTTACTTCCCAGGATCACCCAGCTCCGAAGGGCCAAAATTAACATTTAATATCACGCGCGTCCATCTTCCAAGGTCTTCTACCCCCTAAACCTGCAGACCCTTGAGGAATTTGACAGTCTAAGGGCAACTAAATGGCTGCAGAGAAAGGTGTCAAACATTTGAAGCAGGACCCCACTCCAGGGAGCTGTCAGACTCCATGATGATAAGCTGTATATGAAAACAACCCATATTCAAGATACCATTGGGTTCAGACACAAAAGGATGTAGCCCCATTTTCCAAGGTCCATTTCACTCCTAAAATAAAATTCTAGTTAACATTAATTTGT
The DNA here is from genome assembly GCA_006410935.1 of Redunca redunca. NCBI lineage: Eukaryota > Metazoa > Chordata > Mammalia > Artiodactyla > Bovidae > Redunca > Redunca redunca. The sequence continues at coordinate 834,525 of SJYQ01005261.1, forward strand.
GCTGATTGGGCCTGAGTGGAATGGAACTTACAGATGGGTAGGCAATCAAAAATTAGGGTAGCCTGCCTTATATCTGGTTCTTATCTTCCTTTAGATTAAATTCTTATCACTCCCTCTGGACAAGAAAAAAAAAATCTCAGCAGAGAAACCCATGAAGCTGCTCTTTCACAGAAAGCTTGCCTGCTGAATTAAGAAAAAGGCCCACAAATGAGCCAGGGAAAACATTTAACATCTTATACTTACTGTCTAAAGCCCTTAATCCTTATTTAACATCTTTTTGCTTGTTCTACAGTTCAGTGAAGCCAGCTGCTTAGGACTCTTTCTGAGCAGCAGGGAGCTCTTTGAAAACATTCTTGGCCAAATGAAAGCGTTTCAGCACACTCTAATTTGCATGTTCCTCTGATGTTTATGAACAATGAAGCTAAATGACTTGAAAAGGGAAAGATGATTGTTAACACAGTAAGCGGCTCTCCTCCTGATCCATGGTGCCTGTGGGACACTCCACACACAGGCTTCCAGAACAGTCCCCCAACTCCTTCATCCTCAGGTCTAGGTCTGCACCCAGACTCTCTGTGCAGAAACACACATATGGTAACCGGCACGTACAGATCTCTTCTGAACCGCGCAGTAAACATGGCCTCTGCGTCCGTGTGAATATGAATAAGGCTCCACAGTGTCCCCCAGGTACAGTCACATCTTCACATAGCAGTTACATCATCTGGCTTTAGGGCAACGTTTTCACTGGTGATTTACATATTATCTAAATGATTCTTAAAAGATCCATAATTATTGCTCTGTATTCAGAGTAGTTTATCACTTTCATTGCTTTCAGTTCTGGTCCAAGAGAGTAGAAACCTAATGTCACAGGATACCTCCTATCTGAAGAATCCTACCACTTTCCCAGCTTGCTCAAATACATTATTTTATTTGATCTTCATAATATCCCCGAGTGGGAAGCAGAGCAGGTGGTAATCTGATTTTACAGATGAGGAAATTGAGGCTCAGGGAGTCAGCATGCTGTACATGCTGACCCTGGAACTGGAAACCTGGCATTTGAGTCTCTGGGCAAGTATACGTTTCCATACTGTTTCAAAATAAAATCATTTCCGTCTCCATTCTTAAACGGAAAACTCCTTGCTTATTTCTTACAGGGTGCAGCTAAATGGAATAGGTTACGAGGATGTCTTAACTTTGACTGATGTTTATATTCTCAGATTTTTTTTCCTTAAAAAATAACACTTTGACTTGATCCCTGTATTTTAAACAATTTTCAAATTCGACCCTTATTTTAGTAGGGTACAAGTTGTTGGAATACATTTCTAGCCCCAAGACGGAGCTATACCTGCCTGGGGTACCACATCAGCAGGTTCAACTTTCAAGTTCCTAAAAATGCTCCCCTTGATTAGGAACACAGTGCATCAGTCAGCCCATCCTCAACAGTGAAGCCAACTCTGGGCTCCATACTTCTTTCTAAATAAAGTCAGATATGCAACCCCAGACAATCATGCCCTGTTTCCCCACTGCTGCTTCTATGTTCTATAAAACTCAGTTCAGTTCAGTTGCATAGTCATGTCCAACTCTTTGGAACCCCATGGACTGCAGCATGCCAGGCTTCCCTGTCCATCACCAACTCCCAGAGCTTGCTCAAACTCATGTCTGTTGAGTAGGTAATGCCATCCAGCCATCTCATCCTTTGTCATCTTCTTCTCCGCCTCAATCTTTCTCAGCATCAGGGTCTTTTCAAATGAGTCAGCTCTTTGCATCAGGTGGCCAAAGTATTGGAGCTTCAGCTTCAGCATCGGTCCTTCCAATGAATATTCATGACTGATTTCTTTAGGATTGACTGGTTGGATCTCCTTGCAGTCCAAGGGACTCTCAAGAGTCTTCTCCAGCAGCACAATTCAAAAACATCAATTCTTTGGCACTCAGTTTTCTTTTGGTCCAACTCTCACATCCATACATGACTACTGGAAAAAACCATAGCTTTGACTAGATGGACCTTGGTCAGCAAAGTAATATCTCTGCTTTTGAATATGCTATCTAGGTTGGTCATAGCTTTTCTTCCAAGCAGCAAGCCATCTTTTAATTTCATGGCTGCAATCACCATCTGCAGTGATTTTAGAGCCCAAGAAAATAAAGTCTGTCAGTTTCCCTTTTTTCCCCATCTATTTCCCATAAAGTGATGGGACCAGATGCCATGATCTTAGTTTTCTGAATGTTGAATTTTAAGCCAACTTTTTCACTCTCCTCTTTCACCTTCATCAAGAGGCTCTTTAGTTCTTCTTCACTTTCTGCTATAAGGGTGGTGCCATCTGTGTATCTGTGGTTATTGGTATTTCTCCCGACAATCTTGATTCCAGCTTGTGCTTAATCCAGCCCAGCATTTCCCATGATGTACTCTGCATATAAGTTAAATAAGCAGGGTGACAATATACAGCCTTGACGTACTCCTTTCCCGATTTGAAACTGTTCCATGTCCAGTTCTAACTGTTACTTCTTGACCTGCATACAGATTTCTCAGGAGGCAGGTCAGATGGTCTGGTATTCCCATCTCTCTCAGAATTTTCCACAGTTTGTGGTGATCCACACAGTCAAAGGCTTTGGCATAGTCAATAAAGCAGAAGATGTTTTTCTGGAACTCTCTTGCTTTTTCAATGATCCAATGGATGTTGGCAATTTAATCTCTGGTTCCTCTGCCTTTTCTAAATCCAGCTTGAACATCTGGAAGTTCATGGTTCATGTACTGTTGAAGCCTGGCTTGGAGAATTTTGAGCATTACTTTGCTAGCATGTGAGATGAGTACAGTTGTGCAGTAGTTTGAACATTCTTTGGCATTGCCTTTCTTTGGGACTGGAATGAAAACTGACCTTTTCCAGTCCTGTGGCCACTGCTGAGTTTTCCAAATTTGCTGGCATATTGAGTGCAGCACTTTAACACTCAGTAAAACTCACTCTTGCCCAAAATGACTCTGAAAGAGTGTTCCTCCCATGGTTTGCGAGGCCCTGTACTTCCCCAGTCCATGAATTACTTTCCCTTTAATAAAGGACACCAAACTCATTACCAAATTGTTTTAGTTTTGTCATTTGACACCACCTTCTTAAAAAGTCTTGAGGATCCGCCTCAGCTCATGGGTAGCAGAAATCATGCAAATAACAATTTCAAAGGATACAGACATTTGTTCTCTCAAAAAAACATTTACTAAGAACTTTTTCTGTGTTAAATACCACAGTAAGAGATTTAAGATGATTCCAAGTTGTGTCACTGTACCTGACAGTTCCCTTATCCATCTTAGATAACCCCATTCCTCACTTCTAATTTCTTCTTCACTCAACTTGGCATTCTAACACAGGTTATACACCCTGGGTGCAAGAAAGTTCTTAGGACAAACACAGCCTTGTGTGATGGAAGAACTGTGGGCTGCAAACCTGGCCTCTCACAAAGCAGTTACGGAAGCTGTGCCACTAGCTACTTTGTCAGCGCCTTAGTTTTCATCTGGGTTGTTTGCTTTTTAACCTGTAAAATGGATATTATATCTAAAACCAACCAGCTCCATGGACTCTATTAAATTCAAGGTCAAAATGTGACAAATTGTATGATACAATTTTGGCAGTAGCTTTGTAAAAAAGTATCTACCTGTGGACAAGAACATGAAGATAGCTTTTAAAAATGAAAAGTATGTGTGAATATGGTAGGGCAATCAGGGTTTTATTCTCTTTTTTCCTCTCCCTAATTTTTTTTTTTTTTCACTCTTTGGTTGAACTATCCTTTTGATCTTTTTTTCCCCCCTAACTGTAGGGTAGAACGTTAAGCAAATAGTGTTTGCATAAATGATGGCACATTTATGCAGTCACTACAAAGTTTGTATAATATTTTTAATAACATGAAAAATGTTTAAGATATAAAGTTTGTACAAATACCATATGACTTCCAACTGTATAAAAATACAATGTACACTAAAAAAAGACTGCAAATGGAGTGCTATCTCTCTGAGTGGTGGAATAATAGTATCTTCTACTCCTTCTATATTCCTTCAATTTATACCTTGGGCAAATATTGATTTTGATTAGGGAGAAAAACAATAAATGTTATTTTGCAAAATACACTGTAGCGCAGAGAAAAGTCCAAGACAGACGAACTCTCTTACCCAAATTGCATATCCCTTTTTCCAGCTGGTACCCCACTGGGCATCTGCAGGTGAAGGATCCCTGAGTATTGTTGCACGTGGCTAGGGGTGGGCAGGGGTTCGAGAGGCATTCGTTCACATCTGTTGAAGAGGGAACACAGGACCACAGTGAATCTGCAGCAGGCAGCACACTCATAATCTGGTATAAGGAGCCCTTCTAAGAGCCAAATGGCACCGGGTGTGGAGAAGACCAGAAACGAGTGGACACCGCACTTGTTTTCAAGGGGCTACCAGTCTACTGAGGGTGGGGACAGCCAGGGGTACAAATAAATATAAATATAAGGCAGGATTTGAAAGTACAGAGAAAGTAAAGAAGGTAATTATTTTGATGGGAGAGAGAATTAAGGACTGTTTCAAATAACATCTGGACAAAGACTGGAAGGACTTTAATAAGCAGATGTGGGTAGGGGGATTCTAGGCTGAAGCACCAGCACAGTGAAGGTCAGAGCAGTAAATTGTGGGAGTTTTCAGGGAGCTGTGGGTGGTGCAGGAATGCAAAGTCCACAGAAGGCAGCCGGATCATGGGGGCCTGTCAATGTCACTGTCTGACATTACTCTGCAGACAATGCATAAGCATGCTAACCCTCAAGTAAGCAGGGCATGAATTTAAAAATCTTACTGTCCTATGTTTTGGAGGAAAAGAAAAGGAGACTATTGCCTGCCTCAGTGTGGCACTACATTATGGACCATCGCAGATGACTTTTCTTCTTACCCACACTGCAGTTGTCCCCTTGCCAGGAAGGTGAGCACACACATCGGTACCCAGGATGTGTGGTGGGATCCACAATGCACTTCCCATCGTGAAGACAAGGGTGAGTGGTGCAGCTGTTAACTGAAAACACATTTCCAGAATAGAGCAGTTAATCACACAGCAAAGGTAAAAAGGCAGCTCTAGGTAAATATTTAATTCTCCCAGCTAATATTTGATTCTTGCTTATTTCTGTGTACTTGCCCTGAAAAGGCCATACTGTGAAATAGAATGGGTTCCCGGAGGTGCAGAAGAGAAGCATGGGGACTGGATGTCGGCAGTGGCTGTGTACACACAGGCGTATTAAACAGCTGGATCCCTGAATACAGGCGCTGGTTCAAATCCGAATGCTGCTTACAGATTCCTGAGCCTGGAAATGATGACACTGCCTCGGGATACTTAACAAATTCTACTTGAAGCAATGCCTATTTAAAACACAGGTTAAGGGGGAAATGACACCTGATCAATTATCCTCCCTGCTCCAAGTTTTCTCTTTTCCAAAGATCTCACACTGTAAATGGGTCTCCAAATAACCATGCAGTCGTTTGGAAAAAAGCCTGCAAGTGAGCAGTCTCTTCACACGGTGTGACCATGAGCCCATCTGACTCCGCCAGGCCCTGGCGAGGCCCAGCCCCACTGTCCTCTTGGACTGCCGGCTCCCAGGGCAGTGATCACACTATCTGCTTTGGTCTCTGTAACTGGCCTTGTCACACTCCAGTTATACCATAACTGCCTAATAAAGGTTTCTGACACACAGTGAGAAAAATCCAAACTCGTAACAGAAGGAGAAAAGTCATCTCCAAGGAGAAAAGTCAGTGGTAGAAGGAGAAAGAGAAGACAAAAATCGAGTTCTAGCTCCAGAATTACCCTGAAGACAAATAGGCTAAACCTGAAGATGGTGTCCTTGCTCCTCACAGCTACTTGGGATATACCTAAACGTGTGCACAGCACCTATATATCCAACACTGCACCCACGGGCTCTGTCACAAGACACAGCAACAGCCAATATCAATCCTCCTCCTGCTGGTCTACAGTTATCACTGCAGGGGCTGTACTCGGCTTTAAGGGACACTTGTGAACTATGTTCTATCTAATATTGGAATATACTTGGCATCTGGAAATGAAGCCTGTGAGTCCTGAAGCAGGACTGCAAACTCGCCAGAAGCAGCAGCCAGCTTCTATCTCCTAGCGGCACGCAGACCACTGGCACGAAGCGGGCACTGATGCATCAGGGCTCTCAGGGCTGCGTGGGCTCTATGGCTGGACCACAAGCTGGATGATGGCTGCCTAGTTGGACCTGCCTCTAATGCCCCCCCCACCTTCTTCCCTCTTTCCTTCAGTCTCCATTTCACTTTTTTTTTATCAATAGAGTTTTCCTTGCCTAAGTCTAGACAAACTAAATATCCAGCAAATTTTGGCCCTGATATCAAAGGAAGTACCATCCTACTCCCTACTACCTGTCCTTAAGTGACAAAGAATCACGCGGATGGTTTTATTTCTCTTGTCCCAGCAACTTTTACATGGATAGAGAGATACATAACCTCAAGTGCAATGTCACACAGTCACTATGGGAAAGGTCAGTTCATCGCCCTCTCATTGAACATGTCCCTTCACCCGCATTTATCAGCTGGTGCCATAGTCTTAGGGAAATCTCAGGGGATCAAGAGATGCTTCCCTGGTGACTGGGGCACCAGCTGACTAACCCAGAAGCTTGGGATTCTGATCTGGAAGCAGGCACTTGCTCACTCTGTGTCTCAGACAGGTCACATAAAGCTTCTTGACTCGTTTCCTGCCCTTCAATCTCACTTCACTACCCCACTCTGGCCTTGTTAAAGGCATGCTTGAAAAGGTCGTGCAATTACAGGGCATTACAAACTACTCACTACCAGTGTCAACACGGCCAATGGTATCTTCTCCTGTCTGCCCTCTGTAACTCAGGGGTGAGAAAAGGGTGAGAAAACGGCCACTGGGCATTCTCTCCTGCTTTAAGTGCTTCAACAGAAAGCACTGAGATCACCCCAGAGCCCCGCGCAGTCCTCGGAGCATCCAGAGCCGCGTCCTACCTGCAGCGGGAGATGACGGTGCTGTGGGTGACCGGGTGCTGCTCTGCGCAGGGGAGGTGGTCGACGGAGGAGTTAACACCTTAGCTGTAGAGACAGGCATGGTTCCGGGGGAAGGAGATGTTCTGAGGAAAGATGAAGCCAGGCTGTCGTCTTCTGGAGGGCCAGGCCCTGTTGTCGATTCTTCCGTCAGGGGGAACAGTCTGGTGGCAGCGTCTCTGTGCACAGGGCTCTCTTCTGTGGTGGCAGCACCTGCTGTTGTGACTTGGACCACGAGAATTTCAGGACTGGTTGGCGAGAGCTGAACCACTGTCTGTCCAGTTTCTCCGGCCACCGTCTGTCCTGTTGTGGGGCCACCGGTCAGAGCTGCTGTGCTTGATGGGAGGCTAGGGCTGGCCACGGGAGAATGAGAGGTCTCGAGGGTGGTGGCTGCCGAAGCTGGAGACGTGTGGTGCTCTAAGTCGGTGCTCGTGGCTGGAAGGGCTTGCTCAGTGTCTGTAGAAGTGGAGTAGTCTGTGAAGGCCAGGGGTGAAGGGATCCCCAGAGTAGACGTCACTGTCACAGCTTCCGTGGCCTCCGCGGGCAGAGTCTGCAGGCTGGGTGGCTTTGATTCTGTAACGATGTCCTCGAGGTATAGGCTACTCTGGTTCTTAGGGTCTGCTGTTTGACTGCTAGGAATAGACGATGCGACTGCTGACGTCCGAACTGAAGTCACGGGAGCATCCCTTGCCCTGGGCAGGACTGGGGTAAAAGGTGCAGGTGGGAGGGCTGTCTGTGAGTCAGACAGCGAGGTGGGGGCAGACGCCGTCGGGGACAGTGACGAGGGTGGAGGCGAGGAGGACAGAGGAGTGGGTGCATCAGGGCTGGACTGCAGGGGATGAGTGGAGGCCCCAGCAGATGGCAAGGTGGACGAGAACGACTGGTAGGGCTGTGACACTGAGGGCAGGGGCAAGGGCGGCTCCGATGAAGAAGATAAGGCATCACCAACAGATTTGGCATCAGCGTCCGGAGGAACCAGAGTGGTTGGCGTATTAAGGATGGGAGTGTGAGACGGAGAGTTGGCCGTGGGCAGAACCAGCGCCTCAGGGGAAGGCTGAGCATGCTCTCCTTGGTGGGATGAGACGTTACTCCTCTCGGTCTGAGCTTGGGAAGAGGAAGAAGAGTCTGAACTCAAAGAGCTTGAGATCTTAACGGAAGAGGTCGAAGTCTCCCTTCTATCCAGGGATGAACTGTTGTCTGTAATGGACAGTAGCGCCCGTTCCCCTTTGGTGAAAGGAGATGAAGCACAGGTGTAGTTGGTGTGTTCACCGGAGGTCCCGCAATCAGGATCTGTGTTGCTCGCTCCGTCGTAGCTAATCCCAGTGACTGCCGAGGGAAAACTACAGTTAGGCCAGTCAGACAGGCATCTGTGAACCTGCACTCTGAGACAGACTTTCAGTGTCCAGCCCGTGAACTGCCCCCCGGGGGAGAGACACTTTCTCTGGAGAGACTGTACAGGGAGGCAGGCAGGGTTTGAATGACCTGCCCTCCTGTGAAGAGCATAGCAGCAGCACTGGAAACGTAATAAAAGAGAAGTGGGGCCCCAAATAATAGGGAACAGGTCCAAATTCCTTCCACAGACCTCTTTTTTTGATAAAAGCAAATTAGTATCTGAAAAGCTCTTAAGACCCCAAATAGAACAATTGTTGTGCCTAAATGGAAAAAGGAAAACCCTCCCAACTTTCCATTCTGTATAATGAGATATTTCTTTCCCAGGAGATCGGCCTCAGCCACAACCCGGCTGGGCTCCTTGATTGCAAGCATCCTGGCTCACAACAGTGCCAGTGTCTTGGGTAAGCGCGGGGGAGGATGGGGGTGGGGGAGGTGGGAGAACCCAGACAGCGCTCTCCACAGGGAGCTGGTAAGACACTTTCCGGGTTGACAGCAAACTCATTCGAGAAAGTGAAAATGTCATATCAGACATGTCACTCAGTCATATCTGACACTTTATGACTCCATGATTATAGCCCACTGGCCTCCTCTGTCCGTGGAATTCCCCAGGCAAGAATACTGGAGTGGGTTGCCATTTCCTTCTCCCAGGGATCTTCCCAACCCAGGGATGGAACCCAGGTCTCCTGCATTGCAGGCAGATTCTTTACCATATGAGCCACCAGGGAAGCCAAAATCATCCTAGGACCACAAGCAAATTGACAGATATGCTGAGGTAACATGCAAAGAGACCCTGCCCATCACCTCCATGCCCTCCGAAGGTCCTTGTGGCTGCCAGTGGACCCGAGACTGGGCGGGCGTCCCCAGTCACTGTCACATTTCCCTGCTGTGTGGCACTCTCCATCTCTCCAGTTGTCGCCGCCGATCGCTCCGCATCCCCAGGAGTTGTGCTACCGTTGGTGAGAGATCGCAGTGTGCGCTCCCCAACTCCAGCGAACATAGCCAAAGTGTGCGGGCTGTGAGTGCGGACCCCAGGCACTCCCCAGGAAGCCCCCTCCTCGGCTTTGGTACCAACACCCAGCTCAGGACTGTCTTCGGTGGCTACAAGAGGACAGGAAAGGGGAGGGCTGGTCAGTGCGGTGTACAGTTGGTCTGTGTGAGCCACAGCGCTGTCCTCTGTCCTCGGCCTTCTCAGGGTCTTTGTCTGAAACTGACGAGGTGAAAACCCAACATGTGCATCTTTCCTGCTAACATAGCAATGACTGAATCCTCTGGAGGCAGTGCAAGATCAGCGCTGCTGTTCAGGTGACTTGGATTTACGATAAGTTTCATTACTCCAGTGGACAAGATCGATACTATATTTCTTCTTGGTGATACATAATAAATAGTGTTTATGTCAGGGAAATTGGTGGTGGTGGTGGGGGGAAGTGAAAGGGAAAGTCACTCAGCCATGTCTGACCCTTTGCGACCCCATGGACAATACAGTCCGTGGAATTCTCCAGGCCAAAATACTGGAATGGGTAGCCTTTCCCTTCTCCAGGGGATCTTCCCAACCGAGGGATAGAGCCCAAGTCTCCCATATTGCAGGCAGATTCTTTACCAGCTGAGCCACCAGTGAAGACCTAAGTGGGCAAAAAACTAACAACCCTGCTGGAGCTTTCCACCTGACAAGACTGGGGAGGGAGGCCGGTATTACCCTAAAGGCTTTTACCTCCAGGTGGGACCAGCGATAGCTGATGGACACAGGGCCCGCCATCCTATAGTGTCTGTTATTCTATAGCGTAGCTCTTCACCCTAGCCCCTCAGTGAGAAATGGCATCACAGTTAGAGGTTATAGGTGGGCTTGGCTTTTTTTTTTTCTTGGTGGGACTAAATAAGAATAGGTGACACATGAATAAATATCCTTTTCCTTATTTCTTGGGTATATATTATTTTTTTGCTATGAACTTAAAGAATCTTAGATTATTATCAAATAAATCCCTCTTTCCAGAAATGAGGGAAATGAGGACCAATTCTTCTTGGCCTAACTGCTTCATAATCTGGATCTAATGAGAAAAACAGGTTCTCTTCTGATTCTTATTCCAATTCCTAAGTCAGTTTAGTCCTTGAGAGACCTACCTTGGTGGAAAATGGATGTAAAGCTGAGTATGAGGTCAGTTCACTTCATGATGCTAGTGCTAAGTGGCTTCAGTCGTATCCAACTCTTTGCAACCCCACGGACTGTGGCCCCCCCAGGCTCCTCTGTCCATGGGATTCTCTAGGCAAGAATACTGGAGTGGGCTGCAGTACCCTCCTCCAGGGGCTCTTGCCAACCCAGGGATTGAATCCACATCTCTTTCACCTCCTGCAAAGGTAGGTAGGTTCTTTACCACTAGTGCCACCTGGGAAGCCCTCACTCCATGACAGGTGTGTGTTAACTGATCGGCAGGGATGAACACGGGCACAGGCACACACAGGGAGCTGGGGCAGCACCAGGAAAGCCAGGACCTGGTCGCAGATGTGATCTGACCCTCGCAGGGGGACTTAAAAGAGACCCACGCAAAGTTCACAGGAGAAACTGGGGAGCTGAGCGTATCTGACCACTATTTCCCTGACAAAGAGGACAGGCCTGTGATGATGTTACACAAACTGTAGGCCAACCACCCCTCTCAGGCTGATAAAACTTAAAACAGGGGGCAGTCATGCCCTGAAACAGGGGGGCTGCATCTGAATCCAGGGGAAGGGATAAACCAAGAAATCTGAAAGCTGTACAGCAGAAGCTGTGAGCTACAGGTGATTCCAAGGAAAAGAGAGAAAGTGTTATGTTATCCCAGAGCAGGTGGTTTCAGGAACATGGCTCTTCCTTATCTGGTGCCACTCACACTGAAGTCACATTGTCCACACACACCAATTGCACCCTGACTGCAGAGTGTAGGGTACTGAAGAGATGGAAGAGGGAAATTCTATGGGATGTAAACTCCAAGCCTGCAAAGGCGAAACTTCTGAGACCACAGGGGCAGGGCAGAAAAGGATACCTTGTGTTTAAGTGACAGAAAGAGTGTGTTTTCCATGCCTGGACGTAAAATAGCACAAATAGTCTCCACCCACACATGCGGTATTCTTTACAACAAAGCATATGCTTTTCCATATCACGTTAGTAGTAAATAGTAAATGCTAATTTTACTCATTAGAGAACTCATAGAAGGGAAAAGAGCTTCCACTGTTAGTGGTAGAGAGGTAAGAATTCAAACCTATTATAAGCTTAAATAAGTTACTGCATTTTTGGTTTATCAACATACAATTTACTTTGATAAGGCTGACGAGAATTGTTCTCAAAATATTTTCCAAAAACATTCTTAAAAAGGAACATCAAAGGAAAAGTTTTCTTAAAGCGACAGACTAGAATTCATCAAAATTAAAAGATTCGTGCTGTTCATGGGATAATAGCAAGAAAGTTAAAAGACAACCCATAGAATAAGAGAAAATGACTGCAAATCATCTTTCTGATGAAGGACAAGTATCCAGAATACATAAAGAACTCTCACAACTCAATTAAAGAAAGATAAACAACCCAATTTAAAAAGGGTTAAAAGATCTAAACAGACGTTTCCGAAGAATACATACAAATGGTCAATGAGCACGTGAAAAGATGCTCACCTCATTAGTCAGCTGGGAAAACTGCAATCCAGTTCCACTTAGGACACCACTCAACCTCCACTATGATTGCTGTTATTGTCGCCCAACTGCTAAGTCATGTTCACCTCTTTGTGACCCCATGAACTGCAGCATACCAGGCGCCCTTGTGCTTCACTATCTCCTGGAGTTTCCTCAAATTCACATCCATCGGATCGGTGATGTTATCTAACCACCTCATTGTCTGCTGCCCCCTTCTTCTGCCCTCAATCTTTCCCAGTATCAGGGTCTTTTCCAATGAGTCAGCTCACCAGAATCAAAAGAGCTCGACAACAACAAATGGTGTTCAAGGTGCTAAGAAACTAAAACCCTCCTACTTTGCTGGTGGGAATACAAAATTGTGCAGCCCCTCTGGAAAACAGTTTGGTAGTTCCTCAAAGGTCAGAAACAGAGCTACCATCTAACCTGGCAATTCCAAGGCAATTCCAAGAAAACATATGTGCACACAAAAACATGTACTTGAATGTTCACAAGAGTGCTATTCATAATAACCAAAAGGTGGGAATAACCCACATATCCAACAACTGATAAAAGTACAAATTAAAACGTGGCACATCCATACAACGGAACAGCATTTGGCAACACTAAGGGATGAAGCCCTGACACACGCCACAGCATGGATGAACCTTGGAAACCTGATGCTAAGTGAAAAACACAAAAGCCACACATGTTATGGTTCCATTTATAAGCAACGTCTCAAGTAGGCAAGTCTATAGAGGCAGAAAGTAAACTCATGGCTGTCAGAGGCCCAGAAGAGCAGAGAATGGGGAGAGACCACAATGAGCACAGTTTCTTTTGGGGATGATGAAAACGTTCTGGGATCAGATGGTACCGATGGTGGCCCAACTCTGTGACTATACCAAAACCCACTGAACTGTACATTTTAAGTGGGTGAACTGTACAGAATGTGAAATATAGTACAATAAGGCTGTTTAAAAGGGGGGAAAAGGAGAATGTCTCTTGATGAAAGCCCAGACCTGGCATGAACAACCACTCACGTGGAGGTGATACTCTCCCCTTCCAGAAGCTGTGTGCTGGTGGCAGCGTGGGAGTGTAGGGTGAGCTCTAAGGGCTGGAAGGACACTGCAGAGAAGTCCCCGAACTGTGTGTGCCAAGTGATAACAGCAGCATCTTGGAGACATTACAGGAAAATTGGGGGACATACAGGTATATGGGTATCAACCAGCTAGAAGGATGGCCTGGAGATATTGAGAGGCCCGCAGAACTATTTCATTATCACTGAAGATCAAGCTCAGGCAGCCCCCCACCCTCTTCAGGGTGCGGTTCCACGGATGGAGACTCACTCGAGCGCTCCCCGCGAGGTGCTGAGAAGCCCAGACTTTCTGAGGAGGATGAAGACAAGGACTCGGTGGCCAGCTCAGAGTAGCTCATTTCATACAGCGCTGAGTGGCTTCCTCGAGACTGTGGGGCGGAGGCTGAGAAGCGGGTCAGAACTGAAGCATTCACAACCTCAGGATGGGAAGTGGAGCTTCCTGCTGCACCTGCAAAGGGCTCGCTGCCGGTGGAAAACCAGAGAGCAGTGCTCTCTTCACCTCTGACTGGCGGGATGGACCGAGAGGAGGTTTCAGTCTGAGACACAGGGCTGCCATTCCCTGCACCAGAGCCACTGGCCAGCTGGGGTCCTCCGGAGGCTGAAAGGTGTCAGACACAAAAGGCCATTACATGGATGTAAGACATGAGTCTTCCCTAAGAGAAGGTGCCCTTTGCAAGGACCTTGTACAGTCTTTACTATACGCGTGACCTGATGTACACGTACGCTTTCATGTTCTAAACAATTATTTCAAAACTATTCAGTGTCAATAAGACAGCAATACCAAAAACTGGTGAAAAGCAGAGCTTTTAAACAGTACGCGCAAAGTTTCAGAGTAACTTACAGGCATGAGTGTTTTATTCTTTCCCCTAAAACATGGGGAAGTATGAGCCAGTGGGTATGCTGCTACATCCATCAAATACAATGTGCCCAAATATGATGCTTAGTCAGTGCTTTCCTAAGGCAGTTCTATTATTAATAAAGATTATTCTAATTCTGAAATACAGCAAAAAAAATAAATCAACTATGGGGCTCACTAAAACCATGAACTTGAGGAGCATATTTACATACTCTGCACATTTTATCTGTGAAGATGATCTGTACATAAGATAACTGAAGCTGGCTTCAAAGAGCGGCCAGCTCCGAGTCTGAAGTTCAAGTGGCAGAGCCACAAGATGCATCAGTCCCGGGAGCTCGGAGGTGGGAGTCTCAGCTCTGCGGTGAGTGAGATAAAGATCATGTACTCACTGCTTAAACCAGCTGAGCCTCAGTTTCCTCATCTATAAGAAAGCAGGAGGAATGATGCCTGTTTGACTAATTTCACAACACTGTCATGCTGAAAATCAAAATGTGATAATGTGGTCTACCAGATAAAAGAGATAGTGTTATCCAAGAACACAGTTGTCGTCTTTTTTTTTTTTTAAAGATTACAAATGGTCTTGAAGTGACCCCTTGAGAAAATTCAACAATTTTTAAATGCCCATAATAAATCAAATAGAGATTGAAGACTTACTTGAAGAATCATTTTGCCAAAATTCCCTTGAGACGTTGGAAGATGTAGGACCAAATGCACTTTCTGTGGACAGCTCTGTGAATGCCCCATCCTCTGGGCTCCCGAATACTCCACTGCTTCTTCTCAAGTCTGCCTCCGAGGGGGAAGGATGGACTGATGATGAAGTTATGGCAATATCAGAGTCCTCAGGAAAATGTTCTGTCTCATTCAGAGGTGGCAGACTGATGGCTGAAGACTGGGGCGTCCTTCGGACACTGCTGGGGAACATGGTGGCAACGTGGACACTATTTGTCCCGCCCACCGAGGAGCTGTGGACAGCGGTAGAGCTGTTTAAATCCTCTGTGCTTCCAGAAGCTAGAACGGAAGAAAATATGCTTTAAGACTAGCCAGGGTATATCTGGATACAAATGATGTTCATTACATTATGGTAGATGAATATATGTAATGTGGATCTAAAAGATAAACACAGCTAACACACTCATTCTCCCTCTTTTTACAGTGCTAAGTGGAGAAGCATGAGGTCCTTCGCTGAGCACAACGAAAGCTTCAGATCAATTTAAGGGGAAGACAGCAGAAAGCCTCTAGACCCCATTTGCGTCAGTCTATACAGAAGAAGCTAAAAACTTCTGTTCTTGAGTTCCACCTTACAACTTATACAGGACGGACCACTGTGACACAGTCTGTGTTTTATTTTATTTTGGCCACGTAAGCCTTTTGTTCAAATGCTATTATAGATTAAAGCCTATACCTAAAAATGCATGAAAGTGGGTGCATTACAGGGGACCCAGTCACCAGCGAGGAGGCCTTGGGCTTTGCATCCACAGTCGGAACAATGGTGGCCTAGACCAGTCATTCCCAGCCTTGCCACCATCGACAGTTCTTTATGACTTGCCACCTCAGGGCCACTGTAAAACTGCCATTTCGAAAGACCATTAACCAAGCTGCATTTATTAAGTAACAGAGCTTCTAATAGCAGGAGATACTCATCATTACCCCACTGATTTGATTTAATTCCACCCAAAAGCAACAGGCTCCGTCCCTGGAGTTAACCTCATGAAGCTTTGGAGACTGGCTCACACAGTACTCCAGTGGGTCCCAAGGACTCCAGGTTGGGAACAATGTTTCTGATGAAATGGACGGCAGACACTGGATCAGTTGTCAAGAGCCTCAAGAACTGAATAACACACCATTGGTCAAAGTGGACAGTCTGCTCTACAGAAGTACAGTGGCTTGCTGGTGGTTCCCTTCCACAAAGAACTTTCCAAAGGACACCATGAGAAATGACCTCCAGAAGGGTACACTGAAAGCCTCATGCCAAACAGGAATAAACTGCAGGGAAGCTTGGTGAGTGGGCAAGAAGACCCAGAGGCAAGAAGGAAGAGTGCTTTTTTTCTCTTTTTAAGCCCAATTTTTTAAAAAGTATTCTGTATACCTATAAAATGAAAGGCTTCAAGTTGTTAATTATGACCCAGGAAAGGAAAAAATAAAGTCCTCATTATAAACGTTTCTTTGAAGACCAGTCCAATATGCAGTCGTAACAAAAGCACAAATAAAAGTTAAATATATACATAGAGAGCGAGCACAGGAAACAAAAAGGTTCCTTTTACTTTTGTACAAAACCACAGAACCAGAGCAGATGAATGGATAAGAAAGCTGTGGTACATATACACAATGGAGTATTACTCAGCCATTAAAAAGAATACATTTGAATCAGTTCTAAGGAGATGGATGGAACTGGAGCCAATTATACAGAGTGAAGTAAGCCAGAAAGAAAAGCACCAATACAGTATACAAACGCATATATATGGAATTTAGAAAGATGGTGATGATGACCCTGTATGCGAGACAACAAAAGAGACTCAGATCTATAGAGTGAACTTTTGGACTCTGGGGGAGAGAGAGAGGGAGAGGGTGGGATGAGATGGGAGAATGGCATTGNTCACACCAGTCAGAATGGCTGCAATCCAAAAGTCTACAAGCAATAAATGCTGGAGAGGGTGTGGAGAAAAGAGAACCCTGTTACACTATTGGTGGGAATGCAAACTAGTACAGCCACTATGGAGAACAATGTGGAGATATGTGGTACATATACACAATGGAGTATTACTCAGCCATTAAAAAGAATACATTTGAATCAGCTCTAAGGAGATGGATGGAACTGGAGCCGATTATACAGAGTGAAGTAAGCCAGAAAGAAAAACACCAACACAGTATACAAACGCATATATATGGAATTTAGAAAGATGGTGATGATGACCCTGTATGAGAGACAACAAAAGAGACTCAGATCTATAGAGTGAACTTCTGGACTCTGGGGGAGAGGGAGAGGGTGGGATGATATGGGTGAATGGCATTGAAACATGTATACTATCATGTAAGAAACGAATCGCCAGTCTATATCCAATGCAGGATGCAGGGTGCTTGGGGCTGGTGCATGGGGAGGACCCAGAGAGATGTTATGGGGTGGGAGGTGGGAGGGGATTCATGTTTGGGAACTCATGTACACTCGTGGTGAATTCATGTCAATGTATGGCAAACCAATACAGTATTGTAAAGTAAAGTTAAAATAAAAATTAAAAAAAAATAAAAAGAATTCAACCTTTAAAAAAAAAATATGCACAGCTAAGATTTATGCATTTCAGCAAACATAAATTTTACCCTGACAAAACACCTATCGCAATGAAAACACTGGCAGGAACGGGTTGGAGGTAGACATCATACAGTAATAGCAAAATGTTGCTCATTGTCATAGCTGGGTGACAGGTGCACAGGAGTTCATTATATTACCATAATCATTTGGTAAATGTTTGAAAGTTTCTGTAATAAAACTTTTTTAAATGCACTGGGGTCATGAATTAAACTTTTACCTTTTGCTTGTAAATATGAAATCAGAAAAACCAGAATCAAATATCCTGCTCAGGTATGTTTGAGTTGCTCAGAGTAGTTGTAGACGGGGAGAGAAGTGAGAGATGAGGAGTGGGTGAATTCTCAAGATGCTGCAGGAGTTGGAGAGGGAAGATGGGAAGCAAAGACGAAGGGAAGTAGAAAGGGAAGATGGCAGGTGGGAGAGAGAATGGGTCAGGAGGGCACTGAACTTCCCGGTTTAGGACCAGAGGTGTGAGGAGAGAGGGGTCATCTTGAGATGGGTGTTTGGGGGACAGAACATGGGGCTGAGCTTGGAATCTGGGACCCTCAAAAGGATGTTGAGGTCACTGGCCTCTCATCTGGATTGTGTACTTGTCGAAAAGCCTCAGACAAAAGGAGGACCTGTGTGCCCTGGAAGGATCTTGGAGGTGCCAACCAGAGAGACTGGAAGTGACTTCCTCCCTGGCCATCATGTCAGCTAGGCTGCCCTGAGCACAAGCATGAGACAAGTTCAAGAGTTTACAGAATAAAAAAGAAAAATAATTTAAAAAAATAACCCCCCACAAATGTGTTATGAAGTGACATAAAGCCCTGGTAGAGTCCACCTTCACATATGCATAATGTATATTACACCAGGTACCCTGTGGGATGGGGGCCATGAGCCCCACTTTCAAGATGAGGAAACAACTGAACAGGAACTAAAGTCTTCTTGACCCAAAGCCCATCAAGACACGGTCCTTGGCCCAGGCAGAATACTTGGGCTGAATCCATGCCCCATCACCTGCTCTTTGCACCCGCAGCAGCCTGTGCAAAGTCATGGGAGCTCCCAGAACACATTTCCCCAGTCTTCCAAACCTCCTCCAGCCCCTCAGGATCACTCCCCCAGGCACCTCCCCCAAACGAGCTCTTTCCGGCTCCCTGTCTTTGCCTGACTATGTGTCCTCGTTTTTGCATGGCTGGTACCTTCCTAGCCCTTAAGTAGCTACTCATCACTCCTCCCAGGAAGGCCTCCCCAAACAGCCTTCTTGAGGGTCTTCTATTACTATTTTCAGAAGCTCTTGTTTCCTTCAGGGCAGCTACACAATGTAAGAATAGTTTCTTGCTTCTCCACTGGAATTGTTTTGTTAACAAGCTCCCTTTCAAACAAGAGGATGGCTAACTGCTTTCTCAAAGTGAAATGTCTGAAACCTCAAGCAAAGAAATGTAGGCTCTGGGTGGGGAAGGAAACAGCCCTCTGCAGAACCACAGAAAAACAAAGCATTATTGAAGACGCTCCACTCCCCAGTTAGGCAAAAACTAAAACTTGGATGAGCTCCTACCTATAATCCTAGTGATAATGATGGTGGCACTGGCAAAAATTAGGTTGCCTTATCACGTGCCAAGGACTTCATATATTTACCTCCAATCCTCAAAACTATCCTGTAAGATGAAGACTATTATATATGTAGATATGAGAAAATTATAATTCAGAGAAACTTAGTCACTCTGTAATCTATGACAAATGCCAAAGTGAAATGTTTATACTCATTCTCTCAAAAGTTTTTGTTAGAATGTCCTCTACAGAGCCCAATGAAAGACACATACATGCACACTGGCATACATGTGCACACACAGCCCCCTCCAATTCTCCCCCCTCCCCATCCCCACAGTGGAACAATAAAAAGTCTCTAAAACCGTATTCAAATCAAGTGGTAGATTTATTGGCTGCTTCTCTTATTTAGTGAGGTGAAAACACCTCAGTGTAGGACACTCTAAACCTTGTTTTGGCTTCCTGTTGTGCTCGAAAAGACCAGCGACAGGTGGGCGGGCGGACAGTCAGTGGACATCAGAAGCAAACAGCCACCACTCCCATTGCTACAATGATTCATCCATAGGCTTAAGGAATCTTCTGTCTGTTTTTCTTTCAGAGCATCTTCCTCTTTTCAAACTCCTTCAGAAACAGAAGAACAGGAGAAGAAAGGGGGGATAAAAAGATTAAAGCCTCAAATTACATTCATGGTCAAAGTGATTCTGAAACCTCTTGTCTTTAGGATCCCTTGAGCAACCAAAAATTATAGAGGTAAAATGCACCAGGATGAGGGGCTTGAACACAAAATGACGGCTTTCAAATGAGTCCGTGTCAGTCTGATTTCGCTAAGCTAGATTCAGAACTTAACACTTTATGTCTCCTAAATCCAGAGGCTGAGAGGTTTTAAATTATGCTTATTTTCAACTGCAGTATTATAGTTAGGAGCTGACAAACCTGATTGTGCTTATCCAAACACGTAATGCTATGCGTGAGCCACAACAGCCCTTTTAATAAGGCAATGGAAACAAGTTTGTTTAGTTTCTCAGAGAATAAAACTAAACACAGATTTACTTCAGATTTAAACAAAATGTCAATAACCTCAGAAATATAGGAAAAGGCAACAATACTGAAAATCAGTTTCTCTAGATTGTAATAATTTCTCTACATTGTGAGAATTAGAATACAACAGGATGTGTAGGTGCCTGCTGCCACCTGCTGGAATAAAATGGTAATACATGTCTTCAATAATTGAAGCATTTGCTTTTTCCCTTCATCCCTCTTCTCTCAAATATTGTTCCTCACAACACTCACTACCTACCTAGATTTCTTTTAAACACTATGGCACACAGTGCCATAAGACAGGATCATGCAAAGATTCAATAAACTAGGAGTTTATCTTATTATCTCAAGGACAGTGCCAAAGAAGAGTATGTTCCCTCCTGGGAAGACAATATGGGCCTGTTTTCAGCATGTGTACAACATTTTGCGTTTTGTTTGCTTTCTTTTTTTTTTTTTGTAAAGTCTATAATCATCATAAAAGTAAAGAGAGAGAACCTTAAATGATCAGTCAAAGAGATAGGCTGCCAAAAATCACTGCAGAGATTATGGAAGACACCAACTAAAAATCCCCATCCTTGTCTTTAGTCTCCATCCATCCTGACTCCCAGTTTTTATTTCTTCTTAGTCTGTTTTCAACCTCTCTCCCTGGAAAAAATACCTATGGAGTCAACGCAACTATACCCCAAAGGCTCTCCATGGAAAAATACAAAACACAAGGCAATTTTCTGCACCACTCCTAAAATGGAATTCACAGCACTTATGGACTCTGAAACCCTTTCTTGTATATCTTATCTCACTACTCACAAAATAGCAAAGGGAAATGTTTAATGAATCAAGTTTTTGAATCAGAACCTTATTCCTGGTCGTGCCCAATTAGGATATTAGGGTCTTGGTGGGGTTGCTAGAGACCATTAAGCTGCAGACCAGCATGAAAGAAACAGAAGACTCAGAAGAAAAGACCATGGCTCCCAGACCACCCGTGTGGCCTCCCACTTTAAGGCCCATAACCTCCGAGCACTCAGGCCACTGCTCCAGCTCACCTTGTAGATGGTGGTTCCCAGCTGTGCCGGGGACATGCTGACCACAACCCCAGCACTCTGCAGGGCTGCAATCTTCTCTTTAGCTCCACCTTTTCCTCCAGCAATGATTGCCCCTGCATGACCCATTCTTCTGCCGGGAGGAGCAGTTAAACCAGCAATGAAGGACACCACAGGCTTGGCCTTGGGACCCTGGAAAGTGGGATTTTAAACACACCGATGAAGAAGTTGATCAAAACTGGACCTCCAATTCATGACTGCCAGAAAATTACAAATGGTTGGGGCCAGTCACTCATCATCACTAAGAAAACCAACAGAAATATTGAGCTGTGACTGAAACTACTGCATTCTCCTTTGAGATGACTCAGCTTTTCCTCCAAACTCATAAAAACAATCCTGAAGCAAAATTGTTAACTATTTAGATTTTAAACTTCAACTTCACCGGCATAAGCTGATTTCCACATACATGTGACTCTTCCATTTGAAAAAAAATTGAAAATATGTAAGTTATATGATTTGTGACGATAACAAATTAAGACACAGATCAGGTTGTTTTGTCTTAATTCTTTAGTAGTTTACCTTTAATAAATTTGTTTAAAAGAAAAAGATAGCGTATTGGAAAGGACTGAAGAGTGGGAGTCTCCAGTCTCAATTTCCACTTGACTAAAGCGACAGGACCTTAGACAAGGCCCATCACTTCTAGACCTCTGCTGCCTCATCTATGAAACGAAATAGCTAAATTAGATTGGGAGCTGAGGGTCCTTTCTCCTGACATTATAGGATGTATAAGAAGGAAGATCAGGACTGGTCTTATTCAATAAAAATCCATTCTAATGCAAAACTGCTACATGCATAAACAGCACAGCATAACAGCAGATTCTGAGGTTAAAAATAAAAACCTAACACACAGGAAATGTAAGAATTCCTGTGGGAGGAAAAAAAGAATTCCTATGCTCTAGACTTACAATGTTGTTGAAGAAATAATATAAAATACATATATATCTCAATCAGTTAATAGATGTCCTGGAGCAACATATGAACATACAGTTATGTTTCGCAGTGAGTGAAGGGACCATGTTCACAGCAGTAATTCAGGGGCAGTAAGACATCCAGGTAAAACAGCGGCCCACAGAAAGCAGAACCCGAGCACAGGTGGAATCTGGGTGACTTCTGGCACTATTATCTTCTCCCAGACCAGCAGTTCTCAAATCACTTGGTCCTGAGACCCCTTATACTTACAAAAATGACTGTGGATCCCAAAGAACTTTTTTTAATGTAGATTATATCTGATATTTACAGCATTAGAAATTAAAGCTGAGAAATTTTATAAGTATTTATTAATTCCCTTAAAATAATAATTTTTTAAAACTATTTTTTAAAAACATTTTAGTGAGGAGAGTGGCATTATTTTACATTTTTGTCAATCTTAAGTGTCTAATTTAATAAGAGGCAAATGGATTCTGATATCTGCTTTTACGTTAGATCTACTGCAAAAATGTTATTTTGGCTAAAGTACGAGAGAAAATCTGGCCTCACACACATATGTACTTGAAAAAGGGAGAAATATTTTAATATCTGTCAGATAACTGAGGATATTCTTTGACACTAAAACAAACCTCTTCAAGTGGTAATTTCTTAATGGTTAGATGCAATGGAAACCCACTCCAGTATTCTTGCCTGGGAAATCCCATGGACAGAGAAGCCTGGTGGGCTATATAGTCCACGAAGTCACAAAGAGTCGGACATGACTGAATGACTAAAGATGATGATGATGATGCAATGCTGCAATCTGGAACCACAGTCCTTTGTTATTTTAAAATCCATTCATCTTTTTGGATGTTTTACCTATAATGATTGTATAACATTCATTGGTCAGAAGGAAAATATAGGTTCACTGAGTTATGGAGATCTTCTAAATGCTGATACAATTCATCATTCAATATCAACAAATCATTTTTCATTATTACCTCCAGCCTCATTAGAGAAGTCTTTAGTAGGGGGAAGTTGTCAAGTTCATGGTGTCAGAAACAAGTATTTTAAGAATATTCATTTGAAAGTTCAAACTTAATCACTGTCAACAAATGCAATGAGTTGTTTTCCTTGACAACACACACAAACACAGCAGGACTGCTTTGTTCACTGTTGAGAAAAGATTCACCAAATAAATACCCAATAACCAGTGCCTGGCAGTCATTCTTTCCAGTAAAACTGGTGGTCCACAAAAAAGGCAGCTAATTTAGCTCACAATTCACCTAGGACAGTGCTTTACTTTCCATTTTACCACAAAACTACTGACTTGAGGGTCAAGACTTTATAAAATTAATAATCTTTACTACTTCATTAAGGACATTCTTAAATAAAACTGACTTTTTTAAGCGCATGGCAGTGCAAGTTCACTGGCACAGCTTGCTTCCACTAACTTGACTCTCGCGAAGGTGCCAGCATGGCAGATTCTACAGGCTCTACGTGGTCTGACGCTGCTGACTCCAGCCTCTGACGCCAGCTGACTCCAGTAATGCCAGACTGCTCTGCCTCTGGGCCTCTGCTGAGAAAGTTCTCCACTCTCCTTGGATACTTGGCAAATCCTGACACCTTTTAAGACGTGGCTCGAGCCTCTTCTTTCCCGCTAACCCTTCTGACTCTTCCTCCCACTCTCTCCACAAATGCCCTTCAGTTGCTCGTCTTCTGTTCAGCGACTCTGCTGTGCCTCTGACACTTTCTATCATGACCTGCAACACGCTGGCTGTGACTTATTCCCCAGAGTCCCCTCCTAGACGATGACTCTTTGAATGCAAAGACTATGTTTTCATTTACTTTTGTATGCCCAGCATCTACTATAGGAGAGAATTAAAAAGAGAAAGTTAAATCATTTATCCACTGGCTTTGCAAAGAATGTGAGCATCTGATAATTGAGTGGCACCACTTTCCACTGGATCCCTCTGTCCCCATATTCAAATAGTGAGAATGTTATATTAGAAGGAAACAGGATTAGCGTGAACCTAGAATGTCTGACAAAATGTATACTCTGTCCTATTGTCAAAGAAGAGTCACTTGAGATTTTTTTTTTTTTAAGGACTGAAAAATAGAAAAGACTATGAGGAAATGTAGTGTGAGAACAGGACACAGAAATGTGAAGTGTGAAATACTAAAAACAAAGATGAGTTAGGATGGCACGAGCGGAATCCGAAAGACGCCCAGGACTGTGGCATCGTGTCCCTGAGCCCTACGACCTGACTCCTGACCCCTGCTGGTGCAATGGAGAAGTCAGGCACACCTGGAGGGAGCCTCAGCTCTGAGGTACTTACCACTGGCAAATTGCCAGTTTCCTTACTCAAAAAAGGACAAAAACATCTACTCAAAGTATCAAGATAAAGGTTAAAAAACATTACTCCTGCAGATAACTACTGTCATTATGATGATGATAACACAGTCCTCGCAGGACACAAGATTACTGAGTGTTCACTCTGTGTCAGGTACCATGCTAAGCATTTAGTATGTCACCAGCACTGTTCAACCTAGAAGCTTGTACACAGTAGGTCCTCAGTAAAATTTAGCTCCATGAGACCAATCAGTAATAGGAAAACATGGCAAATGAAACAAAATGTAAAGTTTAGCTTTTCCCATCAAGGGATTCGTGTATTCTAAACACATTTTAAAATTCATTTTAACATAGTTTACAGTTGGCCCTCCATTATCCACGAGGTCTGCACACTGGAGAATTCAACCAATCACACGCAGAAAACATCTGGTGGGGCAGAGGAGGATTCCCAGAAAGTTTCAAAATGCAAAATTTAAATCTGCCAAACTAACAACTATGTACACAGCATTTACATTTTATTAGGTACTGTAGGTAATCCAGAGATAATTTACAGTATACAGGAGGGTATATGTAGGTTTTATGCAAATTCTACACTTTTATATAAGGGACTTGAGCATCCACGGGTTTTGGTGTCAGCAGGGGTACTGCCCATGGACACCGAGGGATGACTATGTCATACTAACCTAAGTGGGTTTTTTTTTGTAAAATTAAGTCAGTTTTTAAATTTTAAACTTCACACCCTTTCTAAATTTGAGAGACACATAACATTTTACTCCAGTCTCCTACCAATTTACCTACTCTTTCACTTATTCACCATTTATTGCCTCCTACTACGCTGGAGGACTCGGCTGGGCAGCAAGCCTATAGCAGTTGTTTGCTGTCCATAAGAGCAAGAGTCAGGCGTTCAGCATGCCTTGCAGAAGGAACAAGCGAAGGCAAGCAAGGATGAAAACAAGCAGCACTTGAGACGGGACATGGATCTGAAAAGGAGTGTCAGGGTAGCGTGTAGGGAGCTGGAAAGCCATGCTAAATCTGCCCTTTATCCCACATGGATGGCAAACAGCAGGTTGGCCAGGCGGGAGGGAAAGGAGCAGAGATATCAGGAAAAAAATTACTGAGATGGTCCAGGTGAGATAAGATAAGAGACTGAACTGGAGCAGAGGGTCTAATTACAGATGATGATACTTTAAATCTCCACAAACTACTAAGATCTCAGAGACAGATCTCAGTAACTGAGGGGATGCAAGAGCTGCGAGAGAAATAAAAAATGACTTTTATTTCTGCATGAAGTACAACGTTGTTTATACACCATGAACAGTTACACTTAGGGGATAAGCACAAAGGGTAAATCTGGGGAAGGATGAAGACGAGAAGGGCCAGCAGGATGAATGGAGGCCACTGCTGACTTCAGCCAAAGCAGTGCCAGCGTGGAGAGCAGACCCCACAGCAGCCCACCAAAAGTGCTTACCACGTGCCCGGGGCAGCTCTGAGCCATGTATATCCACAGCCCTACGACAGCACCGAGGGAAGCTCTACTGTATCCCTATTTAGCCAGCGAGGAAACTGAGGCACAGTGAAGTTAAGGAACATGCCCAAGGTCATACAGCTTCTAAGTGGCAGACAAAACCTAATTGCTGAGGATTAGGGAGTGAATAGAAAATAAAGAAAGAGATCCGGAAAGCAAAGTAAAAACATCAGTCGCTCTGTCATGCCCAGCTCTTTGCAACCCCATGGACTGTAGCCCACTAGGCCTCTCCATCCATGCAGTTCTCCAGGCGAGAATACTGGTGTGGGTAGCCATTCCTTTCTCTGGGGGATCTTCCTGACCCAGGGTTTGAACCCGGGTATCCTGCACTACAGGCAGATTCTTTTCCATCTGAACCACCCGGAAAGTTCACCAGAATAAGAGGAACTCTTAAAATTACCACCGAAGAAAATCACGTAGATTCAAAAGAAGCTTTGAAAATTCCTTCAATTACATATAAATGTGGAGAAGGAAATGGCAACCTGCTCCAGTATTCTTGCCTGGAAAACTCGATGGACAAAGGAGCCTAGTTGGGGGGCTACAGTCCACAGGGTTGCAAAGAGTCAGACACGACTGAGCGACTAAAGAGCAATACATAAATATGCATCGTTTTGCACAGGCTATTCTGCAGGTGATATCATCTTTTCCTTTAATTCTCCAGTACTCATTTTCTGTGGCATTTAATTTTGACACACTTATTCTCCATCTCTTTTATAAGCACAGACACAAGTTCTCTCTGCCCTCTTGCCCGGCCCCCTGAAGATTCACCTTCACTCTTCACTCATTCGTCAGTGTCAGGGACACCCTGGAAACCATCTGTAACCAGGCTTTGGCCACAGTAATTCAGAGCACACACACTCAATGATGGGGGGAGGGGACTGTCGGGCACCAAGCTGCTTCTGTCTTTACTATGCCCCCCGCTCTCTTCCTACCACCCTCCTTTACCCCAGAAACACAAAGCTTAATTCCCTCGAGTTAAATGAAATTATGATACAACACCACACTATTCTTTTTTGTTTAATTCAAAGGGAGAGGCAACAAGGAAAGCCTTCATATGACAGTCAATAAAGCTTCTCCACTTGACCTTTGAAGCAAAGTGCCACTCTATGAGGAAAGACTGAAGCTAGACAGAGACAAGATCCTGAAAAAGGGTACAAAGGACAGGATCACTAGACAGTCAGCCTTGACGAAGAGAAAGAACACACATCCCCTGAGGTCAGGAGAAAGGACATCAATGACAGGTGAAAATGGACACGCGCAGGTCAAGTGAGAGCTTTCAGGCTGATGGCCTGAAAGTTCTGTTTAGCAAATGACCTACCAGGAAATAAAAGGAGATGCCTGGAGGGAGGATTCATCAGAGAAGCCAAGAACAGGCATCAAGGGAAATGGGGAGGAGAATCAACCCAGAGAGAGTCCTATATTCCCTGAGTCGTCAGTGTTCCAGGCTCAGCTCAAAAAGATTTAATTTTACCTTTCATGTTTGCTTTAAAAACTCATCTTTAAACAAAAACAACTTCTAAAGCAAACCTGTGATATTATTCAAGAGCAAAGAGCTGTATCTTTCCACAGACAAACTTACTGAATTATGTTGCTTCAAAAATTCTGCAGCATTTTCTTCGGCATTACCACCAATTTCACCAATCAATATGATGCCTTCTGTGGCCGGATCATTCAGAAAGATTTCAAGGCAGTCTGTAAAGTCTGTTCCATTGAAAGGATCACCTCCAATGCCTGGAAAAGTCAAGAATATCAACACCCCCTGAAAATTAAGTCGGGAAATATTGTTTCAACAGGATTCTTATTTTGCCTATGCCCTTCTTACGAATATTTTTAAATGTGTCATCACTCTTGCATGTAACATTTAAAAAATCATAAAATGCTAGACTTATTTCTGCTTATAATATTACATGAATGTTAAACGGTGGTTGGGTCTTGTTAGTCACAAAAAGAGCCATCTTTTTCTTTGGCTATTTATCAAGACTCTTCCCTCCCCCTCAAATTACTCCTACATAGCTCTTTAATAATGAGCACTCTATATAATTTCTCTAATTAGAAGAATGTTACCTTTGAAAACACATTAGCTTTTTCAGGAATACAGTTACTCTTTAGTAAGTTATAACTTTTAACCACTGACTTCTGTGAGTAGCTCAGTATCAGTACTTTGTATATAATAGGCAATTAATTCTAAAATTAAAAATAATTATACTACTTAATATTATAATCAAAAAGTTCCCTTTATCTCCTAGCAAAAAGGTTAATGAAGTATAACAGTATCTTGATTAGCTCATCTGGGGTGTGTGTGTGTGCGTGTGTGTGTGAGTGTGAGTGCATGCGTGCGTGCATGTGTGTGCATCTGTATGCTATTACTCTCACTGTGGCAGTTTGTTGTGATTTATTATTCCTCACATGAACCGCAAACCTTATTACCATATTGGAGACTTAATGCCATGTTAGAAATACTGGTTATTTGTATTTCTTCTACAGCAAAAAAAGAAAAAAGAAATTTCTTTGCACTAATTAACTTTCTGATGAGGGACACTGCAGAGAAACCACTCACAAGTTAAGACACATGTCCCTGCAGTGGGTAGGGTAGGTGTCCTGATCCCTCTTCCCTCTAACCTCGAGTGGGAGATGACAGAGACCACACACAGGGGCTCTACCACAAACACACGGCTTTTTAGCACAAGTACTTAGATCAGATTCAAGTCAAGATTCCCTCCATTGGGGGCCACTTTCTAAATTTTTAAGTTATAAACTTACTGAAGGCAGGACTGGCTTCCTACCCTTGAAGGCATGGCTTAGGAATGAAGCTGAGGAAGGGGAGCAGCATCGACTGAGTTTAAACCACATGTCAGTTCTGTGCCTTAGCAAACATCAGACCTGCCATTTCCTAACCATTATACTCTCCGTGAGAGGGGAATTACTACTCTCAATTTACAGATTAAAAACAGAGGCTAGAGAAGATGGAACTGGCCGTTCTATTACAAAACCTTTTATAATCTATCACATTAAGTTACCTTGTCTTAAAGACTGTGCTTTTGCACATAGAAAAGCTCATTTAATGTTCAATACTAATTTAATCAATTTGACAATAAAAATACTCCAGGGTTATATTTCATAATTTTTTTTATCATCAAAAGCTGCCTTTGAAATGCTTTTAAAAGATGATCTAAAAACATGAAGGAATTGTTATAAAAATGAGAAAATTTGCCTGGCTTTTGGTAAAAAATATCAAAATTATTTTAAAATGTAAAAACTCTTTTGTAAATGGGAGGCAGTATGATGGGTCAAAGAGAGAGGGTCCAGGGAGCTCAACCCTCCTCCATCTACCAGTCAAGTTACCACAGGACTCTGTGCCAGCTCAGCGGTGCCTCACAGGGTTGCCCTTGAAGAGTGAGACAATGATTGGCAAAGAATCCGGTAACTGTGAAGCACTGAATGACAGCTGGCAGTGATTACACAATGCCAATACAGTGACCAAAGTTCTATCCTGAAGGACCACTGCTTCACAACAAGCAAAGTGAGTCCTGTTTTCAGGGACTACACCCCAGGATGTTTGTTCTAAAACATGGGAGTTAAATACTGGACAGTGAATCTTGAACATATTAACAGCCAGCTTCATGTATAAGCAAATTAAGATCATAACAGTTTTTTCATAAAATGACATCAAAATCTCTCATAAATAGTCAAACCAATAATTATTATTACATTTATTCAGTGAAGACACTGAACTCCAATAAAATGAGTTTAGAAAAAGTCCTCACCAACACACAAAGACTGCCCCAATCCAACTTGTGTTGTCTGGTGAACCGCTTCGTAAGTCAGGGTGCCGGATCTAGACACGATACCTTAAAGAAGGAGAACTCAGAAATATTAAAGAGTGCTCATGTGACTCTCATATAGTAAAATAAACCACAAACACATGTCTATAAGCCATTCTACAATTTGTCCTCCAAACAAACAACACCATCAGGTCATGGAATACGGAGAAAAGGCCTAAATTACAGCAGGGAGGTTTTAAATGTTATTAAAAGAAAGGATTTCATTAGTTAGGGTTTTTTATATATAAAACATTTAATTTATTGGTTTTTT
Source organism: Redunca redunca (assembly GCA_006410935.1). Classification (NCBI taxonomy): domain Eukaryota; kingdom Metazoa; phylum Chordata; class Mammalia; order Artiodactyla; family Bovidae; genus Redunca; species Redunca redunca. The sequence goes on from SJYQ01005261.1 coordinate 864,365, forward strand.
GATGCATCACCAGTGTATTACAACTGAGCCACTAGTTTTGTAGCCTCATCAACATTAACTGTGGTACATTTTCTTGACACTGCTGAGAAATCAACTGTTTCTTCAGAGGTTCAATGGAAAGGCTTTTGGGGAAGTTTGCAAGTTCCTTCTGTATATCTACAAGAGTTTCATTCACTCTTTTAACTTTTTAATCATTCACAATGTTTATCTTCTGAAGATTAGTGGTATCTGGTTTCACCTTATTTTTGAACCCTAAAGATTTTTTGGCTGGCTGGCTACGTGGAATACATTCCTGGACTTCTGCCCTTTTAGTTTGTTCCTGGTGGTTGTCCTTCACCGGGCCTCCAAGACCCTTGTGCAGCTTCTCAAGTTCCAGGTAACGCCATCTGCATGCATGAGATCCAGCTAGTTAGGGTTGTTTTATTTCTACAAAAGCAGTTAAGAGATACCTGAAGTCTTCCACAAAAAATGACCTTCTGGTGCAGACAAAGTAAAATGGAACAATATAGCTATATAAAGGTCCACATGGAAAAAAAGAAGGCATAAATTTCAAATATTCAGTTCAGTTCAGTTCAGTCACTCAGTCGTGTCTGACTCTTCGCGACCCCATGAATCGCAGCACGCCAGGCCTCCCCGTCCATCACCAACTCCCAGAATTTACTCAAACTCATGTCCATCAAGTCGGTGATGCCATCCAGCCATCTCATCCTCTGTCGTCCTCCCTTCTCCTCCTACCCCCAATCCCTCCCAGCATCAGGGTCTTTTCCAATGAGTCAAATCTTCGCATGAGGTGGCCAAAGTATTTCAAGTATTAACCTTTGGTTAATAACCTTGGTTTCAGAAAATACATTCATAGTTAGGCTTCCTGTCTCCTGACCACACAGATTCCTCAAGTCAGAACCCTGCTTTCCTACACTGATCAGTAGAGACCACCAATGCTGTTGGAGATTCTGCAATGATTCTGCAGTGATTATCTTTTATGTTAGACTTGTAACTTCCAGGGGTTAGTAAATGGGACTGTTTTCCCCACCCGCGAGTTCCCCATATAAAGTACAGTTCAGGCACAAAAGGAATTCAGTAAATATGTACCAAATAGGTCAAAACTGAAAATTGATGGAGTACAATCACCCTCTTAAACAAAATCTAACTGGAGATAGTTTTTAAGACCAATCACTATCTGGACCCTATCTCACGACAAATGACAACCAATAACACCATACCCCATGTGTCTCATTCATCAGTTTTTCCCTGCTCTCAAGAGCTTCCTGTCTATAACCTCTCTCAACATAGTCCTTCCTTTATGAGACCTTTCATAAATGAAAAGGGTAGGTAGGTAACACCTATGTACATTTGGTACGTTTAGCTTTTAAATCAGACAATAAGTAACTCAGTTGTATTTCTTTGTATGTAATTACCTAGTCTCCTTTACATTCCTACTTGATTCTTATGATAGAATTATGTTCCTGTTCATGCAATACCCTAGATTACTGGGAAGCACAACTATTTTATCTATTCTAGCCTTTTGATGATCAGTATAATAATCAGTGAATAGCAGTACTAGGATTTTATCATTCTTTTAAGGGGACTTCATCTAAAATGAAAGTGATATATAATTTATAACATATAAAAATGATATATAATTTATATAAATGCAAAGTACACACATTTAAAGTAATGAAAGCAATGTTTTTAGGGTAGATTACTCCTGCCACCCTTGAAATATATATACAGTAAAAGAGACTATCACTTAAAAATATCTACCATAGGGATACTTCTGCTTCCAAAAACCAGAGGTATTTTCCTGTATTCTTCCTGCTAAATACAAGTAAAAGTCCTGGACACTACATATAAAACAAATACAAGAAATCTCTGAAAGTCAGATAGAAGGTAGAGTCCTAGAGACCTTGAGACTCGAGGAAAACAATGAAGTGTTTCCGAGTTTCCTTTTGCCTCATGTGTCCCAGATATAAAGATAAAGAAGCCCACATCCTAGAAACACATAAAGGCACAGAACTCCCCACCCAAACAGCAGCTTTCTTTAGCAAAAGAACCAAGAGAAGGACAGTCTAGCAAAACAGAAAACTTTCAGACAATAACCACTCCATACCAACTATGCACTACAGAAAAAGCTGTGGCTCCACCTCTACTCACATAAGCAAAGGCCAAAAAAGAAACACAGACTTTACATTTATAAGGCTGAAATGAGGCACCCTGGCAGCACGGCCACCAGCATGTACAGAACCAGACTTTCATCTACACTAGCTGGTACTGAGTCCGCCCCACCCCCACGGTGCCAGTGGGAATCAGGTGAAAAGCCTGGATGTCCATCCTCATCTGGCAGCAGTGAGGCCTCTCCATTTCCTGGGATCAGGAAAGGCCTAGTGGAAAATCAGGGCTTTTACTACTGCCCAGAAATAACAACTCCATCCTCACTAGTGTCAGGGGAGACCAAGTAAGGAGCTGGAACTGTTATCCCCAGTGAGTAGAAGCCCACTCACTTGGGCAATAGAAACAAGAAGGGAACTTGGACTTCTACCTCCACCTGGCAGGAACAAGGTACCTCCCCCACATTCCCTGCTGAAGCAGTGTGAATTAAGTCAGCTAAAACAGAAGGTTCACATAAAACCCAGACCTCATAATACAACAGCCCACACTTTCAGGTTTCAACCAAAGATCATCTGACCTACCAAAAATCAGGAGATATCTCAAACTGAATTTAAAAAGAAAACAACAACAAAAAAAAACAATCAATAGATGCTAATCACAAGATGAGGGGATGTTAGAATTATCTGACAAGAAATTTGAAGAAGTCATGATAAAAACACTTTCAGTAATTATGAACATGCTTGAAATAAAAAAAATAGAAGCTTTATCAAAGAAATATGAAGGAAGCCTCACTTTAAAAAAAAGAAAGAAAAAGAAGATATAGAGGGACCAAATGGAAATTTTACAACTGAAAAATACTATAACCAAAACTAAAAGCTTAGTGGGTGAGTTAAATAGCATAATGGAGAGCAGAGAGGAAAAAAATCAGTGAAATGAAAGATAAAACAATGGAAATTACCCCACCTGAATGGCAGAGAGAACAGACTAGGAAAAAACAATGAGCAGAACCTCAGGGACCTATGGAACTGTAACAGAAGATTGAATATTCCTGTATCACAGTCCTGGAAGGAGAGAAAAAAGAACATGGGGCTGAAACAGAGCTTGAAGAAATAATGTTTTACCAAATTCAAAATTTCATGAAACTTAAATCCTCATGTGAGAAGGCGAGCAAACTAAAAACAGGATAAATCCAAAGAAATTCACATCAAAACTTCTAATATACTTCAGAAAATCAAAGACTCCCCCCTCAAAAAAAAAAAAATCTTGAAAGCAGCAAGTGAAAAATAACACCTTCCTATACATGAAAAAACAACTCAAATGATATCAGTTTTCTCATCAGAACCCATGGAATCAAGAAATGGGTCAACATTTTTTAACTGCTAAAAGAACTGTCAACCCTAAACCCGGTACCCAGTGATGTTAGTCTTTATGAATGAAGGGGAAATAAAAACATTTTCAAATGAAGGGAAAGTAAGAATTTGCTGCCAACAGTTCCATCATAAAAGAATGGCTAATATATTAATAAGGTATCTGGAAAGAAGAGAAATGATAAAAGAAGGAACCCTGGAGCCTCAAGAATGAAGAACACAGTAACAAGCAAAACATGGATAGTTAAAAAGACTATCTCTTGATTGTCCTAAAAGGAAGAAATAAAACTATCCCTATTTGTAGATAAAGTGGGTTGTCTAACTTAGAAAATGCTAAGGAATCTACCAAGAAACCCCTAAGGTCTACAGCAATATGGCAAGATATAAGATAAACAAAATTAGTTGTATTTCTGTACAGTAGCCACAGGCACATGGACACCAGAATTAAAATACAATAAAATTTACAACGGTTTTCAATAAAAAGAAATACCTAGTGTAAATCTAACAAAACACACAGTGGACTTTTATGTTAAAAACTATACAATGCTCATGAAAGAAATCAAAGGCAATCATAGTAAATGAAGATATACTGCATTCATGGACTGGAATATTCAACAGAGTAAACATGTCTATTCACCTGAGATTGACATACAGATTTTACACAATTTACGTAAAAATCCCGACAATAATTTCTGTAGATAGAGACAAGATTACCTTGAAATTATATGAAAAAGTAAACTAGAAAAGGCTAAAATAATTTTTAAAGGAGTAAAGTACAAAAAAGCAATCCAGCCAATTTTAAGAGTTATTATTTCAACATAATATTAAAGTTGTGCAGTACTGATGAAACCCAGAAATAGATCAACACAAATAAGATATTTACTGACAAAAATACAAAAGCAATTCAATGAAAGAAAGATGATCTTTTTTAATAAATGGTGCTGAAGCAACTAAACACAAATAGACAAAAAGAATTTTGATCTAAATCTCATGCCTAGAAAAATTATTTGAATTGGACTATGGGATTTAAGTGTAAAACTACAAAACATTCAGGAATTCACTGGCAGTCCAGTGGTCAGGACTCTGCAGTCTCATTGCTGAGGGCCTGGGTTCAATCCCTAGTCTGGGAACTATTAATAAAATCCCACAAGCTGCTGTACAGCACAGGCAAGCAAATAAAAATACATAAAACTATAAAACTTTCAGGAAAAAATAGGTACTTAAGGCTAAGCAAAGAGTTATTAGACTTGAGATCAAAAGCATATTTCACAAAAGAAAAAAGTCAGTAAGTAAGATTTCATCAAAATGAAAAAACTTTTGCTCTCTGAAAGATCCTGTTAAAAGCATGAAAACACAAGCTACAGATTGGGAGAAAATATTTGCAAGCCACATATCCAACAAAGTACTAGCATCTAGAATATAAAAAGAACTCTCAAAACTCAACAGTAACCAATTAGACCAGGGGCCAAAAAACACAAAGAAACATTTCACTGAAGAAGATATAGTGAAGTGGCTCAGTTTTGCCTGACTCTTTGCAACCCTATGGACTGTAGCCTACCAGGTTCCTCCGTCCATAGGATTTTCCAGGCAAGAATACTGGAGTGGGTTGCCATTTCCTTCTCCAGGAGATGTTCCCGACCCAGGGATTGAACCTGGGTCTCTTGCATTGTAGGAAGACACTTTACCATCTGAGCCACCAGGGAAGAAGATATACAGATGACAAACAAATACCCGAAAAAATGTTCAATACCTTTAGCCATTAGGGGAATGTACATTAAAACCACCATGAGGTATCACTGAACACTTATCAGAATGCCTAATAAAAAAAGTGACTATAAATGCTGGCATGGATGCAGAAAAACTGGATCACGGGTACGCTGGTGATGGAAAGGTAAAACAGTATAGCCATGATGGGTAATAATTTGGCAGTTTCTTAAATAACACACAACTGTTATCCAACCCAGCAAGTGCACTCCTGGGCATTCATCCCAAAGAAATGAAGATTTTTTTGTGTTATATAAAAAATTGTACACAAATGTTTATAACAGACTTACTTTAAACAGCCCCAAACTGGAAACAATCCCAGCATCTTTCAACACATGATTGGTTCAACAAACATTTGTACCCTAGAATACTACTCAGTCATAAAAAGCAATGAACTACTTATACAATAATCTGAATGAATCTCCAGAGAATTATACCAAGTGTAAACAGCCAGTCTCCAAAGGCTACATACTATATGCTCTCATTTATATAGCATTCCTGAAATTTAAAAAATTTAGAAAAAAAAAAAAGAGGATTTTTAGTTTCTAAAGATTAAAAAGGGAGTAGGAGCAGGAAGGAAGTGGATGTAGCTATAAAATGTTAAGATGAGGGATTCCTGTAGTGATGGAAAAACTCCCCATGTCTGTCATAATGTCAATATACTAATTGTGACATGGTGTTATCGTTTTGCAAGACATTATCATTGGGGGACAATGAATAGGGTACACAGAGATCTGTCTGTATTATGATTACTTGTGAATTTATAATTATCTAAATATAAAAAGTTTAATTAAAATAAAAATTTTAAAAAGATGTAGGAGTCTCGTATGTCACATGAGGTTAAGAGTAAAAATTCTAACATAAATACAAAAATACTGCATCGTTAAATATCAATTTGGAATCTAATCACTTTCTACAATTATACTCAATTAGCTTTAGCTGTTATACAATTTTAGTTATCATTAACACAAACTAGAAAGCCACTATACTATTGCACTGCTATTATATTACATGATATCCCAATCAGAAATACCCAAGGGACTGAAAATTCCTTCCTTTTCCTAAACACTTAGCTTAAGGACTGGATGTTAATGAGGCTTCTGAAAATATTAGTACTGGTATCAAAATAGGAATAGTTAGTACAAAAAAGGTCATCTTTTCTCCATTACGTCCTTGAAAACCTTGCAGTGTCATGTATTTCTTTCAGGCAAAAATTTTTTTTAAGTCCTTTAAGTTAAAGGCAGTCTCCCAGAGGACTTCCTCATCAATGTGTTATAGCCATCTTGAGGACCAAGGTCTAAAGAACTTTCCTAAACTTCTCTCGGTTGTTTTTGAGGTTTATGGGCCCCTCAGAAAGCAGGGTTGTGATCAGAAAGGCAACTCAGCACAGGGCCCATAAAGCCCAAGTACAGAGTGACTGGAACATTCATACATTGATAGTGGGAGTTTAGAACGGTCACTTTGCAGATCTATTTGGTAGCTTCTTAAAAAGTTGAACATACTTTGACCCTATGACTCAGCAATTCCACCTGTAGGCATTGTACCCAAAAGAAAGGAAAACATACCCACAAAAAGGCCTGTACACAAAAGTTTACTTTAACCTTATTCATAATGACTCAAACCTAGAAATAACAGAAACATTCATCAATGGGAGAATGGACAAACAAACTGTGATGTAATCACTCAATAAAATATTACTAAGTGATAAAATTATGGATAAATGCAAATACATGGAAGACTCCATAGTATGCTGAGAAGAAAAATAGTCTTTTTTAAAAACCCAAAAATATCTTGATTCTGTAGAATTAGTGTTCCTCAAACATTAATTCAGGGCACAGAATCAATTCAATGTAAAACTTTCAAGGTAAACTCTCTTAAAGTTGAATGAATTAAAATGAATTTGATTTGTACCATCAAATCTCTTTGTGAGTTTTGAGCATAGGGGCAAGAAATTTTGTTTTTTAATCTATAAGAGATACATACTCACCGACTCTTCCTTTCTTGTGAATATGGCCAGGCATGATGCCAATTTTGCATTCTCCAGGCTAAAGGAAAGTAATTGACAGTATCAGAAAAGTGAAAAAAAAAAAATTTAACTCCGAGATCATACACACAGATATACTTGGACTGACTCACAGTTAGTTAGCCTTCAGAGGCTAAATTGGGCTTGTTTTGCTTTGTACACTCACATTGATGACTCCAGGGCAGTTCGGCCCGACCAGCCTGGTCTTTCCCTGGCGCAGCAGTTTGTGCTTGACCCGCACCATGTCCTGCTGTGGGATACCTTCGGTGATGCACACGACCAGGGGCACTTCCGCCTCGATAGCTTCATCGATGGCAGCAGCAGCAAAGGGAGGAGGGACATAAATGACAGATGCTGTCGCCCCAGTCTGTTCTTTGGCCTGAAACATTAATACAAAGCACTTTACTGTAGGTTCAGCCAGACACTTTGTACAACAAACTCAATACCATGGTTTTAATGATGTCACGGGATCAGGACAGGACATCACCAGGAGACACTCGATGTCGTCATTCTTCCCATTAACTAGTTCACTCTGCTGTCAGAAAACAGCAGAGTTGAGTGTGGCCTCCTCTCTGCCCCAACAGGACACCCCTCGAACCTGGAAGGTTCTGTGGCCTCCCCTTCCTTCAGGCGACGTGACAGCACGTCAGCACGCATGAAAGCACTGACTGGCGTGTAGGTCCCCTCATTCCCGGGCCACGTTTATTTCTGTTCTTCTGCAAGGCACTTATTCAGCACGAAAGGCCCTGCATCTCCTCAGGAGAAAAGGACTAGTCAGCCCCAAACCTCGGAACTCAGCTCTCAAACATGTTTTTATAAATATTATCAAACCATGGAACTACTATGGTGGCCGAGTAGTTAAGAATCTGCCTTCCAATGCAGGGGACTCGGGTTCAATCCCTGGTCAGAGAACTAAGATCCCACATGCCACGGGGCTAGAACTAAGCCCATGTGCCGCACCTCTGAGCCCTGCACCAAAACCACGGAGTCCACAGGCTGCAACTAAGGCCCAGTGCGGCCCAAACAGGTAAAATTTTTAAATTAAAAAAATAAAAATAGATCAAAGAATAAATATTATCAAGAGGAAGCAAAATGAAGTGGTTTTATTCCTAGCTGCTAATTTTTACTCTAATGAATGCTGACTAGAAATAAACTAAAATACACATGCATAAATAGCCACAGAACAAGAATCGGTTACACAAGGTAAAGAGTCTATGCTACATCGCCCCTCACAATGCAAGGCACTTAAAGACCACCAATGTGACCACTGTTCTCTCTGTGATCTTCTATATATTTCGTACATGTATCAGTGTAGATGTATCCTTCCACCCACTTGCACATGTGGCCGTGACTCTTCTCCTATAACGGGAGCTTCTTGAAGACAGAGACGGTCAGTGTCTCTGACTCTCCAAGAGAGGCAGCACCTATTCTGTGAGAGGCCCTGAGAAAGACTATGTAACCCTGCCTGCTTACTACCCCATCTACAAATCAAGATGTAGAGGCCAAGAAATATTAAATAACTTGCATGAGGTCACAGAGCTCAGAAGTGGCAGAGCCAAGATTCAAACCTAAGTATATCTGATTCCACAGCATCAGTTCTTTACAGCTACAGCAGGCTACCTCCCTATAAATGTCAAAATGTAGCTTAATTAAGATATAAATCAAAACATTTTAGAAGGCTGTGCCATGAGATTTTAAATGGATACAAATACCAAGCTACAAAACGTACAGGTACAGCTGGAAGGGGAAGAAGTAAAAGACAGTGTCTTTGAGAATCATCCCAAACTGATTGCCCATGTTCCCAGAGGCTGAGGAGCTTTCTCTACTGCATCCGTAATAAAGAGAGGTATCTTGACAGTGACAGATGAACAAGTCAAAGGATGCTGACTTGCTAAGGGTTAAAAATAATTGAAATCAATGTTTTTAAAAACTATGTTCAAGATGATAACAGGGAAGTGGGGACCAAGGGAAAAAACTAGGTAGGAACCAACAGAAATGACATCATAGATGGGCACACAAATGTGCAGCTATTTTACAAAAAATATACCCCATGGGTTCCTACCTCTCAAGGATACAAAGACTTTCAGAAGCTGGACTATGACCACAGGGTCAGTGTCGGCAAGTAATACTACATGAAAGGTAACCATTCCACTCATTCAGAAATCTCTTTGTAAGAGCAGAACAGGTGAGGAATAAATAGCATCTGTCAAAGAACTTACATTATCTTCCAAAAGCCATATCTATTTGTATCAAAACAAATAATAAATGAACTGCTAGGAACAAAAACATTTTTTTTAAAGGAAAGCAAAAAAAAACTCATAACAAAAGTCAAATTTAACTAGGAAGTTTTAAAAAATGCAAAGCAAAACTTTAAATGATTATTCTACAGAATTTATGAATTTTTTNATTTCTTTGATTTTTTAAAAATTAAATAGCCAAGAATATATACTATGGCTTCTTTCACAATCTATTGTTTTTGTATGTATTCATGTAAGTATAGAAAGAGAATGAAAGAGTATACACTGAGCTGAAATAAGTTCTCTATGAAGGCAAAATCCAAGAAGTGGAAAACACCATATAAAACTTAACTGTACATACCTTCATATCATCTGACTTTGTGCCATAAGCACGTATTAGCTTGTAACAAAGAAAGTTTAGCTTAATGTCATTCTAAAAGTATTGAGAAATCAGCAAGCTGAGGAAGAGAGCAGGCCTCTGTGAGTTGCCCGATGGACTCTCTTCCACACAGGAACACCACCCACTACTTACTTACTCTGAGCCAGGTTAAGTCTGCCACTGATCAGCTGTGAGACTATGTACAGGACCCTCAACCTCTGTACCTGCCGTGCTACTGCTAAGTCACTTCAGTCGTATCCGACTCTGTGCGACCCCATAGACGGCAGCCCAGCAGGCTCCCCCGTCCCTGGGATTCTCCAGGCAAGAACACTAGAGTGGGTTGCCGTTTCCTTCTCCAATGCATGAAAATGAAAAGTGAAAGTGAAGTCGCTCAGTCGTGTCCGACCCTCAGCGACCCCATGGACTGCAGCCTTCCAGGCTCCTCCATCCATGCGATTTTCCAGGCAAGAGGACTGGAGTGGTGCCATTGCCTTCTCCCTGTACCTGCCGTATCCTTGTCTTTAAAATAGGGATGATAACAGCCCCTACCTGGGGGCTTGTGGCGAGGCTTAAATGAGGCCATGAAGATGAAGCACCTGGCACAGTGCCTGGCAAAGCTCCCACTAACATTGAGCAATAGGGTCCAGCATGGATGCTGACATGCGCACTTCTAACAGCCCAGAAGAAGAAATGGTAAGGAAAGAAAAATAAGCCAAACAGAAGCCAAGCCACGGCACTTCTTCCCTGAAGAACTGATGTACGCCTATAAGCAAAAGTGACCCAGGCTTCGGAGAGGACATCCTGAGCCTAGGTGACTAAAGTGAACCTGCTCATTTTTACCACAGTTCAAACTTCTCTGCTGCTGCTGCTAAGTCGCTTCAGTCGTGTCTGACTCTGTGCAACCCCATAGACGGCAGCCCGGCAGGCTCCCCCATCCCTGGGATTCTCCAGGCAAGAACACTGGAGTGGGTTGCCATTTCCTTCTGCTCCAATGCATGAAAGTGAAAAGTGAAAGTGAAGTCGCTCAGTCGTATCTGACTTTTAGCGACCCCATGGACTGCAGCCTACCAGGCTCCTCCGTCCATAGGATTTTCCAGGCAAGAGTACTGGAGGGGGTGTCATTGCCTTCTCCTCAAACTTCTCTAGGTTACTGGAATTTTAAAAGGCAAGTGACTCTTCCAAAAGGGGCACAGTTAAGATCTTGAGCCAAGGTATGCTAATTCTTCCCCTGGTTTTTCCTTCTTGCCAAACTCAGGTACCATTAATTACCTCCTTCACGGTGTTAAAGACTGGTAAGCCCAGGTGCGTCTTGCCTCCTTTCCCTGGAGTCGTTCCTCCAACTAGTTTGGTGCCATATTCCAGTGCCTGCTGGCTATGAAAGGTGCCCTGAGAAGGAAAAGCACAAGACTAGTGAGAAAGGCTGGCTGGGGAGCCTAAAGGCAATCTTCAGCAACTTGGAAAAGAAAAACAAATATGTTAAGTATCTGTTGTTTGTTGCTGTTGTTCAGTCAGTTGCTAGGTCGTGTCCAACTCTTTTGCAACCCCATGGACTGTAGCACACCAGGTTCCTCTGTCCAAGGAAATTTCCCAGGCAACAATACTGGAGTGGGGTATCATCCCCTTCTCCAGGATCTTCACAATCCAGGGATCAAACCCGCATCTCCTGCATTGGGAAGATTCTTTACCACTGAGCCACAGGGTAGGAATAGCCATAATTCCAAGCATCCTCATCAACTTTCTGAACACAGCTTTCAATCTTGAAGCAAAGCAGGTCTCTGCAGAGCCAGAATCACTGTTTTGTGTGTGTGTGCTTTTTTTTTTATAGGAGGTCTCTTTTCATTCTGTTTTCAAATTTAGCTGGTGATCAGAAACTCCCTGGTGTTGATCTGAAAAGAACACTTCCTTCTCACTGCTCCTCAACCCCTGATGTCCTCACATCCCCCTTCTACTCACCACTCCATAAAGGCAGTTATTTCTATCTACTTTGTTCACTGAGAAATGGCACCCAAAGCAGTTACATACAGTAGGCACTCAGTAAGTAGTTGTTGAAAACTGAATGGATCTACGCGGTCATTCTATGAGGACCAAAAAATGCTGAGTCAACTACTCAAGTTCTGTTAAAAGCATAAAAATTGGGGCTTTAAGAGGGACTTCAGAAATTTCCTGATTTTAAAGTCTTCATTCTTCAAAACAGGAAACCTAATCCCAAGCACATCAACTGACTTATCTAAAAGTCCATGATAGAGTTTTATAAAGGACCACAGGCCAGTGTTCTCGTTAAAGCAGTACCATTCAAAGTGTTATCTGTAGACTCTTATGGATGTGCAGTGAGGTAAATGCAAAGAGTGGGGGGAAACGACAAAAAAGAAGAAAGAAAAAAAGAAAAATCTAGCAAAAAATAGGTGAAAATGTCTGCAAATTTTTATAGCAATATGACTTTGCTATGACTTCCTGTATTTTGTAAAAAGTACTGCTCTGCAATAGAGTGGAAATAAAAACACACACCCAAACTGGTCCTTCATTCCAGACAGTTAAAGAAGCACTGTGCTAGACTACTACACTGCTAAATAAATTTAAATGGTCACACTTTTTAGTCCTAACGTAATGCTGAACTGGGATGACATTTCCTATTAATGTCCTTGTTTCCGTTAGTTTTCTCATTATTACCATCCAGTGTATGGTTAACATAAGAATAGTTTTAGTCGCTCATAACACCCAGTACAAGAAATATCACCCCTTGGGAAAACGGTATGGTTGGAATCTGCTCTGAAATACAAATATTCCTCATTCATACGTGCAACAATGTGCACAGTGGAAAAAAAGAACTAATGAGACAAAATTTACATTTTCTATGGAAATAAACACTAAATTTCAGACTTCATCATTCTCTAGAAGCAGAAACTTCAACAAATAGACAATTAAGGCTTCCATTGAATGAGATACAATGAATTTGCCAGTAACTAAGACACTGAAACCAACCTTGGATTTCAATATTTGGGCAAATCATCATCTAATTTAAGAAGCAGAGACAGTTACAAACAGTGCTTACAGCACAGACAATGGTTCTTTAAAAAAGGGCAGACGTTAAAATGTCATGTGCTCTGTTTAGTCATTCAGCCGTGTCCAACTCTTTGCAACTTGCAACACCACGGACTGTAGCCCACTAGGCTCCTCTGTCCATGGGGATTCTCCCGGCAAGAATACTGGAGATGGTTGCCATGCCCTCCTCCAGGTAAAATGTCAAAGGGTCATATAAAGCTTAGCAAACAGAAAAACAACATTCTATATAATAAATTTATGTGTGGAATTTGGGTTAATCAAACATTTAATTATATGCCAATAAAATTAATACATATCCCCAAAGGAACTGAATATGATTTCAACTGGCAGAAGAATGATGAACTGTACTTCATGAACATGAAGCATCAACTTTCTTTAGAAGATATGTATATGGAAGTGGTATTCATAAAATATATGGCTCTCAGAATGAGTAAACCAATTTTATCTGTGAACAAAATTTCAAGGTTTTGGTTGTTTCTTTATTCGTTGGCAGTGGCTATCTTTTAAAAATAGTAGAAGAATGGGAGAAAAAGAAGAACAGTCCGCTGCAATTCACATTTCTGTGCCCAGAAAAGTCAAAAAGCAGAACGACATTTCACGTGAAACAACTTTTAATCAAAATTCATTTTTCAAAAAAAAGAAATAAGTTTAAAGCAATTCTTAAGTACTTAAAAAAAAAGTTATAGAAGTTTGGATATTTGAATATCCTCCTCTAGATCAGGAGTTGGTAAAGTGTGGCCTGAGAGATCCGGCCAGCCACTGGTTTTGTGAATTAAGTTTCACTGGCATACAACCATGTCCACTCACTGACGTATTATCTGTGGCTGCTTTTGCTGTTCCAATGCTATGGAGTAGTTGTAACAGAGACTGCATGGCCTACTAAGCCTAAAATGTTTACAATCTGGTCTTTACAGAATAAACTTGCCAATGCTAGATCACCAAAATATTGCAGAATGAATATTATAGTTCTTTTAATCACAGAAAAATCATTAACTTTAAATTACACAAAAATCATTCATCACTTTTATTCTGCCATGTCTCCCTTAATAACCAAGGAAGAGACACTTTGGGTTAAGGTTAGGAATTATCTTCTAATAAATTTGGTAGCATTCCTTCATATTTAAAAAAAAATCTGTGCATCTACTATAGTAGAACTATCAATGTGTACAAATGTTTTAAAGGGTAACTTGGTAGCAGCTGCTAAAATTTTAAATACACAGAACCTCTGACACCCAATTTTACTTTCAGGAACTTATTTAGCAGACATATATGTATGATATATATTATATACTGTATAATACATTTAAATATATATATATATATACACATATACACAGAGAAAGAGAGCACATCCTATAGAATAATCTTTGTAGAATGCCTATTATGTTAAGTGTTTTGTATGCGTAAGAAAAGTATCTAGAAGGATATATGTTAACTTGTTATCAGAAAGACTTCCAGGGAAGTAGAATGGTAGGAAGGAGGGCAAGGAGAGTCTTAGGTAGCACTTTAATGTGGAATCACATCACAGATATATTTAAACTTATGCAAATTCTATGATGTATGCAGAGGACAGGGAGGCAGCAAGGCCTAAACACAAGCCATCTATCTTGTTGCTGCTGTTCAGAACCTAAGTCATGTCTGACTCTTTGTGACCCATGGACTCTAGCACACCTGGCTTCCCTATCCTCCACTATCTCCCGGAGTTTGCTCAAGTTCATGTCCATCTACCTTGCTGCTCCTGCTGCTGCTAAGTCGCTTCAGTCGTGTCCGACTCTGTGCAACCCCATAGACGGCCTCCTACCAGGCTCCCCCATCCCTGGGATTCTCCAGGCAAGAATACTGGAGTGGGTTGCCATTTCCTTCTCCAATGCACGCAAGTGAAAAGTGAAACTGAAGTCTCTCGGTCATGTCTGACTCTTAGCAACCCCATGGACTGCAGCCTACCAGGCTCCTCTGTCCATGGGATTTTCCAAGCAAGAGTACTGGAGTGGGGTGCCATCACCTTCTCCGCCATCTACCTGACTGAGTGTTTAATTAAAGAAACAGTGACCTGTTCCAATGCTGGAGAAAAATCAGTTGTGTTATACTTGCTGAAAGAAAACGTGGGTTTCCAACAAAATACTATACTCCTAGGGAGGGATTTTCGAGGTAACAAATACAATTTTTACCTGACTCTAGCACCTAATCCCCTCCTGAGATACAACCCCACTGCTGTAGTGTACCCCTTTCTGCTACAAACATGTATTATGATTTTTGTGACATTAAAAGAAACCCAAAAAACAGACAATACTTCAGTATTTCTATATCCCTAATATACATTTAAAAAAACAAAAATCTTGATACACATACCTGCTTACCAGTGAAACCCTGGCAAATAATCTTTGTATTTCTATCAACATAGAGATGCTTCCGGGAAGTTGTATAAGAGCAATGCCGAATTCCATTCTGTTGCACTGAAAAGTAAAGAAAATATGACACATTACAATTTTTTCCAAACTTTTGGACTATGGACTTAACCTAGTGACAAAAAAAAGTCCTCTAAAGAGGAAGCTATCATGTGATGGTGGCAGCTTTCAATGTCACTTTTTAAATAAGACATATTAAATATAAAAATTGAGTAAAGAAACAAAAAAGAGACACTGTTCTTCAGAATCCCCTTTCTACTGAGAACCCCAATCTTGTAGCTTTTTCTGAATGAAGAAAGGAGAGGTTAAGTTTATAATTTTTATTCCTTAGAAAGAAATCTGGTGCTCAGATAAATAGCTCAAATTAAAAATGAGGTATCGCTCTAATACTCTTTACTAAACAGCCATATGCTTTCCCTATTTGACTCACCATTTTTGAGCCCAACATCTCTAAACAAAAGATGAGCTAACAGACCAGCTTTATCAGAACTACCAAGAACTACTCTGCAACTCATTCCCTGGTAATAATTTTAACATTAAATGTTAAGTCCTAGAATAAGGGCTTCCCTTGTGGCTCAGCTGGTAAAGAAACCACCTGCAATGCAGGAGACCTGGGTTCGATCCCTGGGTTGGGAAGAACCCTGGAGAAGGGAAAGGCTACCCACTCCAGTATCCTGGCCTGGAGAATTCCATGGACTGTATAATCCATGGGGTCGCAAAGAGTCGGACACGACTGAGGGACTTTCACTTCCATAGAATAAAACGTGTCTAAAACATAATCCAAAAATTACTTAAATTTGGTCTCTTCTGATGTAGGATTCAAGACCTCACATCTAAAAGAAATTGGGAAAATAAATAGGAAAAGGAGATGAGGGAAAAACATGTAAAAAACACCTGAGCTATTTTCACCCAAGTTAATTACACCTCAGTGAAACTGAGAAACTTAAGTAGCTCCCAGAGCCAGCTCCCTGTATTTCAAAAATCAGTAGGAAGCAGAGCACAGATGAATTAAAAATTGTGGGCTATCTTCTAAACCCCCATCAGAGCCCCAAAATGCTGTCTTTGTGGTCCACCCTAGCCCTTTTGAATTGCTAGCACCTACCACTGAGGTACCCCATGAAAGTCAGGTCTAGATAAGGACATCTATCTCATCATAAATTTGTCCAGAGTCCACTCAACGCTTTTTGTCCTGAATCACAGCTCATATCCTCCTAAGCCCTCAGACCTCAGATTCCACAACTGATCTGCTTCTGGCCCTTTGAGCACCCCTTGATTCATCTTCACTGACCTCACATGTAGCCCACCAGGCTCCTCTGTCTGAGGGATTTCCCAGGCAAGAATACTGGAGTGGGTTACCATGCCTTCCTCCAGAGGATCTTCCTGACCCAGGGATCAAACCTGTGTCTCCTGCATCGGCAGGCAGATTCTTGCCCACTGAGCAAACTGGGAAGTCCATACTGACCTCAGCTTCCAACAACTGAATTTTGGAGTCCCCTGTATCTCGAGGGAAGACAAAAGCCTGGAATTCGCCCTGACCAACCCAGAGAGAAGTATTCTTTGTGCACACAGATGAGCTGCATTCTTGGACTAGACTAGGGGCCCGGAGGGAGTGCTGAGGGTCAGTCCTGGCCCAGTGAGCATAGCTAAGCACCTGAACCCGGGACAGTAAACAGGAACTGTGGCCTGAGAGCCCACCCTCACCAGTGCTTCCCCTTGGTTCTTCCAGCTGGAGACGCAGAACCACAGAACTCGTAGAAGAGCTTTCCTCCCCTCTTCTATGCCTGGCAGAACTTGCCCAACAGTCCCTCCCACTCCTGGAATATTCAACACACAGCCCATCTGTCAGGAGTTTTCAGTGAGGAAAAGTACAAGATCTGATTCCAAGAGCAAATAAGATGAGGATATCTGGAGCCCACACTTGCTTTCCTGAAGGTACAGTCTTGTCCTCCACAAGTACTCTTACACTCCACCTTAACAAAGGCAGTTCACTTCTCCTTCCATGGGACAGGAGTGGCCCTGTCACCCTGAGAAAGGACAGGTCAGCCTACATTTGTAAAGCACGGCTTCAATATCAGTACAACTCCAATCATCACCCTCTCCTACTTTTTCTTCTACCCCAAATCTCTAAGATCAGCTTTATGGAGCCCAAGAATTCACATCACCAGTGCTTATAAAAACCGGTGCTTATAAAAACTACATCTGCAAGTGTGATGAACAGCAGCTCACCTCCCAGATAACCCTGGAGCCCTTTAGTATTGCTCAGCCTATGTGATGACCCTACCATTCCACAGCATCTAGAGAAGTGGATCTTGGGAGATCTATCATGTACATGTGGGTACATGAACTCTCCCCTTCCACTGTACGAGCTGATACTAAGGCTTCAAGTAAGCTGGAACCAACAGAGTATCGTCACCTTTGAGGCAACCCCAAAATACATGTTCAAAGATAAGGAAATGAAATTCTGACCACAATCTACCCCAACAAGAAACCTGTACAATGCCAGACAAGGTATCACTCATACTGAAATGAGAGGAAGCGAGAATAATCAAGCATTTATGAAACTCAAAGGAAAACCTTGTGTTGCCCAACAAGCCATGATGTTCCATAATCATTAAAAACGCCTTTTTAATTTGAGAAAACAGAAGACGAATCCGCCCCCTTCGCTGGCCCTCTACACCAGTCGCACTCACCCAACTGCCACAGTTGTAAGGAAGACCCCAGACTTCCGCCACCCCCAAGCCACCATGACACAGGTAAAGACAGGCGGCTCTATTTAAGGCAGAATCATAATCAAATCAAAGATAAATCTTACCACTGGTGACATCAGAGAATCAAGGAAATTCTTCTGCTTTTGCCATTTGTTTGCATTCAGATGGACATAATGCAAAATATACTTATATTCCTAGTAAATCTCACCAAATTTTAAGTTGCATATGCCATTTTCCTTGGAGAAAGAAACCTGGAGAACCCACTCCTGTATTCTTACCTGGGAAATCCCATGGACAGATGATCCTGGCAGGCTACAGTCCATGGGATCGCAAAAGAGTCAGATATGACTTAGGGACTGAACAACAATGTCATTTTCCTAATTCTTCCCCACCATAGACAATCCAAGCTCAGAATCACAGGCTGCAGACTCCCCAAGGAAAGCAGCTTCTCCTTCTCCTCACCACTACTATACCTCTTCACCTTTCCTCCCAACAATTCCACAGTTCTCTAATTTGGACTGGTAGAGAGCGCAAGCTACTAGCTGCTAGAAACATTAAACCTGTCAGACGGGTCATTTTCTTTCCCTACTTGATTTCTTCTCCATCCAAATTCTCAATCAAATGTCCTAAATAATGACATTAAAAAAAAAAAAAAGCTTATTCTATTTCTGCTGTCTTCAATGGTCTGTCCATTGCTTCAAGAGGCCTAATCACATTTTGGTTTTAAATACAAACCTGATCTCTATAATAGAGTACCCTATTTACTAAACATAAATCTAGAACATAGGGCATACTTTAGTCAAATGTCTGACAAGTATTTCTCACCTTTCGACGAGTCAATGTACTCATTCTCCTAAGAATTTCACATGCACTGATTCATGTAAGTTCACATTTAAATAAAATGTTATGTGGTAAAGAATCTGAATTTTCCCAAGACATCTGTGACTTGTGAATACAATGGGGTGTTTGGAGGGGATCTGAGATTAAGAAGAATGGAAATGAAATACTTTCATGTGGCGTCTAATTATAAGCACCACACCTGCAGGCTAAAGGGTGCACACATTTTGTTACTTCCTTTACTGCATTATTTCTAAGCAAAATTATTTCTGGCTACGTTTCTTTTGGGGCTTCCCAGGTAGCACAGTGGTAAAGACTCCACCTGCCGATGCAGGAGAAACAGGAGATGCGGGTTCAAATTCTGAGTCAGGAAGAGCCCCTGGAGTAGGAAATGGCAAGCCACTCCAGTATTCTTGCCTGGAAAACTCCATTGACAGAGGAGCCTGACAGGCTACAATCCCTGGATCGAAAAGAGTCAGACATGACTGAGTCAGAGCCGACTGAGTAACCGAGCACACGCACAAGTTCCTTTCAGTGTCATCTAAATATCTTCAGAACTTCTAACTGTAAACTCCATGAGTATAAGGACCGTGTCTTGTACCTGGCACCTCCCATGGCATATGGTACAGGGCTGTACAAAGCACATGTACAGGGAATGTTAGAATTTCAGGACAAGAGATGGGATCTATGAAAAGAAACACATATAGAACTAAATATCAAAAGTTCCATCTCTTTTTGTGTGAACTAGAAAAATGTCAATCCATTACCAGAAAAACAGGGGGGAAAATCCTATATCTATTTTTGTACATGCAAAGATCATTGGTTTCCCAATAATCTGTATAAAAAATCCAGTCCTAAATACGGCTAGCAGTCCTCAATGCTGTTACAATCTAGTACAAATTCCGTGATAACCAGTTTTGTTTTGTTTTTAACAAATGAAGTCCAGGAAGCAGTAATGTAATACAAATTGACTATTCCACTACAGGAGAAAAGAAAAAACCTAAAGCAAAACATAACACGGGCAGAGTTAAAGGCAACGACCCACCAGGAGAGTGGTTTCATAACATGTGACAGGCAAGGAGGAAGATCATAGCAACCTGAGCAAGCCAGGGGCCAACAGGAAGGAGGGGATGAAAGCCCAGCAGAAAAGGCCATAAACAGGAAACACAACTGGTGACAGACAAATCATAAATCAACCTATGAGAAGATAATGACTCAACTAATATTATGGAAGTGAGTATTTTTAATTAAATATTAGGGCAGCAGGAAGGCCTAAAGTCGGCCACCAGGCAGAACTTCCCAGTGGTGAAGGCCTTGGGACATCTCCAGGGAATGTGGTGGAGTCACCTTCTCTCCAGGTTCTCAGAAGTGGGCCAACCCAACCTTGGGACTGCCTCTCAAAGCAGCTGAAAGCACAGCCAGGAATTAGACAGGCCTGGGTTTGAATTTATGGCCTGCCGCTCACCAACTCGGTGACCTGAGGCAGGTCTTTTGATCTCCCCTGGCCTCAGTCTTCCCTTCTGTAAGTGGAACAACAGCTGCTCACGAGGCTGTGATGCTGATAGGAGATGACTCCTATGAACTGGGTAGTGAAGTGCCTGGTCCTCCCTAAACTGGGTTCACATCCTACATGAGCACAAAGGCCAATCATTTCCTAAACAGAGAGAACATACAATTCATATTTTAAAATCAAATAAGTCTGAAGGGTTTTACATTCTCATGTATAACCTATACATGCTTATATGTAAGTATACTAATCCACGTCTACGTAAAACATTCAGTAGGCAGACATGTACTAGTAAATTTTTACCATCTGAAATATTTTAAGATGCAGCCATACTGTAAAAATGGGGATAATATTACACACCTCACAGGCAACATGAGAATTAGATGAGATAACAATACAGAGAGGACTTCCCTGGTGGCTCAGATGATAAAGTGTCTGTCTACAATGCTGGAGACCTGGGTTCGATCCCTGGGTCAGGAAGATTCCCTGGAGAAGGAAATGGCAACCCACTCCAGTATTCTTGCCTAGAAAATCCCATGGACAGAGAAGCCTGGTGCAGGCTACTGTCCATAGGGTCGCAAAGAGTCGGACACGACTGAGCGACTTCACTTCTCTTTACTTCTCTAATATAGAGAGCATGCAGCGTAATAACTAGGGTAGAAAAAGTGTGATTTCACTACTGGCTATTTATTACTGACATAGAATGAAAAGACCAGACTGCTTTGAGATATTCATTGTGCCAGGCTCTCTCCCAGATACTAGAGATTCAGGGGTAACAAGATAGACTGAGGCCCACATGAAGCCTCCTGAGATATAAACATTAAACAAAGAAACACAAAACCCCAACAGTGCCAACTGTAATAAAGGCTATGAATGAAAGAGACTAAGTAATCTGAAAAAAATGTGTATCAGCCAGCCACATGCAAATCCTCTCCCCACCAGAATGCCCACATCATCCACAAGATGGCTGCGGTGTGGATGCAAGCGCGGCCAAAAGCAGCTGCCCACGTGGGACTAAGACCATGGATGGTGCTATGTGACCAGTACTATGCTCCTAACCAGTAGCCTGAGACTATTCATGAAAATACTCCCACTCCAACTGCTCTCTCGAACTATGCTCTTGTTGCTCGCTCATTTATTCAGGTATGTATTCCTGATTTTAACAAATGTATACTTACTAATCATATGTACTATGCATCTATAATATGCAGACTATTGGGGTCCCTACCTATAGGGCCTTAAAGTACAGCAGAGTAGCTCAGCAGCCACTTACTTCTAAGCCCCAATCTACTATTCAGATGTGAAATTATATATTCATTTAGTATTTACTTACAGATGAGGTATAATGGGCTCTAAGTACTATATTTCATCAAATCTAAAACACTACCGATTTTAAGAACTGCTATTAAGAACTAATGTGAAGAAAATGCTGCCAATTTACTGTAAGATACCATCAATTATAAGACATCCCAATTTTAGGAATGTTATTAATATATTAAAAAAATGCGGGTTTATGGCAACAAAATGCCTGCCTTTGGTGAAATTATATTCTTCCCCTATATTTGGAGAAATTACTTTTAATATCCACAACTAAGTTTTATGGAAAAACAAGTTTGAGGTCAGATAATCAAGTCACCTTCTCATAGCTACATTGATACATTTAGATCAAGGCCATATTGTATTTCTGAAATAGATTTGGTTCTTAGATGCAACGACAGCAGGTACTAGTTATCAGAAACAGCACTGTTGAGGTCCTCTTTTCCAAACTACACTCTAAATATCTTCCCAATTCCCAAAACAGGACTGTACAACTTGGCAAACACATGGAAAAGGCAGATGACACCTCTAAGTAGAGTAGTAACCTTCTCAACAAACCAGTGAGGTTGCCAAAGAAAAAGAAAAATCAGAACTTCAAAAAAGAAGGCTCAGTGTATCACCCAGCATGCATGTACTAGAAAGGATGCCACAAAGTCAGAAGACCTGAGCTCTGGTACCCATTCTGATACTGGTGAGGAAACATTGGAGTTTATTTCCATATTTGCCAAACAAAGGAATGGGACCAGTTTGGCTATACGGTTCATTTTTTGGCATCAAAACGCCTTACTTCTGAAGTTAAAAGATACTGGCTCTTGAATAGACATTTTTCCAAAGAATATATACAGATGGCCAACAGGTAATGTGAAGAGGTGTTCAACGTCACTAACTGTCTGGGAAACACACAAATCAAAACCATAGTGAGATTTCACCTCACCTCTGTTACAGTGGCTATCACCAAAAAGATAAGAAATAATAAGTGTTCAGAATCTGGAGAAAGGGAACCCTTGTGTGCCTTTACTAGGAAGGTTATTGGTGCAGACACTATGGAAAACACAATTGAGGCTCTTCAAAATATTAAAAACAGAACTGTCATATGACCCAGCAATTCCACTTCCAAGTATTTACCTGAAGGAAACGAAAACCGCTAAACTGAAAGGAAGCCCCATATTCACTGCAGTACTGTTTACAATTACCAAGATATGGAAACAACCTCAGTGTCCATCGACAGAAGAGTGGATAAAGAAAACGTGGTCTGTATGTTAATATGCACACAGACACACAGCATGTAATATTATTCAGCCTTAAAAAAGAAAATCTTGCCATTTGTAACAACACACATGGACCTGGGGGGCATTACACAAAGTAAAATAAGTCAGAGAAAGACAAATACCAGATGATCTCACTTACATGCAGAATCTTAAAGAAAAAAGCAGAGACACAAAACCTGAGCTCATAGGTAAACAGACTGGTGGTTACCAGAGTTGGAAGGTGAAAGGGCAAGTGAGGAAAGGGGGTCAAAAGACACAAATTTCCACTTATAAAATAAGTCATGAGTATGTAATGTACAGCATGGTGACTACAGTTGATAATACTATATTGCACATTTGAAAGTAGCTAAAAAGTTCTCATCACAAGAAACAAAAATGGGAAATTATGCACAGTGATAGACACATATCACAGCAGACAGACATCACAATATATACAAATATCAAAACATTAGGTTGTATACCTAAAACTAACATAATGTTTTGTGTTGATTACACCACAATAAAGATAAAAAAATACTAGCTCTTGTTCCCTATTTACTTCTCAAAGACCCAACTTATAGGAACTACTGGCTTGTGTTTAAAACAATTTTGCACTACCTTATACTTCTTGAAAGCTTTCACTATTTCAATTTCAAAGGTGCTAATAAAATCCTTAAGCATTCTCATGGGAGAAATCCTTCTTATTTTTCATTTTATTTTCTCTCCACACTTCAACTGAGTTCTTTCTCTCTTTTCCTAAGGACTGTTCTTTTGGCTCAAGAATTTCTAAATATTCTAGGCTGCCCTCAACAGGTCTCTCAGAGGCATCGACAAGCGTTTGGAGTTTTTTCCTAATACAAATCAACATTGCAATATATGTGACCTTCAGCACAAAGCGTGCATTAAAACTTAAGAGAATAAAGGGGACAAAACTCCACGGTAACTCTAGTTCTACTACTAACCTCAGAGCCTAAATAATTTGTGTCTGTCTTTAAATAAAAGTTTGCAAGGTCCTATTGTTGTGGCTGTGATTGTTCTAGTGAGAGGAATGTGACATGACAAAAGATGTGGGAGATTCAGAGGTTCCTACCTCTGAAATAACAACCCTGTTATTTGTAATCTCTCTAATATAAAAGATACCTTGGTTTAGATCTCAGACCTTTAGTGACAAGGTAATCACACGACCAGGATAATTCCAGGTCACACCAGCAACAGGAAGCTAAACATCTAAGATGACCTCTTAAGACCTCAGGATCCCGAAGTCTAGGAATAAAGAATAAAGAAGCTCAAGTTCTGTGAGAACAGGATCATTAAGTATCGCTAAGGGTGGATTCAAGATCTTAATCTTTCAGACACTTTCTTCTTATATAGACTCTGCTCCTAAGACAGCACACCTATCTGAGGCAAGGATTTTTCAGAAACTCAGAAAAGCAAGAAAGACATGGGTATAACTAATCCCTTTTTTCTTTCTGCCTAAAACATCCTTGATTATCCTTTAAATTATGTAATAAAAATCTCCAGAAAACTCTTCCAAAGAAACCCAACTTCTTCCCACTTGCCAGAGTTTGTCCTCAGGTGATCTGGTAGCTAAGTGTAGCAACAGAGTGTACAATCGTTGTTGTATACTTTTAAAATGTAATTTTCTCAAGAAATCAATCATCTCATCCAATATTCAGTACCAGCAGCAGAACTAGCAGCAAAGCAGAAAAAAGGGAGATAGAAAAAATTAACTTTGGTTGAGTATCTATTTCATCCAAGGTGCTTTATATATAAATTGTTCCCTTTATTCTACATGGTGAATCCTGGACTTCATCATTTTTAGAATACATGTTTTTTTCAATTTTTCTTTTTTTTACATTTCTTAAATCAGGATGAGACTGACAACTAACGGTGTG
>SJYQ01005262.1:0-37883 GCA_006410935.1 Redunca redunca
TATTTTAAATCAAGCCATCTGACATATTTTCACAGATTCTTTTCTATAGGTCTATATCTGTTTTCTATTTTTAATGTTTTTATTTTGAATCTGTCTTCTTTTCTTGTTTTTTTTTAAGAAGATTTTTGTTTGTTTCACCCTCCTGAAATTTTGGAAATTTCATTTCTGTCACTCTACAGAAATTTGCCACGTATGAATCCTATTTATTATGTAAAAGAATTTTTTTTTCTGTTTCTGTCATAGTCCATAAAGTTTAAGGGGCATAACCTTTACTGATGATGCCCCTGGTTTAGGTCTTTGTGGTGGTAGCAGCAGATATTGTAACAAGAAGTTTATAGAATATGGTAAAGTGGGATTCAATTACTGTGAACAGTCATTTGATAGATCAGTAAGTTCCAAAAAAATAGACTTCTTTATTTCAAAAAGAATCTTGTAATTCTGACCTGGTTGACCTCAAATGAAAGCACTTCACTGTTAGAGATGAGGTGGTCCCAGTGATCTTATATTGGTCTCCATGGGAACAAGGACTCACACTATGTTTATCTCCACAGTTCCTACTAAAATAAAAGAAATGTGCATGAAACTCTTGCCAAATTGTTTATTTACTCTCAGTTAATAACTGTGATCTTATGGGGAGTTGGCAGAGGAGGAAACATGATTGCATGTTTGCACTTAGTTCTACAAGAAAATTTGACACTGCCTGAACATGGACAGTTATAGCATTACAGCCTCAAACATGAATGTTCCCAAAAGGAAAACCTCATCCAATGCATTTGATTGTCTAGTTTGTATAGACCGCAAGATATCTAGATGTGTAGGTCTATTCCAGTTCATGACATTTGGTTTCAGTGAATGTTTAACTTTAGAAAGCATAGAATAGAAGGCATGAAATAAATTTTTTTCAGGTTCCATACTGTACAGAAACCAAACTAGTCCATTGAAAACCCACACATACAAGATAGATACAGATTTTTACGGCCAACATCTCAGCTGAGGTTCTAGTCCACAGCCAGCATCAACTTTCAGGCATGTAATTTAAGGTGCTAAATTATTTCAGAAAAGTTATGACCAACCTAGATAGCATATTGAAAAGCGGAAACATTACTTTGCCAACAAAGGTCCGTCTAGTCAAGGCTATGGTTTTTCCAGTGGTCATGTATGGATGCGAGAGTTGAACTGTGAAAAAAGCTGAGCACCGAACAATTGATGCTTTTGAACTGTGGTGTGGAGAAGAGTCTTGAGAGTCCCTTGAACTGCAAGGAGATCCAACCAGTCCATTCTGAAGGAAATCAGCCCTGGGTGTCTCTGGAAGGAATGATGCTAAAGCTGAAACTCCAGTACTTTGGCCACGTCATGTGAAGAGTTGACTCGTTGGAAAAGACTCTGATGCTGGGAGGGATTAGGGGCAGGAGGAAAAGGTAACGACAGAGGATGAGATGGCTGGATGGCATCAACGACTCGATGGACATGAGTTTGAGCGAACTCTGGGAGATGGTGATGGACAGGGAGGCCTGACATGCTGTGATTCATGGGGTTGCAGAGTCGGACACAACTGAGTGACTGAACTGAACTGAATATTCCATTGTGTATGTGTGTGTGTGTGTGTGTGTGTACTGTATCTTGTTTCTCCATTCATCTGTTGATGACATTTAAATTGCTTCCAAGTCTGAGTGGACACCGGGAGTTGGTAATGGACAAGGAGGCCTGGCGTGCTGCAATTCATGGGGTCGCAAAAAATCTGACACGACTGAGCGACTGAACTGAACTGAACTGAACTGAACTGAAACAGTTTCAGCTGTCAGTTAATGAACTTTTGAATTTTCTAAGCTGCAGCCTCAGACATCACAGAGCAAAGATAAGCCATCTTCACTATGTCTAAATTCCTGATCCCAATCACAGAAACAAGGGCTAATTCAGTATTGCATAATTTTCATACATTTAATTACATATTTTATTTTCTTCGTTTGGAGTATTAATTTTACAATTTATTATTAGTGTTAAGATTATTCAAGAAAGATTGCAACATGAACTAGAAGAGAAACTAACATTGTCCAGAATGTTCAGGATTTGCATTTCCTTTTTGGGAGAGAAAGAGGGAGACTATCTTTGTAGAAGCATCTTGTTTGGTAAAAGCAAAGAGATACTATTGGTTTTTGCAAGGAGGTCCAAATTTAATGTAGAGGACTGTTTATAAACAGTAGCAAAAGGAGTTAAATGTTGCACTCATGTACTTATTAGCCTCAGCTCAATAATCGACCTTTAAATGTTCTCCTCTGAGATGCTGGTAGTAAAATTTCACAATGTTTTTCCTTTAGCAGATGACTTCCTGTTAGTTTATTTTATTAAGAGCACACTAGAATAAGATTGGAAGTCCAAAACAGAGAACTAGAAAATTAGCTATAAGATACTAGAGAATTTAGGTTTCAGTAATTAAGGATGTTTATTTAATATTGGTCTGATATTTTAAGAGAGCTTCCCTGGTAGCTCAGATGGTAAAGAATCTGCCTGGAATACTGGAGACCTAGTTTTGATCCTTGGGTCAAGAACATCCCTTGGAGAAGGGAATGGATACCCACTCCAGTATTCTGGTTTGGAGAATTCCATGGGCAGAGGAGCATGGTGGGCTACAGTCTATGGGGCTGCAAAGAGTCAGACACAACTGAATGACTAACACTTTCACTTTCATTTTAAGAATTGACAAAATCATTTTACTCAGATCTAGTAAGCATCCACTTCTCACCACCTACCATTTCCTATAAACTTAAGCATTTCAAAAGAAAGAAAGAAATACAATACAATACAGTCAAAATACAATGTCAAATTAAGGAGTTCTTGAGACAGGTATGAGAAGAGAAAAGGGGGGAAATGTGAAAAAGTCAAATTTCCCAAACAAGTGAGATCTGAGAAAATGCTGAAGATTCTGTAGCCAGCTTTTGCAATCACTGTAAATCTATCCAAACATTGTTTTCTCATCAATTTTATTAAATATTTTTCCCTATACAGCAAATATGTTTAATATGGAGCTCAGTAAATAGAATTAATTTTCTCTACTTCCCTATATTTGTAAACATTGCTCACCTCTTAAAAACACATTGTCTATATGTATAGATTTAATATACTACTACAAAAATTCAGACTACAATGAATAAGGTAAGAAAAAATTTGAAATGCCCCAGCGTCATACATGGGTATGACATGCTAGTTTACTTTTCCTTA
Source organism: Redunca redunca (assembly GCA_006410935.1). NCBI lineage: Eukaryota > Metazoa > Chordata > Mammalia > Artiodactyla > Bovidae > Redunca > Redunca redunca. The sequence continues at coordinate 3,217 of SJYQ01005262.1, forward strand.
CTGTATTTTTTGAGTGAGCAGTTTCTGAAATTGCCATATACGCATTTCATTAAAAAAAATACAATAAAGATGAAAGAAATATCACAGCACAGATTTATGAGGTAGTTTTAATTTTGATAATCTGTTGATAAAAATAAACAAAATTACTGTAAGATATTCGGTGTCTTAGGGCATTTCTTAACACTAATTACTAAGTCACAATTTTCTCTGTGCTACAAAAATATAATTAAATAATTATTTTTATTTCTTTAGTAGCATTTCACAAAAATTCAGCATTCGTTTCTCATTTTGCTGGTTAAATTATAAGAATAGTTTTTATCATATTTAAGGTAAAATTTCTGCCATAAGTTCAAATTTTCTCCTGGTTGTATCAGAATATGATTTTCTATAAAATTACCTTACTTAAATAGAATGACTCTATACCATTTCAGGATGGCAAGGATTTTGAAGTTAGGAAATTATTAGTCAGTGGAGATATACAAGCATAAACTGGGCTATTCTTTGATAAGAATACGGAGGAAAGAGGAAAATATAAAAGAACCAAAATAGGACTCAATGCAATTCACTATGGATAGAATATTTTATAACTTTAACTCAGCTGGAATTCTACTTGTGAATAATGTGCTACTAACACAAAAGTTAGCCAAATAATTTTATGGTAATCAAAATTTAAACTAAAGAGAATAAATTTAAATGATGTGTAATGAACACTTGTTAAAATATTCTTTATTAAAAAATGGTTATTTCACTAATTTACTGACCATCACATCTAAGTGGCTGTACAATGAATTTTTAGGTTGAATCAGGAATAGTTTCTTCCTGAAACACTCACTTTGCAGAGTCTTAGAAAATTGTATATATTTGCCCAGGAAGTAGAATGTGAGTCAGTGAGTCAGTAATGGAATCAGTGGATCTTCAGATTAAAATAAATAAATAAAACAAGTATTCTGCAATTCTCACACAAGCAAACAAACATTTTCAATCATGAGAGTCATAGAGTTATTTATTTTATGCCTATTAAAGGAAATTTGGTTGAGAAGAACAGAATGTGACTTATATGACAATGTAAGAATAAATTAGCCTCTGAATATTCTGAGAAATCATGTTCCCAGAGGCATTTCTAAACAGAGCTTCACAAAAAGCCTCCCACCTTGCTGTCCAAGGTCACGTCCCTGGAGCTGGGGACATTGCCTATCTCAGCAGATCTTCTATTCTGCTGGCCATTTTGTTTTTCTCTTATGCCACTGCATTTCCACAGATGATACACACTCAGCCCCAAAAGTACACCCTAAAGTTCATGTATTTAATCCCTTATGTCATGCTGAAATCCATATGTTAACGGTTTCTTTCAAGTATGTAAGACTTCAGAAAATCAATTTTTATAATATCTTAAGTAGTAGAAAGTAATAATAACAATAGTTTACTGAGAGATTATTTCATGCTTCAAATTTATAATTCCATCTCACAATAATGACATAAATGGCATTACCTTTATTGTGTTAAGAATAAGATAAAGCAATTACCAAACTGATCAGAATCTGTTTTATTCACTCAGAAAGCACTCAACTATTTTTCTCCTATTTACTAGTTGTTTGAACTAGTCACTTAACTTCTAGAGACTCACTTTTTATCTTTTACCTAATAATATGCATTTATGTGTCTGCCATATCTTGTCATGGCTTGATAGCTCATTTCTTTTTAATACTGAGGTGTATTACATTGTATAAACGTGCAACGGTTTTGGGCTTCCCCGGTGCCTCTGCCAATAAAGAATCTGTCTGTAATTTGGGAGACCTGGGTTCAGAAGATTCCCTGGAGAAGGGAATGGCAACCCACTCTGGTAGTCTTGCCTGGAAAATCCCATGAATAGAGGAGCCTGGCAGGCTACAGTCCATGGGACTGCAAAGAATTGGACATAACTCTTTCACTTTACTTACTGAAGGGCATCTTAGATGCTTCAACGTTTGGCAGTTATAAATGAAGTTGGTGTAAGCATCCATGTATAACCAAATGTATTTTGCAGTCAGTTTGTTTGTTCTTTTCTAGATCACATTTGTCTTTTGATGATTTTATTTAGTTTTTTCCTAAGTGTATAAGGTAAGGTCTTTGGTTTTGGCTTCCATTCACTCATTAGCTTTAGATGAGTAGGAGTGGGTGAATATTTACTCATTTTAATTTAATTCATTAAGTTTTATGGGGGATGTTTTTAAAATCTGGTCAGTAGGTATAAATAAATGAATTTTTGCTTCTTCTTCTGTCTACACTAATTACTATTATTATTTTTCCCCCAAAGGGAAGTCAGGACAGTTGACCCAGAAACTACTTTAAAACATAGTCTCTATACTGGCATTTTTGTTGCTGTTGTTGTTTCACAATTCATTTCTCAATAAGTCTAGGGAATGTATATATGAAAGTTCCATCAGAAATTGTAAATGTTACTTTAATTTTAGATTGCAACTATTTCAGTACCACAGAGTCTATATCAGTACGTGATTTGACCCCTAAATGCAATGTTTTTAATAAAATTATAATTAAATATACTTGCTTATAATTCACTGATCCATTATATCTCATTACATAATGAAAGTCATTTATGAAAAACCCATGGGAAACATCATACTCAATGGTGAAAGTAGAAAGTCTTTTTGCTAAATCAGAAACGAAACAAGCCTGCCCACTCTCACCACTTCTATTTAACATGGTATTTGAAGTCCCACAGAGCAATCAGACAAGAAGAAGAAATAAAAGACATCCAAAGTGGATGAAAAGGAAGAAGTAAAAGTCCCTGTTGCAGATGACATAACTTTATATAGAAAACTCTAAAGTCTTTACCTTTAAAATATTAGAAAAATGAATAATGATAACTTAGCAAAAGCTACCAGGTTTAAGATTAGTATATATCATTTGCTTTTCTATACACTAATAATAAACTAACAAAGAGGGACTATATGTGTGTATGTGTGTGTGTATGTGTGTGTGTGTGTATATATATATATATATATATATATATATAAATTCCTTTTTTATGCTCCTCAGTACTTGATACTTAATTTAACCAGCCTCTTACTGTGGGACATTTGGGTTATTTCGAGTCTTTTGCCATTACAAACAGGGCTGCAATAAATGACTTTATGCAAACACTTTTCTGTATATTTGTCAGTGATTTTTCTGGGATAGTTTCCAGAAGTGGTATAGATGGGCCAAAAAGGAAGTGTGTATAGTTACTGCCAACCAAATTCCCTTTGAGAGAAGTGGTCTCATTTTGCATTCCAGCCAACAGTGCACTTGTTCCCTANTCACTCTTCATACAATATTCAAAGCAATAGTACACGAAATGCATGGTATTGATACTAAAACAGACATATGGATCAATGGAACATAACAGACAGAACAGAAATGAACGTATGGACACCTATGGGCAATTATCTTCCACATATATGCCAAAAACAAGTAATAGGGGAAATATAGTTTTTTCAGCATTCCCTATCTGATATATCATGGGATTTATGCTAATGTTTAGTCTTTCTGACATATTATTAATAAATAAGGGGAATTTTATATACAAGAGAACAATATATACATTCATATTAAAAGGAAAATACAGAGTTTTTAAATTTAATTTCATAAATGTTTAATTACAGCTTAATTTGTCTCAGATTTATTATGAGAAACTTCGGGGCTACATAAATTTTGCCTCAGTCAAACAGGGAAAATGCAATTCACACACACACACACACACACACAAATACAAAGTAGTATGGGGTTTGGATTATTTCGTATACAGTAAAAGTACAGCTAAAAACCAATAAAAAGAAAAGAAAAGCAAAAGGGAAATACTTCTGGTCTATTTCAATTTAATTCAGTCGCTCAGTCATGTCCGACTCTTTGCGACCCCATGGACTGCAGCACACTAGGCCTACCTGTCCATCACCTACTCCCAGAAACCACCCAAAACCATGTCCATTAAATTGGTGATGCTTTCCAACCATCTCATCTTCTGTCGTCCGCTTCTCCTGCACTCAATCCTTCCCAGTATCCCGATCTTTTCCAATGAATCAGCTCTTCACATGAGGTGGCCAAAATATTGGAGTTTCAGCTTCAACATCAGTCCTTCCAATGAACACCCTGGAATGATCTCCTTTAGGATGGACTGGTTGGATCTCCTTGCAGTCCAAGGGACTCTCAAGATTTTTCTCCAACACCACAGCTCAAAAACATCAATTCTTTGGTGCTCAGCTTTCTTCACAATCCAACTCTAACATCCATACATGACCACTGGAAAAACCTAGTCTTGACTAGATGGGCCTTTGTTGACAAAGTGATGTCTGCTTTTCAATATGCTGTCTAGCTTTGTCATAACTTTCCTTCCAAGGCGTAAGCGTCTTTTAATTTCATGGCTTCAATCACCATCTACAGTGATTTTGGAACCCATAAAAATAAAGTCAGCTACTGTTTCCACTGTTTCCCCATCTATTTCCCATGAAGTGATGGGACTAAATGCCCTGATCTTAGTTTTCTGAATGTTGAGCTTTAAGCCAACTTTTTCACTCTCCTCTCCTCTTTTACTTTCATCAAGAGGCTCTTTAGTTCTTCTGAGGTTATTGAAATTTCTCCCAGCAATCTTGATTCCAAGTTCTGCTTCCTCTAGCCCAGGGTTTCTCATGATGTACTCTGCATAGAAGTTAAATAAGCGGGGTGACCATATACAGCCTTGACATACTCCTTTTCCTATTTGGAACCAGTTTGTTGTTCCAAGTCCAGTACTAACTGTTGCTTCCTGACTTGCATACAGGTTTCTCAAAAGGCAGGTCAGGTGGTCTGGTATTTTTATCTCCCTCAGAATTTTCAACAGTTTATAGTGATCCACACTGTCAAAGGCTTTGGTATAGTCCATAAAACAGAAATAGATGTTTTTTTGGAACTCTCTTGCTTTTTTGATAATCCAGCAGATGTTAGCAATTTGATCTCTGGTTCCTCTGCCTTTTCTAAAACCAGCTTGAACATCAGGAAGTTCACGGTTCATGTATTGCTGAAGCCTGGCTTGGAGAATTTTGAGCATTACTTTACTATCATGTGAGATGAGTGCAATTGTGCAGTAGTTTGAGAATTCTTTGGCATTGTCTTTCTTTGGGATTGGAATGAAAACTGACCTTTTCCAGCCCTGTGGCCACTGCTGAGGTTTCCAAATTTTCTGGCATATTGAGGGCAGGACTTTCACAGCATCATCTTTCAGGATTTGAAATAGTTCAATGGAATCCCGTCATCTCCACTAGCTTTGTTCATAGTGAGGCTTCCTAAGGCCCACTTGACTTCACATCCCAGGATGTCTGGCTCTAGGTGAGTGATCATGCCATTGTGATTATTTGGGTCATGAAGATCTTTTTTGTACAGTTCTTCTGTGTATTATTGCCACCTGTTCTTAATATCTTCTGTTTCTGTTAGGTTCCTACCATTTCTGTCTGTTATTGGTCTATTTATGGATCTGTAAAATATTCCTGAATAAGAAAATATCTGAAATGTGAATAATATTTATGACAGGGACCCTAAAACATAAGAATGGAGGGTTCTTAGTCAGAGAAAATAGAAGAAAAAAAAAGTCATAGATGGTCAGATTTTAGGGTCAGTTTAGAGAATGTAAAGGGGCCCAGTGTAGCTGGATAAAAGTGTCTAATGAGAGGGAATTGAGTGGTAAATAATGAAGAAACAAGAAAGAACCTAATATGACTTTATTATTGCCAAATCCAGCACAAAGCACCTAGTATGAGTTTCTTGTATCCATACCCGAAGCAAAATTTAATAATTGGTAGTGCAATTAATATTTCATTTTATGAAGCATAATATTATCACATTTCATAAACATTCGTTTTCACAAACAATATAATTAGAACAAATTTTCAAGACAAAGGCATAAAACCAAACAAATTGAGGAGTCACCCAGGTTTCCTTGACCACCCAGTCTCTTTGTAACCCTGCAATTACTTTCAAAGTGATGACTTATGAAATTAGACAGTTATACCTAATTTTCTAATGCACGAGTGAGAAGGTTGGATTTCATTCCAAGGAAAATAGGTTCCTCTGCAATTATTGGGCAGGTCAGTAATACAATGTGATGAGCTTTAGAAGGACAATTCTTGCATTCCTCCAAGTGCTCACACACAAAACTAGTGGAGTCCTTTAAAGTGAATATTGTAGTCTGAATCACAGTAGCTTGATTCATTGGCTAACCTAATGACAGGCATGAGAGGTGGACTATAAAGAAAGCTGAGTGCCAAAAATGAATGGTTTTGAACTTTGGCATTGGAGAAGACTCTTGAGAGTCTCTTGGACCTCAAGGAGATCCAACCACTCCAATCCTTCATTGGAAGGATTAATGATGAAGCTGAAACTCCAAAACTTTGGCCATCTGTTGCGAAGAACTGACTCACTGGAAAAGACCCTGATGCTGGGAAAGATTGAAGGCAGGAGGAGAAGCGGAAAACAGAGGATTTGATGGTTAGATGCATCATTGACTCAATGAACATGAGTTTGAGTAAACTTCAGGAGTTGGTGATCGACAGGGAAGCCTTGTGTGCTGCAGTCCATGGAGTCGGAAAGAGTTGGACATGACTGAGTGACTGAACTGAATGCCAGAAGACATTTATTTCAATTTCTCAAATAAAGGGTATATGTTTTCTTCTAATACCTCAAAGGATACAGGCCCTAGAGACGAGACATGAATTCTAAATCATAATGAGTATCACCCTATTTACTCTAAACCTGAATGTGCCACTTTAGTCCATACCTTTCTTATAGCGATTTTCATCTCCATGTTTCTCAGGGTGTAGATGAGAGGGTTCAGCATGGGGGCAATCACAGTGTAAAACACAGAGATGTCCTTGTCCTTGTTCTTGCTCCCTGCAGGTAGAACGTAAGTATAGATACAGGGCACAAAGAATAAAACTACAATTGTTATGTGAGAACTACACGTTGAGAGAGCTTTCTTTCGCCCTGCAGAAGAATGTGTTCTAAGTTTATATAGTATGACTATGTAAGAAGCTACTAGAACTAGAAATATGACAACCACCACCATTCCTGAATTTGCAATCACTAAGATACTCACAACATGAATATCTTTGCATACCAGTTTCAAAAGAGGCTTCACATCACATAGGTAGTGGTCTATCTGATTAGGACCACAGAAAGGTAATTTGAGTACCATGAGAAGTAAAGCAATAGAATGCCAAAAACCTAATGCCCAGGCCAGGACCATCAACATGTCACACCTCTGTCTGTTCATGATCACCATGTAGTGCAGGGGCTTGACGATGGCTATATAGCGATCAAGAGCCATGAACACCAAGATGAATATTTCCACACCTGCCAGCAAATGGGCAGTGAAGAGCTGGGTCATACAGTTGTTATAGGAAATGTTTCTTCGTACTGCAGCTAAGTCCCTGATTAGCCTGGGGACCACCGTGGAGGTATAGCTGACATCCATGAGGGAGAGGTGACAAAGGAAGTAATACATCGGTTGTTGCATTAGATGGCTGCAGGTGATGGTGAGAAAGATGACGAAATTCCCCATTAAGACAGCCAGATAACAGAACAGGAACAAAAAGAAGAACAGTAACTCTATTTCCTTATTTCCCCACAACCCTATGAAAATAAATTCTGTGACATTGTTTTGGGTTTCCATGAGGTTGTGTAGAGTTTGGAGGACACAACAGAAATTCAGTTCATCTGAAACAATACAGAACATAATACATCTTTAATTGCATATTTAAAGTTTTGGATTATTGTACATTGAGCAAAAAAGTAGGGCACAGAAAATTTACTATAAGCAATCTATCATTTGATATTAAGAGCAACATATATCAAACAATATTTAATAAAATCATAATTATGTCTGGAACATAACGACCCAAACAAGAGGTGGTATTCCGTTACTCATTTTATACTTGTAAAATAAAAGCAAGAGATTTCAGTAATTTGCACCAAATCAGTAACAGATTAAGTTGCAATCAAACTAAGATGAACCTGACTATGATACCAGAGTTCATGTTCTTGGGAACTATGCAACAACATTCACTGATCACGGAAATTCCAGCTTTTGTCCATCTGTGTAAAAAATATAACGTCATTCTCCACCCCAGCCTTTAGTTATCTATGTAATGGCTATTTACATATTTAAGAAAATCTCTCTACTTCTCCATGTGCATGTAAATCACGTACAAAGTCCCAATTTCAGATGATCATTCTATACATTCAATAGAAGTAAATATTATTTTTGAAAATTTTGAAAAATGCTTTTAGTCATAGCAGAGCATACCTGTATTAGTTGAAAATATTTTCAGTGACTGTCCTTGTAGTCATGTGTGATCAAGATCCAAAACATGGAGAGATTGGAAACAGAATTTAACCACAATGTGAACCATCTGAATATAGGAAGAAATGTTATTGTTACATAAAAATCCACTTTAACCTTAATTTCAATAAATATATGTTTCAGAGGTTTCTGTTGATACTCCCTGGAGCTATTTTTTTTTTTTTTTACATTGGGTGAACTCAACACAAAGAATGACCTATTTAGTTAAACACTAGGTGCCACATTTTGGATGTTGTAAACCAAGGAGGACAGAGTGAATATGTTGAAAAAAATCAACTTTTACCCAAAACCAAATGTTCTCCACAGTAAAATCATTGTTTGCATCAAATACTGTTAATTGTAATGAATTGTTGTTTAATGGCATCATTGAGGAACAATGTGACATGTTAGATAGACCCATCATCTAATGATACAGTCTCACAAGTCCTGTTTGATTTTTGTTGAGCACTAAACAGTTCACCCTCTCTAAGCCTTCTTAGAGAAGTGAAATTGATACTGCTGGATCTATTTTCCTTATAGAAAAAACAGAAAGTAAAATTCATACCTTGTCTATAATTATGTGGAAGACTCTGAACACATGATATAAACAAATTTAAAGACACTTTTTTATGAAAAATATAATAGAAATTATAGAAAAACTAGAGAACCAAAAGTGTAGAAAATAAAGCTCTTAGCTTAGCATCTTTTTAAAACAGCAATACAAGCCTCAGCATCCCTTAATATTTGAATCAGTGCTGTACTACTTACAGTGGTTGAGCAGAACTTTGGAAAATACAGACTCAAGGAAAAAGATCCTTCAGTGCAGGCTTTATTCTTTTTCTGGTCTTCCTTTAAACCAGGGAAAAAAAAGCCTGCCTTGTCCCTTTCTTTGTCCCTCCCTGTTCTCTCTCACTCTCTCTCTCCCCGAATCCAGTCCACACACATACCACCATCACCCAAATACATATTTAGAAACCAAGGGTTTGGGGAGTGAAGGAAGAATATTGAGCTCAACTTTTCACATACCTTTCAGTTAAGGTGTTTCTTCCAAAAATCCCTCCTTCAAACTTTAAATTCTTTAAAAAATATCAGTGAGGAATAGTTTCAAAAGACATATCAAACTACAGTTTGAAAGAGCAAAAAGCACTTAAATAAGCATATTAAGAAAGGGGATTTATAATTAAGTTCATGATTATACATGGACAGTGTAAAAACCCATCAAGGGCAATTTGATAAAATTGTTATCAGCATTTTAAGTGTTTATCATATTAATAATAAATGAATTGTGAAATTAACATGTATGGTTTTCATTATTTTCTGCATTTAGAGTAAAGTGCTGAGATGAAAACAGAAAGTGCAAGTGTAGTTTTCTCAGTTGTGTCTGACTCTTTGAGAGCCCATGGGCTGTAGCCCTCCAGTCTCTGTCCATGGAATTCTCCAAGAAAGAATACTGGAATATGTTGCCATGCCCTTCTCCAGAAGATCTTTCCAACCAGGGATCAAAGCCAGGTCTCCTGTATTGCAGGCAAATTCTTTACCATCTGAGCTTCTAGGGAAGCCCAAATGTTGAGACACTATCTACTAACTAATTAAATGATCTGGGCACAAAACTAAAAAAAACAAAATTCATTTACTGACCATTTCACCTTTACCAACACCTACTAAGGCATATACAATTTCAATTACTATAATCAAAAATTACATAATTTTTTTCTAAATCCCAATTATTTTTATAGAAATTTAATGTGCATCTGTGAAATTATCATAACACTGATTTCTGCAAAACTTTACATTTATTTGAAAATTTCAGGTGATGCTTCAGACTGATTCTTTTTATTTCTCTGAGACTGGGCTTTGAAACAGCAAATAGATAGAGAATACATCTGACCTTCTCAGGAACTGTCCATCCAAAAGACTTTGAGGAGAGCATTGCTGTATATAACCTGAACTGAAAGTACACCAATGGAAAGTAGGGGAAAAAATCCCACAGGTATTTTACAGCAGCCAGTGTGTATAAGGTTATAATTATAAGAATAAAGCTACTAATATTAATGGGGTATATAAGATGGGTTTGAGGTTTCTTTCTTTAACTTAATCTCTTGAGGGTTATCATAGGAATGATTCAATAACTTTATAATGTTATAGAAACTAATGAAATATTATGGATATTTATTTTTCTGTCTCTCACTTCTCCTAAAATAATTTCCTCAAAAACTGAATTTGCTGATGTTTACCAAGGTATATATACTACACATCTAATATATTTGAAATCTTTATTATTTAATTGTGTAAATATGGTAAGAGATAATCAGAACATGTATAATTAACATTACTATCAAAATTTGGAAATTATTTCTCAATGTTTATTTACTCCCACTTGAAATTTAAAAGCCATGAACAGCAATTTGTGTCAACAGGTGTCGTATAGTATTAGATTATTATTATTTTAGTTTTAGTGTTGTTTTTTTTTTCTCTTTTGTTTTCCTTGGTCCCTTTTCATCCCTTTGCCAAGCAGGTTGTCAGTAGAAACTAAGGGACCAGGTGGAGTAAACTGTAGTCCTTAGTTCCTATTTCTTATCAAGTGATTTTCATGGGTCATGAAGGGTCCTTCTAAGGTTTTGTTTATTTTACAATATAGTTTTCCTTTTTAAACTGCTCATTTCCACTCTAGATACTCACTGTACTCTAATGTATTTAACTCTTACTAGCTTCGGGGCATTTCATATTAGTTGTACTCTCCCCAGACTGTCAATATCTAGAAATAATCTTTTAATAAAGTCACCTTAAATTGTGGTGTTTGACTCTGTCTTCTCCTTGCTGCTTTGCCAGGTGCCAGCATGGGGAATCCCGCCCGTGGTCATGAGGAAGGGGCCTGACATACAAAGGCTAGATCAGGCCTCGAGGGGCCCCCTGGAACTTCTTGAGCATCTACCCCAAAACCAGAATCTGTCTCTCTTATTATTTTATGACTTTCACCAACTCCTATGACATTAACAGGGGGCTATCCCCGATCACCTTTCTCTGGAAAAAGTTAACTTAGAGTTCCAGTTAACAGTATCCTGCATATAAAAGGAGTGTCTCAGCTCAAACTCCTCTGATGGCTCTCTAACTTGCCTGACAGGTTTACCCGGACTTTTACAACTATGAATGTGATTGTTTACAGCCCCCCAACCATGAGAGACACGAAGCTTAAAACATCTTAAAGATATAGAACCTTTTTTTAAAGAACTAGCAATTATATTGGTGAGGGGTTTCATTGTTGAGTTAATGATTGCCACCAGGCATCCATATCCTTTATCTTTTAGGCACCTGAAGGATATTAATCAATGTAATTAGGATATAGAAAAAATAATATAGTAGTTGTTAGCAATACTAGACTTTTGAATTAATGAATTTTCTCTTTGTTATAAATCACTGTACTCCTCCTTCCTTGTTATAAATTGTTGTATCCTTGCTATGTAAGAATGTAACCTTAATTAGTGCTTTCTGAGATAGTATCAGACTTTAGTAAGAACAAAACTTTTATTTTTTTTTAATATTTACTTTATTTTACTTTACAATATTGTATTGGTTTTCCCATACATTGACATGAATCCACCATGGGTGTACATGCGTTCCCAAACTTAAACTCCTCTCCCACCTCCCTCCCCATAACATCTCCCTGGGTCATCCCCGTGCACCAGCCCCGAGCATCCTGTATCCTGCATCAGACAGAGACAGGTGATTTGTTTCTTACCTGATAGTATACATGTTTCAATGCCATTCTCCCAAACCATCCCATGCTCTCCCTCTCCCAAAGAGTCCAAAAGTCCACTCTACACATCTGTGTCTCTTTTGCGGTCTCGCATACAGGGTCATCATTACCATCTTTCTAAATTCCATATATATGTGTTAGTATACTGTATTGGTGTTTTCCTTTCTGGCTTGCTTCACTCTGTATAATCGGCTCCAGTTTCATCCATCTCATTAGAACTGATTCAAATGTATTCTTTTTAATGGCTGAGTAATATTCCATTGTTTATATGTACCACAGCTTTCTTATCCATTCATCTGCTGATGGACATCTAGGTTTTTTCCATGTCCTGGCTATTATAAAAAGTGCTGCGATGAATATTGGGGTACATGTGTCTCTTTCAATTCTGGTTTCCTCGGTGTGTATGCCCAGCAGTGGGATTGCTGGGTCATAAGGCAGTACTATTTGCAATTTTTAAAGGAATCTCCACACTGTTTTCCATAGGGCTGTACTAGTTTGCATTCCCACCAACAGTGTAGGAGGGTTCCCTTTATCCACACCCTCTCCAGCATTTAATGCTTGTACACTTTTGGATCGCAGCCATTCTGGCTGGCATGAAGTGGTACATTCACAAATCATTGTGATTTTGATTTGCATTTCTTTAATAATGAGTGATGTCAAGCATCTTTTCATGTTTGTTAGGCATCCGTATGTCTTCTTTGGAGAAATGTCTATTTAGGTCTTTGGCCCATTTTTAGATTGGGTCGTTTATTTTTCTGGCATTGAGCTGCATAAGTTGCTTGTATATTTTTGAGATTAGTTTTTGTCAGTTGCTTCATTTGCTATTATTTTCTCCCAATCAGAAGGCTGTCTTTTCACTTTGCTTATATTTTCCTTTGTTGTGCAGAAGCTTTTAATTTTGATTAGATCCCATTTGTTTATTTTTGCTTTAATTTCCAGAATTCTGGGGGGTGGATCAAAGAGGATCCTGCTGTGATTTATGTTGGAGAGTGTTTTGCCTATGTTCTCCTGTAGGAGTTTTATAGTTTCTGGTCTTACATTTAGATCTTTAATCCATTTTGAGTTTATTTTTGTGTGTGGTGTTAGAAAGTGGTCTAGTTTCATTCTTTTACAAGTGGTTGACCAGTTTTCCCAGCACCACTTGTTAAAGAGATTGTCTTTACTCCATTGTATATTCTTGCCTACTTTGTTAAAGATAAAGTGTCCATAGGTGTGTGGATTTATCTCTAGGGTTTCTATTTTGTTCCATTGATCTATATTTCTATCTCTGTGCCAGTACCATACTGTCTTGATGACTGTGGCTTTGTAGTAGAGCCTGAAGTCAGGCAAGTTGATTCCTCCAGTTCCATTCTTCTTTCTCAAGATTGCTTTGGCTATTCGGGTTTTTTGTATTTCCATACAAATCTTGAAATTATTTGTTCTAGTTCTGTGGAAAATACCGCTGGTAGCTTGATAGGGATTGCACTGAATCTGTAGATTGATTTGGGTATCATACTCATTTTCACTATATTGATTTTTCCGATCCATGAACATGGTATATTTCTCCAACTATTTGTGTCCTCTTTGATTTCTTTCATCAGTGTTTTATAGTTTTCTATATATATGTCTTTAGGTTCTTTAGGTGGATATATTCCTAGGTATTTTATTCTTTTCCTTGCAATGGTGAATGGAATTGTTTCCTTAATTTCTTTTTCTACTTTCTCATTATTAGTGTAAAGGAATGCAAGGGCTTTCTGGGCGTTGATTTTATATCCTGCAACTTTACTATATTCATTGTTTAGCTCTAGTAATTTTCTGGTGGAGTCTTTGGGGTTTTCTATGTAGAGGATCATGTCATCTGCAAACAGTGAGAGTTTTACTTCTTTTCCAATGTGGATTCCTTTCATTTCTTTTTCTGCTCTGATTGCTGTGGCCAAAGCTTCCAGAACTGTGTTGAATAGTAGCAGTGAAAGTGGGCACCCTTGTCTTGTTCCTGACTTTAGGGGAAATGCTTTCAACTTTTCACCATTGAGGATAATATTTGCTGTGGGTTTGTCATATATAGCTTTTACTGTGTTGAGGTATGTTCCTTCTATTCCTGCTTTCTAGAGAGTTTTGATCATAAATGGATGTTGAATTTTGTCAAAGGCCTTCTCTGCATCTATTGAGATAATCATATGGTTTTTATTTTTCAATTTGTTAATGTGGTGAATTACATTGATTGATTTGCAGATATTGAAGAATCCTTGCATCCCTGGGATAAAGCCCACTTGGTCATGGTGTATGATCTTTTTAATGTGTTGTTGGATTCTGATTGCTAGAATTTTGTTGAGGATTTTTGCATCTATGTTCATCAGTGATATTGGCCTGTAGTTTTCTGTTTTTTTTGTAGCATCTTTGTCAGGTTTTGGTATTAGGGTGATGGTGGCCTCATGGCATGAGTTTGGAAGTTTACCTTCTTCTGCAATTTTCTGGAAGAGTTTGAGTGGGATAGGTGTTAGCTCTTCTCTAAATTTTTGGTAGCATTCAGCTGTGAATCCGTCTGGACCTGGGCTTTTGTTTGCTGGAAGATTTCTGATTACAGTTTCAATCTCCGTGCTTGTGATGGGTCTGTTAAGGTTTTCTATTTCTTCCTGGTTTAGTTTNCCATTTCTTACACGTTGTCCATTTTATTGGCATATAGTTGCTGATAGTAGTCTCTTATGATCCTTTGTATTTCTGTGTTGTCTGTTGTGATGTCTGCATTTTCATTTCTAATTTTATTGATTTGATTTTTCTCTCTTTGTTTCTTGATCAGTCTGACTAATGGTCTGTCAATTTTATTTATCCTTTCAAAGAACCAGCTTTTGGCTTTGTTGATTTTTGCTAAGGTCTCTTTTCTTTCTTTTGCATTTATTTCGGCCCTAATTTTTAAGATTTCTTTCCTTCTATTTACTCTGGGTTTCTCCATTTCTTCCTTTTCTAGTTGCTTTGGGTGTAGAGTTAGGTTATTTATTTGACTTTTTTCTTGTTTCTTGAGGTATGCCTGTATAGCTATGAGCTTTCCTCTTAGCACTGCTTTTATAGTGTCCCACAGGTTTTGGGTTGTTGTGTTTTCATTTTCGTTTATTTCTATGCATATTTTGATTTTTTTAATTTCTTCTGTGATTTGTTGGTTATTCAGAAGCCAAGAAGATATAACAATTGTAAATATATATGCACCCAACATAAGAGCACCACAATATATAAGACAAATGCTAACAAGTATGAAAGGGGAAATTAACAATAACACAATAATAGGGGGAGACTTTAATATCCCACTCACACCTATGAACAGATCAACTGAACAGGTAATTAACAAAGAGACACAAACTTTAAATTATACAATAGACCAGTTAGACCTAATTGATATCTATAGGACATTTCACCCCAAAACAATGAATTTCATCCTTTTCTCAAGTGTTCACAGAACTTTCTCCAGGATAGATCACATCCTGGGCCATAAATCTAACCTTGATAAATTCAAAAAAATCAAAATTATTCCAAGCATCTTTTCTGACCATAATGCGTTAAGATCAGATCTCAATTACAGGAGAAAATCTATTAAGAATTCCAACATATGGAGGCTGAACAACACGCTTCTCCTATACTTTACACTCGAGAATAAATGTTTTGTTTTATCTTATTTTGGTTGTTTAGTTAGAAATGAATTTGGGGCTAGGTTTAGTTCAAGATATTCATAGTGTGTGAAATCTTCTAGGTGTAAACTAGGTGCTTTGTTTAAGCTATATCTTGATTTGTCCAAGCACACTTTCCAGTATACTTACCTTGTTATGACTTGTCTCCTCTCATATGGCTGGTGCGTGTAAATAGATTTGAGTGCATCGTGATTATTTGGGGAGGGTGAAGGACGGTGTGTGCGTGTTTCATGGTCTAATGCAACTAAGCACTCTATTCTTAGTTCACTACTAAATCCTCCTTTGGTCGTTAGTTTCATAATAACTTTCGTGTTTGGTTTTCTTAGGATAGAAAATGTAGCCCATTTCTTCCCATTTCTTACCATTCCATAGGTTACGCCTTGACCTAACGTTTTTATGTACTATGATTATCCTTACATTTGTTCCTTTTTAGGGTTTGCTGAAGATGGCGGTATATAGACTGCATTAGCAAGTATTGGTGAGTTCTATTGGGGTTTACTGATTATAGACCAGGCTCCTCTAGAAGGGTATAAAGTACTGCCAAGTCATTGGAGTTTTAGGCTGTTGCTGGTAGTACTCTGGCAAATAATTTTGTTTCTGTAATTATTTGTGTTTAGGGCTAAGCATAGTGGGGTATCTAACCCCAGTTTGGGTCTTAGCTATAGTGTATCAGCTGTTATAGAGTTACTTTCGTCAT
Organism: Redunca redunca; assembly: GCA_006410935.1. Taxonomy (NCBI): domain Eukaryota; kingdom Metazoa; phylum Chordata; class Mammalia; order Artiodactyla; family Bovidae; genus Redunca; species Redunca redunca. The sequence continues at coordinate 19,668 of SJYQ01005262.1, forward strand.
CTATTTTTATGGTAATTATGACTTTTTACAATTTAATTAAAGTTTAACTCTATTTGGTGTAGTTCTTTAACACGTTATATGCCATACTCCTGTTAGCTCAGGTTAATTGTATGACCGAGGTGGCTGGCACGAGATTTACCAACCCTAGTCAATATAACTTAGTCAAACTTTCGTTTAGGGCTTAATTTGATTATACTGACAAGGATTGTAACTAGGAAAGAGAGAAAATATAATTTAATTAGGCCTTTTTGGCTTGTAATCATGGTGGATGCTTTTATTTGGACTAGTGATGTGGTCTTTGGTAAAATATTTTCTATTCAGATTAGGTCTAGAATGGAGGATGCTGATTTTTGGCTTATTGTTAAGCTCATATAGGGGGTTAGGCGGTGTATGATTGTGGGATAGTATCTTAGCAGATTGGAAAATTTAAAGGTATTTGATGGGTACCTAAATTTTAGGTTGTGGCTTCTGTTACTAATTTCTAGTGCTATAATGAAGCCTAGGATTGTGACTGCTAGGGCTATTATTTTTAGATAATAAGGTATGGTTATTTGGGGAACTGTTGTTGGGGGGATGTTGTTAGAGGTAATAAATCCTGTGAAAAGGATTCCAATTAGCAGATGTTTAATTGAGTTAATTAGGAAGGGGTTATTTTCATTAATGATAATCAGGGTTGGGAATTGAGGTTGTCCTAGGATTGCAAAGAAAATAATGCGAGTATTGTAGATAGCTGTGAAAGAGGTGGCGACTAATGTTATTAAAAGGGCTCAGGTGTTGGTATATGACATATTGGCGGATTCGATGATTAGCTCTTTAGAGTAGAATCCAGTAAGGAAGGGTATTTCTGTCAGTGCGAGGCTGCCATGATGAGGGCTGTTGGGGTAAGTGGTATGGCTTTGAAAAGGCCTTCTACGTTTCGAATATCTTGTTCATCATTTAAGCTGTGAGTAACAGAGCCAGAGTATATAAATAATGTCTGAGGTGAGGGGCACCGGCCTAGAGTGCCAGGCTGAGATGACGCAGGAATGGCCAAGAGGAGCTACCCTGCATCCGAAGTCAGTGGCGGTGGCTGGGAGGAGCTACCCTGCGACTGAGGTCAGGGGCAGTGGCTGGAAGGAGACACCCCACGTCTGAGGTCAGGGGCAGTGGCCGAGAGGAGCTACCCTGCGTCTGAGGTCAGTGGCGGCCGGGAGGAGACACCCCGTGTCCGAGGTCAGGGCAGTGGCCAGGAGGAGCTACCCCACGTCCAAGGCCAGTGGCAAACAGGAGGAGACACCCCACGTCTGAGATCAGGGGTGGCCAGGAGAAGCCACCTCACACCCGATTCCAGGGGCAGTGACCTTGAGGAGCCACCTGGAGCCCGAAACCAGGGGCAGAAGCTGGGAGGAGCCACCTGCACCCAAGGCCAGGGCTGGCGGCCAGGAGGAGCAACACGAGGAGTGGTGGCTGCCCAGGCACAGGAGGGCCGAGAGGAGCTATCCCACATTGAATGTCAGGAATGGTGCCGGTAAGGAGATACCCCTCATCCAAGGTAAGTAACAGTGGCTGTGCTTTGCTGGAACAGCCGTGAAGAGATACCCCACGCCAAAGTAAGAGAAACCCAAGTAAGATGGTAAGTGTTGCAAGAGGGCATCAGAGGGCAGACACACTGAAACCTTACTCACAGAAAACTAGTCAATCTAATCACATTAGGACCACAGCCTTGTCTAACTCAATGAAACCAAGCCATGCCTGCAGGGTAACCCAAGACGGGCGGGTCATGGTGGAGAGGCCTGACAGGATGTGGTCCACTGGAGAAGGGAATGGTAAGCCACTTCAGTATTCTTGCCTTGAGAACCCCATGAACAGTAGGAAAAGGCAAAACGATAGGATACCAAAAGAGGAACTCCCCAGGTCATTAGGTGCCCAATATGCTACTGGAGATCAGTGGAGAAATAACTCCAGAAAGAATGAAGGGATGGAGCCAAAGCAAGAACAATATCCAGTTGTGGATGTGACTGGTGATAGAAGCAAAGTCTGATGCTGTGAAGAGCAATATTGCATAGGAACCTGGAATGTCAGGTCCATGAATCAAGGCAAATTGGAAGTGGTCATATAAGAGATGGCAAGGGTGAACATCGACATTCTAGGAATCAGCGAACTAAAATGGACTGGAATGGGTGAATTTAGTTCAGATGACCATTACATCTACTACTGTGGGCAGGAATCCCTCAGAAGAAATGGAGTAGCCATCATGATCAACAGAAGAGTCTGAAATGCAGTACTTGGATGCAATCTCAAAAATGACAGAATGATCTCTGCTCGTCTCCAAGGCAAACCATTCAGTATCACAGGAATCCAAGTCTATGCCCCAAACAGTAATGCTGAAGAAACTGAAGTTGAATGGTTTTATGAAAACCTACAAGCTCTTTTAGAACTAACACCCAAAAAAGATGTCCTTTTCATTATAGGGGACTGGAATGCAAAAGTAGGAAGTCAAGAAACACCTGGAGTAACAGGCAAAGTTGGCCTTGGAATGAGGAATGAAGCAGGGCAAAGACTAATAGAGTTTTGCCAAGAAAATGCACTGGTCATAGCAAACACCCTCTTCCAACAACACAAGAGAAGACTCTACACATGGACATCACCAGATGGTAAACACCGAAATCAGATTGATTATATTCTTTGCAGCCAAAGATGGAGAAGCTCTATACAGTCAAAAAAGCAAGACTGGGAGCTGACTGTGGCTCAGATCATGAACTCCTTATTGCCAAATTCAGACTTAAATTGGAGAAAGTAGGGAAAACCGCTAAACCGTTCACGTATGGCTTAAATCAAATCCCTTATGATTATACAGTGGAAGTGAGAAATAGATTTTAGGGTCTACATCTGATAGACAGAGTTCCTGACGAACTATGGAATGAGGGGCATGACATTGTACAGAACACAGGGATCGAAATCATCCCCATGGAAAAGAAATGCAAAAAAGCAAAATGGCTGTCTGGGGAGGCCTTACAAATAGCTGTGAAAAGAAGACAGGCAAAAAGCAAAGGAGAAAAGGAAAGATACAAGCATCTGAATGCAGAGTTCCAAAGAATAGCAAGAAGAGATAAGAAAGCCTTCTTCAGCGATCAATGCAAAGAAATAGAGGAAAAGAACAGAATGTAAAAGACTAGAGATCTCTTCAAGAAAATTAGAGATATCAAGGGAACATTTCACACAAAGATGGGCTCGATAAAGGACAGAAGTGTTATGGACCTAACAGAAGGAGAAGATATTAAGAAGAGGTGGCAACAATACACAGAAGAACTGTACAAAAAAAGATCTTCACGACCCAGATAATCATGATGATGTGATCACTAATCTAGAGCCAGACATCGTGGAATGTGAAGTCAAGTGGGTCTTAGAAAGCATCACTACAAACAAAGCTAGTGGAGCTGATGGAATCCCAGTGGAGCTATTTCAAATCCTGAAAGATGATGCTGTGAAAGTGCTGCACTCAATATGCCAGAAAATTTGGAATCTCAGAAGTGGCCACAGGACTGGAAAAGTTCAGTTTTCATGCCAATCCCAAAGAAAGGCAATGCCAAAGAATGCTCAAACTACTGCACAATTGCACTCATCTCACATTCTAGTAAAGTAATGCTCGAAATTCTCCAAGCCAGACTTCAGCAATATGTGAACCATGAAATTCCTGATGCTCAAGTTAGTTTTAGAAAAGGCAGAGGAACCAGAGATCAAATTGTCAACATCCGCTGGATCATGGACAAAGCAAGAGAGTTCCAGAAAAACATCTATTTCTGCTTTATTGACTATGCCAAAGCCTTTGACTGTGTGGATCACAGTAAACTGTGGAAAATTCTTAGAGAGATGGGAATACCAGACCACCTAACCTGCCTCTTGAGAAACCTGTATGCAGGCCAGAAAGCAACAGTTAGAACTGGACATGGAACAACAGACTGGTTCCACATAAGAAAAGGAGTACGTCAAGGCTGTATATTGTCACCCTGTTTATTTAACTATATGCAGAGTACATCATGAGAAACGCTGGGCTGGAAGAAACACAAGCTGGAATCAAGATTGCCGGGAGAAATATCAATAACCTCAGATATGCAGATGACACTACCATTATGGTAGAAAGTGAAGAGAAACTAAAAGGCCTCTTGATGAAAGTAAAGAGGAGGGTGAAGAAGTTGGCTTAAATCTCAACATTCAGAAAACGAAGATCATGGCATCTGGTCCCATCACTCCATTAGAAATAGATGGAGAAACAGTGGAAACAGTGTCAGTTTTCATTTTCTTGGGCTCCAAAATCACTGCAAATGGTGATTTCAGCCATGAAATTAAAAGATGCTTGCTCCTTGGAAGAAACGTTATGACCAACCTCAATAGCATATTCAAAAGCAGAGACATTACTTTGCCGACTAAGGTCCTTCTTGTCAAGGCCATAGTTTTTCCTGTGGTCATGTATGGATGTGAGAGTTGGACTGTGAAGAAGGCTGAGCGCCGAAGAATTGATGCTTTTGAAATGTGGTGTTGGAGAAGACCCTTGAGAGTGCCTTGGACTGCAAGGAGATTTAATCAGTCCTTTCTGAAGGAGATCAACCCTGGGATTTCTTTGGAAGGAATGTTGCTGAAGCTAAAACTTCAGTACTTTGGCCACCTCATGGTAAGAGTTGACTCATTGGAAAAGACTCTGATGCTGGGAGGGATTGGGGGCAGGAAGGGAAGGGGACGACCGAGGATGACATGGCTGGATGGCATCACTAACTTGATGGATGCGAGTCTGAGTGAACTCCGGGAGATAGTGATGGACAGGGAGGCCTGGTGTTCTGCACTTCATGGAGTCACAAAGAGTCGGTCACGACAGAGCGACTGAACTGAACTGATGGCTGAGGAATATTTCATTGTGTATATGTTCCACAACTTATTTATCCATTGTTCTCTTGATAGACGTTAGGTTGCTTCCACGTCTTGGCTATTTTCAATAGTGCTACAATGGACATTGGGGTACATATGTCTTTTTAGAGGTATGGTTTTCTCAGGGTACATGGCCAGTAGGGGATTGTTGCATCATATGGTAGTTTTATTCCTACTGTTTTAAGAAACTTACATTTCTTCTCCATAGTGGCTGTATCCATTTATATGTCTACCAACAGTGCAAGAGGGTTGCCTTTCTTCCATGTTTTGTCCAGCATTTATTACTGTAGAATCGTTGATGATGGCCATTCTGACTGGTGTGAGGTGATACCTCATGTAGTTTTAATTAGCATTTCCATAATAATGAGCGATGTGGAGCATCTTTATATGTGTCTAGTGGCCTTCTTAATGTTACTTTGAAGAAATTTGTTCACTTCTGCTCATTTTTCACTTGGTTGCTTTTTTTCTGAGTTGGGGCTTGATGATCTACTTGTGTACTTTGTAGATAATCCTTTGTCAATTGCTTCATTTACAATTATTTTCTCCTATTCTGAGGGTTGTCTTTTCATCTTGTTTATAGTTTTCTTTGTTGCTTAAATACTTTGAAGTTTCTTCAGATGCCATTTTTTTTTAATTTTTGTTTTTATTTCAGTCATTCTCAGAGGTAGATCAAAGAGAATCTTGCTGTGATAAATGTCAAAGAGTGTTCTGCCTATATTTTTCTCTAAGAATTTTATAGATTCTGGCCTTACTTTTGGTCTTTAATCCATTGTGAATTATTTTTGTGTATAGTGTGAAGTGTTATAACTTCATTCTTTTATATGTAGTTGTCCAATTTCCCAGCACCACTCACTGAAGAGGCTCTCTTTTCTGTCTTTTTTCCATTCTATATTCTTGCCTCCCTTGTCAAAGAAAAGGTGCCTGTAGGAGTGTGGGTTTATCTCTCAGCTTTGTGTCTTGTTCCATTGTTCTATGTTTCTGTTTTTGTGCCTGTATCATAGTGTCTTGATAGTATAGTCTGAAGTCAGAACGGTTTATTCCTCCAGTTCCACATTTCTTTCCAAGATTGCTTTGGCCTTTTTGGGTCCTCTTTCCCCATATAAATTGTAAAATTATTTGTCCTAGTTCTTTAAAAATGTCATTGGCTGTTTGATAGGGATGAATTGAATCTGCAGATTGCTTTGGGTAGTATAGTCATTTTCACAACATTGATTTCTTTCCATTCAAGAACATGGCATATCTTTCTGTTTGTTTCATCTTTGCTATCTTTCATCGTATAGCCTGTCTTTCTGCATACATGTGTTTTGTCTGTTTAGGTAGGTTTATTCCTAGCTACTGGAGAAGAAAATGGCAACCCACTCCAGTACTCTTGCCTGGAAAATCCCATGGATGGAGGAGCCTGATAGTCTACAGTCTATGAAGTCCCCAAGAGTCAGACATAACTGAGCAACTTTACTTTCACGTTTCACTTTCACGCATTGAAGAAGGAAATGGCTACCCACTCCAGTGTTCTTGCCTGGAGAATCCCAGGGATGGGGGACCCTTGTGGGCTCCCATCTATGGGGTCACACAGAGTCAGACACTACTGATGCGACTTAGCAGCAACAGCATTCCTAGCTATGCTATTCTTCTTGTTGTAGTGGGGAATGGCACTGTTTCCTTAGTTTCTCTTTCTGAGTTTTCTTGTTGTGAAAAGGATTTCTGAGTATTAATTTTGCATTCTGGGCTTTACTAAATTCACTGATTAGCTCTAGTAAATTTCTGGTTCTATCTTTAGGGTCTTCTGTGAATAGAAAGAGGTCATCTGCAGTCAATGAGAGATGGACTTCTTCTTTTCCAATATGCATTCTTTCTCGTTTTCTTCTCTGATTTCTGTGTCTGTGACATACAAAACTATATTGATTAATAGGAATGAGAGTGGGCACCATGGTCTTGATCCTGATCTTAGAGGAAATGCGTAAATTTTGACACCATTGAGAATAATGCTTGCTGAGAGATTTTCCTATATGACCTTTGTTATGTTGAGGTAGGTTTCTTCTATGCCCATTTATAGGGCACTTTTTAATCATAAACTGATGTTTAACTTTGTCAAAACCTTTCTTTGCATCGATCAAGATTATCTTATGTTTTTTTTTTATCTTTCAATTTGTTAATATAGTGTATCACATTGATTTGCAGATAGTGAGGAATTTTTGCATCCCTGGGATAAACCCCACTTGAACTTGGTATATGATCTTTTTCATGTGTTTTTGTTTTATTTTTGCTAGAATTTTCCCCAGGATTTTTGCATTGATGTTCATCAATGATGTTAGCCTGTAATTGTCTTTTCTATGTGGCATTTCTGCTTCATTTTGGTTCATGGTGATGGTGACCTCACAAAATGAGTTGAGAATGCTCCTCCCTCCACATTTTTCTGGAACAGTTTGACCAGCATAGGTATTATCACATTTCTACCATTTGAGAGCATTCACCTGTGAAGTCCTAGGCATTTGTTTGTTGGAGACTTTTCTTGTGATTGATGTGTTCATAGCTAGAGCTTGTGATTGGTGTTAGTGCTTGACTTATTCATATTTTCTATTTCTTCCTGGTTCAGTTTTAGAAGATTGTACTTTTCTAATAATTTGTCCATTTATTCCAGGTTATCCATTTTATTGTCATGCAGTTGTTTCTAATAGTCTCTTATGATCCTTTCTCTTTCTGTGTTGTCTGTTGTAACGTCTCCTTTTTCATTTCAAGTTCATTTGAATGTGCTGCCTTCTATGGGGTCACATAGAGTCAGACATGACTGAAGCGACTTAACAGCAGCAGCAGCATATAAGGCTCAGCGACCCTGAGCTTTCCCGGATGTGGGATATTTAGTGCTAAAACCAGGACAGCCCTTGGCAAACTGGGATCCTGGTCACCCTAGTTCTGTGTATCGTCTTCCTCAATCCTGAATGCTCCCCCTTATCTGCCCCACCCAGTGTTTACTATCCAATATTCCTCATCCTCCGTTTCTGCTTGCACATCACTTCTGAAGCCCCCAGGGAGTGATTTACTCGTCCTATCTAGGCACTTTCTGGGAAAGATTGAGGGCAGGAGGAGAAGGGGACAACAGAGGATGAGATGGTTGGATGGCATCACTGAATCGATGGACATGAGTTTGGGTAAACTCTGGGAGCTGGTGATAGACAGGGAGACCTGGCATGCTTCATGGGGTCACAAAGAGTCGGACACGACTGAGCAACTGAACTGAACTGAACTGAGGTGCTCTCGGGCTTCCCAGAGGCACTGAACAGAAAGTGACAGTGTTAGTCACTCAGTCGTGTCCTGATTCTTTTGTGACCCCATGGGCTGTAGCCTGCTAGGCTCTTCTGTCCATGGAACTCCCAGGCAAGAATACTGGCCCCCATGCCCTCCTCCAGGAGATCTTCCTGACCTGGGGATAGAACCCAGGTCTCCTGCACTGCAGGTGAAATCTTTACCATCTGAGCCACCAGAGGTGCTAGTGGAAAAGAGCCTGCTGCCAGTTCAGGAGACCCAAGAGACGTGGGTTCGATCCCTGGGTCTGGAAAAGGAAATGGCAACCCACTCCAGTATTCTTGCCTGGAGAATACCATGGATTCTGGCAGGCTACAATCCAAGGGATCTCAAAGAGCTCTGTGGGAGAGGGAGAGGGTGGAATGATTTGGGAGAATGGCATAGAAACATGTATAATATATAAGAAATGAATCATCAGTCCAAGTTTGATGCATGATACAGGATGCTCGGGGCTGGAGCACTGGAGCTGGTGACCCAGAGGGATGGTACAGGGAGGGAAGTGGAAGGGGGGCTCAAGATTGGGAACAGGTGTACACCCATGGCGAATTCATGTTGATGTATGGCAAAACCAATACAATATTGTAATTAGCCTTCATTTAAAATAAATAAATTTAAATTAAAAAAAAAAAGCCAAACATGACCGAGTGACTTAGCACAAATGCTCAGGCTCTCCTGGTAGTGACCTCTGTGTTCTAACAGTTTCTCTGTCTCTTTTCAAGTTATAAACTCATTAAAGACTGAGGCAGTTTTTTTTTTTTTCCTTCTACCCATAATCTCAGAGCCTAGCAGAGATTCTGGCACACGGTAGGTGTGCAATGAAGTTTTCTTGATTTAATGACTACCAGTATCAACATATCAAGTGTCATCTATTTCATATCACTATATGAATGGATGTTATGAACTGAATGTTTGTGTCCCCTCGAAAACTCATATGTTGAAGTCTTAACCACCAGAGCAGCTGTATTTGGACGTGGGGCCTTTAGGAAAATGCATGAATGTGTGCTAAATCACTCAGCTGTCTGCAACTCTCTGCGACCCCATGGACTGTAGCCTTCCAGGCTCCTCTCTCCATGGGATTTTCCAGGCAAGGATACTGGAGTGAATTGCCATTTCCTCCTCCAGGGGATCTTTCTGACTCAGGGATCAAGCCTGTGTCCCAATGCAGGGGGTCTGGGTTTGATGCCTGGTCAGAAAACTAGATCCTACATGCCTCAACTAAGCCCTGATGTGGTCAAATATTTTTTTTTAATTCAAGTAACACTAAATTCAACACTATACTTTAAAAACAGCAAATGCAGATTGAGCCTATTCTTGTTACAGTCACTCTATCTATGTGGCTCTCTATCCATCCTTCTATCTGTATTTGTTATAATGGTGTTCACCAACTGTGGATATCTGTAGTATTTCTCTGATCATAAAATCAGGATGATTAGAACTTAGGTAAAAGAAAAAAAAAAAAAGAAGAAGAGACCCCAAGAGATCACTCTTTCTCCCCCTCCCTCCATCCCCCTCGCTTTTTACCCCTGAAAACTCACCCAGGAAAGACCATGTGAGCACACACTGAAAAGGAGATCCCAAAGGGAGCTCTCAGCAGACATCCACCCTGTCAACATTGGGGCTCAGGCTTCCAACCTCCAGAATGGTGACAAAACAAATTTATGTTGTCAAAGCTACCAGCCTGTGGTATTTTGTTATGGCAGCCCCAGTACAATAACACAGGGGATGTACCCAGTTCATATAACCATGCTGTGACCATTGATGGGTGTGGTCTTTCTATTCCAAAACAGTTCCAGTAGTACTTCCCATCCATTTTAAGAACATAAGTGTTCAACATGACAAGATTGACAAACCTATTTTTCTATCATTGACAAACCTATTTTTCTATCATTCTGCTTTACTTCTGCAAACAAGTATCTTAAAATAGTAACTTCTGGGACTGGAAATAGTTACATGAATATGCGGTTCAGTTTTGGATGTATGACTAATATTTTTTGCAGTTAAGTAGCATTTTCTCTTTTCCAATGACACTTTAAAGCCCATTTATGTTACCTGAGTATGTATAATTAATTCCTCTTTTGGAAATGTCTTTGTTTTCTCCACTGAGCTGGTGATTTTTCATCGTCCCACTCAAATCCTACCACTCCCCTCCCACCCCTGGCCACACTTGTCAGGCCGTTCCCTGCCTCAAAGCCTAACATCAACAAGCTACAGACCCCAGGCTTTGCTGTTCTTAGTGCTTCTTTCTCGGCTCTTGACCAAAGTGAAGCAATATCAGAGTGTGAAGGGAAGAGTGTGAGGGGCGGGGAGAGAGAGGGGTGGGTCTTCTCTCTCCCTCTCTGCCAGAGCCTGGTCTCCACCATGGGTGCCTTACTCTGTCATATAGCACCCATGCTGGGCAGCCCCTCTCCTATGACCACAGCTCTGGATGGGTTCTAGGAATAGCACACCGTTTCTCTTTTGTTTCTCCAGGCCCAAGGATGATAGAGGCTTCTGCTGTTAATAGTTCCCAGTGGCTTCTCTGTTCATCTTGATTCTCTTTGCCTTGACAACAGTGTGTTAAGGGTTGAGTTGTAACCCCCACCCCCCGCCATTCCTGTGTGGAAGTTCTAACCCCCAAGATCTCAGAATGTGGCTGTCTTAGGAGAGTGTCTTCAAAAAGGTAATTAAAGTTAAACAAAGTCATGCAGGTGGACCCTAATCCAATCTGACTTGTGTCCATATAATAAAAAGCCCAAGTGGCACTAGTGGTGAAAAACCCACCTTCCAATGCAGGAGACATAAGAGATGTGGGTTTTATTCCTGGGTCTGGAAGATCACCTTGGAGGAGGGCATGGCAACCCACTGCAGTATTCTTGCCTGGAGAATCCCATGGACAGAGGAGCCTGGCAGGCTACAGTCCATGGGGTGTCAAAGAGTTGGACACGACTGAGCAACTTAGCATATACACAGTAAGAGAAGATTAGGACATCAACAAGCAGAGAAAGAAGACAGTCTGTGGGGGAAGACAGCCATTTGAAAGCCAGGGAGAGAGGCCTCAAAAGAAATCATCCTTGCCCACATCTTAAGCTTGGACTTCCCAGCCTCCAGAAAATAAATGTTTGTTGTTTTTAAGCCACTCATCAATGGTGGTGGTGGTTTAGTCACTCAGTCGTGTCCAACTCTTTGTGACCCTGTGGGCTATAGCCCACCAGGCTGCTCTGTCCATGCGATTTCCCAAGCAAAAATCCTGGAGTGGGTGCCATTTCTTTCTTCAGGGCATCTTCCCAACCCAGGGATCAAACTCAAGTCTCCTACATTGCATGCTGTTTCCTTACCTCTGAGACATCAGGGAAGCCCACTTATCAATGGTACTTTTGCTTCAGCAGCCTAAACAGACTAAGATTTTTTACAACAGCCCCAGAAAACTATGACACCACGGTCAATCATCACCTCACTAAACCACTTGTGGAGCCTTGGGGATGTGCTGGTTATATCCTTCTCAGACCTGGTCTCACACAGCTGACCTCACCAAGGACACTATCATATGTCCCTTTATCCACTCCACGGTATCTATCATCACATTCCTAGGTTTATAAATACATCAGTGTTTGTGCTGTGAATACCTGTTCCTGAAATACTGCAGGACTTTCTTTCACAATAAGGTTCCTAAGCCATTTCTAAGCGAGGAGCCAAGTGACATCCAAGTCTCTGTGTAGAGCATCTTGTCATTTTTCGAAAAATCATTTCACTTTTTTTTTTTTTTTTTTTGCATTAGCTGCTGCTGGAAGGCCTGGGGTGATGACTGAAGTCCAAAGAGCCTCTGGAGATGCTGTGTGAGAGTTTTTGTTGCTGCTTCAGTGGCTGGGAGGCCCAGTGGCTGGTGAGGAAGCCAAGCAAGGTGAGCTGGAATGTGTAGGGAGGCCCTGGGTTCTACATTTAAGGAGATCTAGGGAGGATAAAAAGATACTGCTAGAGTGAGAGTTGTTAGAAAAGCAGAAAAAGCTATCTAATTCAACTTATTTAAGGAATATAAAGGGCTTTCCTAGTGGCTCAATGGTAAAGGATCCACCTGCCAAGCAGGAGATGTGGGTTTAATTCCTGGGTTGGGAAAATCCCTGGGAGAAAGGAATGGCAACCCACTCCAGTATTCTTGCCCAGAGAATTACATGGACATAGGAGATGTGGGCTACAGTCCACAGGGTTGCAAAAGAGTCAGACACAACCTAGTTACTAACTAACGACAAAATAATATAAAACAATTTTATAAATCATAGGATGGGATGGGATTTATTGAGATGTCCCAGTTTTACCACCTTCCCCCTCATGTAACCCCTCAATTATTGAGTTAATCCTAATAAATATGTTTCTTTGTCTCCAAAGCACTTTCACAACCATATTTCATTTAAGCCTCAAGGAAATTGTGTAAGGTAGATAGGGAGGTATTAAGGTCTTCATTTTACAAATAAATTAAACTGAAGAGCAGGTAGTTGAAATGCTAGCGTTCAAGGAGCTAAAAGGTGTTAGAGCTGGGTCTGGAGACTCGTGATCCTGAGACCAGGTGGGTATCGATAGAGTTCCCTTCATTTACGCTCCCTGCTAATCTGGGCATGCACACAAAAGGCTGATGTCACAGGTGGACATTCCATCCAAAACTCACAGGGAGGAAGGACTTCTCAACATCTGGCCGTGAGAAGAAAAGGCAGAGGAAGGGAGAGAGTGAGAGAAAGACATAATACGAGCTGAGTTTACAGGGAGCAGGAGGGAGAACATGCACCCTTATCTCAGCCCCAACTGGGCAGAGCAACACAGGAGAGCAAGCAGACGTACAGAAGCTGAGCCTCTCCGAACATGGTCCTTCTCCCAACTCCAAATTCAGCTGGCAGGTCCCAGGAGTCAAGTCATTCATTACTTACCTCTAATGCTCTGATGGATATGTTTGTAACACACAAGGTTTCCATTAATCTGGGGGAAATCCTACTTTAGGCTTTCACTGAATCAGAAATTGCTTCAGTCATGACTGCTGCCTCCAGTGAATGGGGTCACTCTTTCTCCACAGAGATGCCCCACACAGGCTGCTCTTGCCTGAACCCTGCACCTGCTTGTCTCTCTCTGTATATATATATATATTTTAAATTGGAGGATAATTGCCTTACAGTTTTGTGGTGCTCTGTGCCATACATCAATGTTAATCAGTCATAATTTTANCAATGCAGGAGACTTGGTTTGATCCCTGGATTGGGAACATCTACTGGAGAAGGGAATGGCAACCCACTCCAGTATTTTTGTCTGGGAAATCCCATGAACAGAGAAATCTGGTGGGCTGCAGTCCATGGGGTCTCAAAGAGTCAGACATATCTGAGTGACTCTGAGAGTGAGTGAGTGTATATACATCAATGCTACATTCTCAATTTGTCCTAGCCTCTACTTCCCCTGCTGTGTCCACAAGTCCATTCCCTACATCTGCATCTCCATTTCTTCTCTGTAAATAGGTTCATCAGTACTGTTTTCCTAGATTCTGTCTTTATGTGTGGTGTGTGCATGCTAAGTTGCTTTGGTTGTGATTTTGGTCATACAGACCCCATAGACTGTAGCCTGCCATAGCACATATCATACATGCATTAATATACAATATTTGTTTTCTCTGACTTACTCACCGGCTCTCTTTACTCCTTCTCTACATCTATCCTTGGAGGCCCACCTTCTCCAAGAAGCTTGAGTGTTTAAACCCTCAGGGATTTTTGTCTCAGCTGCATTCCTGAAGCCATTATCATGCAGACCCCCAAATCCATCACTGAACATGTGCTTTTCAGGACTCATAGTTCTCTGATGAGATGTTAGCCCCCAGAGAATCAAGCTGGACTCCCACACCCTACTGAATCTATGCTCCTGCTAGTAGATCCATGCATGTTAGTTGTGGATTTTCCAGGAAAGAGTAGGCAAAACTAGGGTTAAACACAGCCAGTCATTGGAATCCAAGAGGAAAGGGGGAAGGAGTGGGAATTAATTGTCTTCTCGTGTTGAAAGTTTTCAGTGTTGTTTCAAGATGCACGTACAGTCAGCATTTTCATGTTGCTCTAAGATTAGCACAAGGTAAGAGATCAAACAGAAGCCTTCCTTTGCACTATTTTAGGAACAAGGAAAATAAAATAATATCTTCCAAATGGAGGAGCAGCCTAGCTTTCTGTGACACAAGAGTGGGCTCGTAACACCTCAGCTGTAAGTTTCAAATGGAATTCTACTACAGTGCAAAGAATATTTATCACTGTATTTGAGGAATCCTTTCTCCTAAGTGCCCCCAGGGGGAGATCCACAGGCCCAGGCAGGCCCCTCTCAAGCTCTCCTTTTCCACCCTGGCAGGTCCCAGGGACTCCCCAACCACACCACCTCTCCTCTTGGTAATTGTCACCACCTCCCCAAACTGTCAAGTTTCTCACCCCTTCCTGAGGGGCTCTGGAAGCTGGACTCTTTATGCCCACCAGTTTGACTGAACCTCACAAGCCTACAAAGCCTGCATTTGCCCAGCTTCAAGACTGAAGAAAGCCTGGATTGGGCAACAGAGGGCTTCCCCGGTGGCTCAGCAGTGAAGAATCCACTAGCAATGCAGGAGACATAGGAGATGGGGATTAGATCCCTGAGCCAAGAAGATCCACTGTAGAAGGGAATGGCAAATCCATTCCATTGTTCTTGACTGGAGAATCCCATGAACAGAGGAGCCTGCTGGGCTACAGCCCATAATGTTGCAAAGAATCAGGCATGACTGATGTGACTTAGCATGCACATATGCATCAAGCAACAGAGACATCAGTGGTTTGACAGATGGGGAGCTTCTGTGTCTGAAGCAAAGTCCTAGAGCAACACCCCCACTCTGTGCAGCAGACACCTTCAGGACGTGGCAGCAGTCATTGCTCCTGGTGGAGGGGAGATTGCCAGTTACAGGGAAGTTGATGTCAGATGGGCTCATCAATTACCAGGGAATCCAACAGAAGGGCACACCTCTCCCCTCCACTTTGAAAGAACAATCACTAGCTGGGGCCCAAGGCAAGTATGTAGGAAGGCTAGAGTAAGTGTAAATGAAGCAGGCACTGGTCTGGCAAGGGATGGACAGAGAGCAAGGGAACAGCCATCTTGAGTGAGCTGGTCAGCCACCACCCTTCCTGGTTGTCCCTGAAAAAAAGCTTGTAGACCCTCTTCATTTTAAGACTTTAATGCCCATCATGACAAGAGGAAAGACAAAATATGGAGAATTACATGTGTGTGTGTGTCTGTGTGTCCAGCGGCTAAGTTGTGTCTGACTCTTTGCAGTCCTGTGGATTGTAGCCCGCCAGGCTCTTCTGTCCATGGAACTTTACAGACAAGAATACTGGAGTGAGTTGTCATTTCCTCCTCCAGGGGATCTTCTCGACCCAGGGATCAAACCTGTATCTCCTGCATTGGCAGGTGGATTTTTTTTATCACTTGAGCCACCTGGGAAGCCTGAGGAAATATACAAAGGGTACAAATATGACAGTCTTGAGTTTGGTCCAGAGCATCTGATGATTTGGTTGAAGTAACTGGAAATTTCTTTTATGTCAACATTGGGTGTTGTAAGCAGATAGGGTAGGGGAGTCCCTGGAGAAAGAGAATCAAGCATGACCTCATTTTGGTGCAAGACATTTTGTGATCTAAGCCTGGCCACAATGCTTGCCCTTAAACAGGTCTCAGTCATTAATGTTCTTAAGGGAAGAAAGGACTGCAGGAACGAAGGGAAAGGAGTCAAGAAACAATGGGTCTAGGACTCCCCTGATGGTCCAGTGGCTAAGACTCCAAGCTCCCAATGCAAAGTGGCTGGGGTTCCATCCCTGGTCAGGGAACTAGATCTTGCATGCCACAACTAAGAGTTTGCACGCCCCAACTAAAGATCCTGCATGCTGTATGATGTGGCCATTAAAAAAATTGGTCCACATTAAAAAAACATATACCTTAATTCTTTAATAGAGAAATAGAGGTGAGCAAGAAATAATCAACACAGCAACAGGCCTGTTTTTATTCTTCATTTGTCTTTAGCTGTGGGGTAAAACTTGGTTATAAGGGAAAGGCTAAGCAGAAAATTCTAGCTAGGGTTTTGAAATTTAAGTCCAAGATTATATGATGGCACCATTCAGCCTCCCAAATAGGTGACATAAAGTTGGGATGTGTCATCAAATGTGCACAAGACATAGAATTCCTATGGTTCTTGTTAGTAGGGACTATGAATTTACATTTCAAAGCATCCATGTCTGAAAAAATTTGCTTCTAATGTAGTTTGCTGTAAAAAGCCAAACTATTTAATACAAAGGGTTATACACGTGCACATACATATAGACTACATATGCACACATACATATTTTTAAGAATTTTTTTGATGTGGACCATTTTTAAAGTTGTTTATTGAATTTGTTACAATATTTCTTCTGTTTTTTGTTTTGGTTTTTGAGCAGTGAGGCATGTAGGATCTTGGTTCCCCCATCAGGGATTGAACCTTCAGCCCCTGCATTGGAAGGCACAGTCTTAACCACGGTGCCATCAGGGAAGTCCCTTTTGTGTAAATCTTAAGTAAAAACAAGAAGCCATTTGGCCCCAGTCTAAATATTTAGGGAAAGAAGCAAGTAGAATTACTCCTGTTGGAAATGCCATGCTAATTTATTATGCATAGTATGATCAAACAAGAGGCCACAAGACAGAACAAGCAGACGCTCTTTCAGAGGTAAAAGAGAAATGCAAAGATGCTAAGTCGTGGTCCTTCCTGAGAATTAATTTTGCCCCCCGGATTCTTAGCAATTAGGTCTTTTCATCTTGGAGGTATCAGAGGCAGAGGAGGGTGCACAGCACCAAATCCATGGCACAGAGTTCAACACACAGTATTCTACCTGGGGGTGTGGAATCAAAAACTCAGAACTGAGGAGTCATGCACAGACACAAGATTTATGGAGGCCATGTAGGGAAAGAAAATATGTGGGTTACATGTCATACTGTTCTGGATGCAACCTTTTTTTCACACAGCAGAAACTGTGAGAGAGAAGACAAAGGAGAAAGACAAAGAAAAGTGGGGAGGGCCCTTCCCTGTTGGTCCAGCAGTTAAGAATCTGCCTTCCAATGCAGGGGACGAGGGTTTGATCCCTGGTGGGGGAACTAAGATCCCACAAGCCACAGGGCAATTAAGTTTGCAAGTCACATCTAGTGAGCCCAGGAGCCACATCTAGAGAGAAGCCCGTGCCCCACAATGAAAGACCCCACATGCTGAAATTAAGACCCATCATAGTCAAAAAATAATTAAAAATATTTTTAAAAAGAAAAGTGGGGAAAGTAAAGGTAAAATCAAGGTAGAGAATGTTGGAGCCTCCACCTGGACACCTGGCTGACTCTCATCAGAAAATCAGCAGCCACTCAGCATCAGCACTCTCTCAGCATCCCTGCTGTCTCTATGGTGATTTAATGTGATTCTGATGGATGTGACTAGTTCATGAACGCTTCTTGGAGCTGGGCACTGTTGCTAACTCCATTTTCCAAATGAGAAGACAGTGCTTCCGAGATTGTTAACAACTTGTCCCAAATAACTGAGTTGCTAAAATTGTGGGATCAGGCATTAAACTTAGGCTGTTTCAGGCCCAAGTGTGTGCTCTTGGTGAGCAAAGTAAAAAATAAGATGCTGTTTTATGAAGGAGAACGTGAACATATATTGAGTACTTAATATATACCTGGCATGTGATCCTCACAATAGTTCTGCAAGGGAAATATCATTCCCATTTCATAGATGAAGAAATTGAGGCTCAGTGCTCACTTTGGCAGCACATATACTTAAAATGGAATGATACAAAGAAGATTAGCATGGCCCCTGCTCAAGGATGTTATGCGAATTGGTGAAGCATTTCATGTTTTTATGGCAGAAACCATCACAACATTGTAAAGCGATTTTAACCCTGTATGCGAGACAGCAAAAGAGACACAGATGTATAGAACAGTCTTTTGGACTCTGTGGGAAAAGGAGAGGTTGGGATGATTTGGGAGAATGGCATTGAAACA
>SJYQ01005262.1:38869-102640 GCA_006410935.1 Redunca redunca
GACTCTCATCAGAAAATCAGCAGCCACTCAGCATCAGCACTCTCTCAGCATCCCTGCTGTCTCTATGGTGATTTAATGTGATTCTGATGGATGTGACTAGTTCATGAACGCTTCTTGGAGCTGGGCACTGTTGCTAACTCCATTTTCCAAATGAGAAGACAGTGCTTCCGAGATTGTTAACAACTTGTCCCAAATAACTGAGTTGCTAAAATTGTGGGATCAGGCATTAAACTTAGGCTGTTTCAGGCCCAAGTGTGTGCTCTTGGTGAGCAAAGTAAAAAATAAGATGCTGTTTTATGAAGGAGAACGTGAACATATATTGAGTACTTAATATATACCTGGCATGTGATCCTCACAATAGTTCTGCAAGGGAACTATCATTCCCATTTCATAGATGAAGAAATTGAGGCTCAGTGCTCACTTTGGCAGCACATATACTTAAAATGGAATGATACAAAGAAGATTAGCATGGCCCCTGCTCAAGGATGTTATGCGAATTGGTGAAGCATTTCATGTTTTTATGGCAGAAACCATCACAACATTGTAAAGCGATTTTAACCCTGTATGCGAGACAGCAAAAGAGACACAGATGTATAGAACAGTCTTTTGGACTCTGTGGGAAAAGGAGAGGTTGGGATGATTTGGGAGAATGGCATTGAAACACGTATAATATCATATATGAAACAAATTGCCAGTCCAGGTTCGATGCATGATACTGGATGCTTGGGGCTGGTGTACTGGGACAACCCAGAGGGACGGTATGGTGAGGGAGGAGGCAGGGGGGTTCAGGATGGGGAACACGTGTATACCTGTGGCGGATTCATGTTGAGGTATGGCAAAACCAACACAATATTGTAATTAACCTCCAATTAAATAAATTTATATTAAAAATAAAGTTTAAAAAGTATGGATAAAAGTTTTAAAAGTATGAATAAAAGTATGAAATTTTTGGGGGGCAGTCCTAAGATGGCAGAAGAATAGGACGGGGAGACCACTTTCTCCCCGACAAGTTAATCAAAAGTACATTTCAATGTTGAGTAAATTCTACAAAACAACTTCTGAATGCTGGCAGAGGACATCAGGCACCCGGAAAAGCAGATCATTGTCTTCAAAAACAGGTAGGAAAAATATAAAAGATGAAAAAACAGACAAAGGAGGTAGGGAGAGAACTCTGTTCCAGGAAAGGAGTCATGGCACAGGAAGGGAGTCTTAAAAAGAGAGACGTTTCCAAACACCAGGAAACACTTGCTACTGAGTCTGTGGCAAGCCTTGGAAGCACAGAAGGCAATATAACGGGAAAGAAAAACAAATAAATGATTAAAACCAACAGATTATGAGCCCAACAGTAACTCCACCAACAGAGAAGCAGTGCAGACACCTGCATCCGCCACTAGCAAGTGGGGGCTGGGCAGGGAGGCGTGGGCTGCAGTGCTTTTTAAGAATTGGACCAGAATGCCACGAGTGTAACCAGAGTGAAATAACTTGGGCTAGCATACCAGACTGTGGGATAGCTACCACATGAAAAGCTCTAACATAAGACACCACCAGCACAGCGCACAAAACAAAGGATGGAACATAAATAGCAGGGAAAGGAATACTAGCATTCCCATCACACTTCAAGAGGAGGCGGTCTCAACTTGAAAGTCAAACAGAACTTCAGGGGTCGTGCCACCGTTCCAAAAAACCCCGATGTCGCAACCCACTCCTGATACACCTGATTCCCCTGCACTGACTCGACTGTCACCCTGAGTATCCACTCACAACACGATGACATGTGTGACAGCCCTCTGGTACCTTGAGAGAAAGCCACTGATCCCTATGTCAACTCGACAGGAAGCCTAACACTACTGTTACAGCTTGAGAGGAAAGCAGACTTGCATGTCTCCACACGAGACGAGGCCTGACTCCCCTGTTGAATCTACATAGGAACACTGAGATCCATGTCAGCACTGGAGAGGTACACTGAGATTCTGGCCTCATCTCCAGATGAGGTCCTAGGACCCAGCACCGACTGGAGAGGAATCCCGAGAGAGCCCTGGCAACTCTCATGGAGACGGGACTTTTCTGAGGCCGCACGACCGAGTCCCTGCAGTCCCCATCGTAATTCAAGAGGAACCCCAAGTTACCTGCTGCAATTCGAGAAAAACCAAGAGTTTTTCGCCTCAATGTGAGATACGGCCCTTTTCTGCTGCGGCGTCTCGAAGGAAATCCCACCTTCCCTCTTGAGCCTTGAAAGGGTCCTTAACACACGTGATGCAACTCAAGAATTTCCCTGACATACCCGTCTCCACTCGAGAGGAACACCGAGGGTCCTGTCACAACCCAAATGAGCCCCATTTGTCCCTCCTCATCTCGAGATTTGGGTCCATTTCCCTGCTTCATTGGGAAAGGAATCCAGGCATTCCCATCGCAGCTCAGGAGGAGGCGGTCTCAACATGAAAGTCGAGAGGAACTCCAGGGGTCATGCCACCATTCCAAAATACCCTGATATCCCAATTCACTCCAGATACACCTGATTCCTCTGCACTGACTCAACTGTCACCCCGAGTATCGACTCAAAACACGATGGCACGTGTGACAGCCTTGTGGCACATCGAGAGAAAGACACAGATCTCTATGTCAACTCGATGGGAAGCCTGAGACTACTTTAACAGCTCAAAAGGAAAGTGGACTTGCATTTCTCCAAACGAGATGAGGCTTGACTTCCCTGTGGAAACTCCATAGGAACCCCGAGATCCGTGTCAGCATTGGAGAGGACCACTGAGTTTCTGGCCTTAGCTCCAGAAGAGGACCTCAGACCCGGCACCAACTGGAGAGGAAACCCGAGAGGGCCCTCGCAACTCACATGGAGACTGGGCTTTCCTGAGGCCACACAAGCAGGTCCCTAAGGTCCCCATCATAACTTGAGAGGAACCCCAAGTTTCCTGCCGCAACTTGAGAAAAATCAGGAGTTTCTCCCCTCGATGCGAGATGAGACCCTTTTCTGCTGTGATGCCTCGAGAGAAATCCCACCTTCCCTCTTGAGCCTCAAAAGAGTCATTGACGCCCCTGATGCAACTCAAGAAATTCCCCGACATACCCATCTCCACTCGAGAGGAACACCTAGGGTCTTGCCACAAATCAAAAAGAGCCCCGTTTTTCCCTCCTCATCTTGAGATGAGGGTCCATTTCCCTGCTTCTTCAGAAAAGGAATCCCAATGTTCCTGTCGCACCTCAAGAGGAGGTGGTCTCAACTTGAAAGTTGAAAGGAACTCCAGGGGTCATGCCACCATTCCAAAAGACCCCGATGTCCAAATCCACTCCAGATACACCTCATTCCCCTGCACTGACTCGACTGTCACCCTGAATATCAACTTAAAACACGAAGGCATGTGTGACAGCCCTGTGGCACATTAAGAGAAAGCTACAGTTCCGTATGTCAACTCGACAGGAAGCCTGACACTACTTTTATAGCTCAAGGTGGAAGCAGACTTGCATGTCTCCACACGAGACAAAGCATGCCTACCCTGTTGAAACTCCATAGGAATCCTGAGATCCATGAAATCACTGTAGGGGGAACCTGAGCTTCCTGCCTCAACTCCAGATGAAGACCTAGGCCCCAGCACTGAATGGAGAGGAATCCCAAGCAGCCCGTCTCAACTCTCATGGAGACTTGACTTTCCTGTGGCAACACGAGAAGTGCTGAGAGCCAGCGTGAGAAATCCTGCCCATGGCAAAAGTCATGAGGAAGGAAGCCCAACAAAATGCAAAGGCGTCAACTGGCTTCAGGGGTTCCCCCGGGTTTTCCTGAACATCTACCCTCCAAAACCACAGTCTGCCTGCTTTATTGTTCTGTGCTTTCCACTCTTCTGACATTCTCTGGAAAAAGCTACCTCAGGGCTTCAGTTAACAGTCTCCTGCATATAAAAGGAATGTCTCAGTTTAAACCCCTTTGATGGCTTTCTAACTTACCTAACCAGTCTGCCCGGACTTTTACAACTTGTGAATTGTTTACGGCCCCCAACCGTGAAAGGCACGAAGCTTAAAGCATCTTAAAGATACAGAGCCTTTTCTAAAAAGCTAAAAATTATACTGGTGGTGGGTTTCACTGCTGAGTCAATGACTGCTGCCAGGCCTCCATATTCTTTATCTTTTAGGCACCTGAAGGATATTGATCAATGTAATTGGGATATAGAAAAAGGAATATAGTAGTTTTTGATGTTAGCAACACTAGACTTTTGAGTTAATTAACTTTCTCTTTGTTATAAATCACTGTACTTCTTTCATTATTATAAATTGCTGTGTCCTTGCTATGTAAGAATTCAACTTTATTTAGTGCTTACTGACAGTGGCACCAGACTTTGGGAAGAACAACACTTCTAAGTCAAATAAGTCTTCTGGTTGACAAACCCTTTTCAGAAAAGGGTCATAAAATGTTAATTGGCTTTCTTGCCAGAAGATGATGCAAATCACCTAAGACTTGTGTATGCAACTAAGTATGCAGAGTGAAAGCCTGGTCTCGATAAGAGTCAGGGCAGCTGACACAGCATAATTTTGTATCATCCATTGATCTCTATGTAAAATCAAAAGTATATAAAGCCTTTCTGGACAATAGAGGATGGGCCAGTCACTGGACTGGCTTCCCCTGTGTCTTTTCTACTCTGTTTTCTGGCTGAATTCTCATCTGGAGCATGGAGGCTCACCATGACTACTTCCTTGCCCTGGCTTTTAAGATCCATGTGAGAGGGAGCCCAAGGCAGGGCACCCCACGCTATTCAAGTGGATGCTGGTGGCCTAACGTAGATGGTGCGAATTCCTTGTCTTGGAACTTTATTGATTTTCCATGTAAAGCAAGTTATTCAGCTTCTTTTCTCCACTAATTTTCCTACTATACTATTTCTTCCTAATCTCTCTTTATATTTTTAAATAAATAAATTTTCCTCACCACGCCATCCCTGCTTCAAATTACTCTGGATCCACTGGGGCTGGACCCTGGCAAGTGGCACCAGAACAGGCTATTGGAAGGTAGGTCTCCCCCAGTGCACAGTTTTCGGGATGGCTAGGGCCCCACTCAGGGTGTCATGGACCCCCCTGCATAAGATAGGTAGGGAAAGAGGGGTGGGAAGTTTTTGGTTGAAGGAAACCCAGTTCAAGTGTTGAAAGAAACCGACGGGTTGAAAGAAACCCCCCGTTAGTAAAGGGTAGATGGGTTGAAAGAAACCCCCCTTGGCAAGGGTAAAAACCTTGAAAAGGCAGACTTTCTACGGGTTGGAAAGAAAACCCCCCTTAGCTAAGGTAAAACCTTGACAAGGCAGACTTTTCTATAAGACTTAATTTTCTGACACGAGTAACAATGAGTCAAAAGTATGACAACTCTTTATAGAAGTAATTTTGTCACTGTTAAACAAAAGATAAATTAAATATAAAAAGTCTAGTGTTCAATTTCTTTTAAAATTTGTACAAGAGCAATGTCCTTGATTTCCAGATAAGGACATTGTTAATTTAGATACTTGGGTGAAAGTAGAGAAACAGCCAAAAACTTATTATACTTTGCATGAGCCAGAAAAAGTTCCTGTAGATGCTTTTTCTCTGTGAAATATGATTACAAATGTTCTGGACCCCTGTCATGAGGCTATTGGTTGGGCTGTGGGAGAGGCTATAGCCATGGATGGTAGTGGGTCTCCACCTTCTGCTCAGATCATATTTTTCTGCCATTGCCAAAAAAAAAAAAAAGAGGGAGACTGTACTTTACCTCCCGAGGAAAGAGAGGACTTACAGGATGCTGAGACTGGGTGCCCTGGTGAGTTCCCTCCCCCTCTACACAAACCTTTAAAAATCTAAAACCGGGGCAACAAAATGTAAAGCCATTGGTAAAGTGGAAAGACTTCCTGTCTGGACAACGGAAAGGTCCCGACCCATTATCTAGCGGTCGAGGATGTGCTTGTATTTTTTCCACAGGATGCAGATTCACCAATTTGGATCCTTGAAAAGCTGATTTGTCATGCTGCAGTCCCCCAAGCACTTGGTTCCTCCACTGCCGCCACAACAAAAACCAAAAAGGGAACTCCTCTGCCGCCGCTACCACACGAAACAGCTGCATGCCAGGAGCCATGGGCAGGGCCAGCCTGACTGACGGGACCCAGTGTGCTGCGCTTATAGCTGGTAACCCCGCCAGCATCCGTCTGCAAAACTATAGGATAGAGGGTTGATGGGGAAAGGAGATATATGGGATCTGTATACTATTTGCTCAGCTCTTTGTCTCACTTGACTGCCGCTAGGCCCAACGCCGGCTCAGTGGAGGGCAGGGCGAGAGCCGCCGTGCCACTGGCAAGAGAGGCAAGATAAACATCGAGATCCTGGTGCAACTGACAGCTGCTGCAGGGCAAACTCCGACCAGAAAATGACTCTATTTACTCTATTTTGGCTTGTTTATCCTCTCCTTATGTTTTTCTTTTCACCAATGATTCCAGAAAACTTAATGTACAAATGGACCTAATGTAGTGACCTGTGAACAATATACGCTTTCATCTTATTTAACTCTTCAATATGATGTTTGTTGTTTTGTGGTGTTAAAATGTCCACCCTATCTTATGGTGCCTGTAACTGTAACCACTTACTGGTATGATAATTATGGTCTTACTGTGAGAAAAAAAAGAAAGAAAGAACTACAAGATTTAACGGTATCAAGACGATTTGTGGGCTTTCTAATCTTAGGAAACTCAGCTTTAATAACAACAACTGTTACTGTTACTATTACTGTTATTGTTACTATGGCAGCAATATCATTGACTCAACAAGTACAAATGCCCAATATGTTGAAAAATCATATTTTAAGTGTTTGGATTAGCTCAGATATTAGTTTAGACTTAGGGAAACTTCATAATCAGATACAGACCATGGAACACTCCTGATTAGATTTTACTGCCACAGGAAAAGCTATTCACTTCTTCCATACATTCTCTAACTTCATTTCTGGAAAGACTATTCTGTCTACTGTTTTTAGTTATGCTGCTATGGGCGCTTGCTCCTTGTAATCATTCTTCCTTGTACTGTCAGGATTCTTCGGCAGATCATTCAGAGGCTCGTGACTGAAATGCATCTGGCTGTTTTAATAAATAAAAAAGGGGGAGATGCCAGGAGCCAGCATGAGGAATCCTGCCCGTGGCAAAGGTCATGAGGAAGGAAGCCAGACATACGCAAAGGCGTGATCTGGCTTCAGGGGTTTCCCCTGGGTTTTCCTGAACATCTACCCCCAAAAACCAGAGTCTGCCTGCCTTATTGTACTGTGCTTTCCACTCTTCTGCCTCTAAAAGGAATTAACGTAGGGCTCCTGCATATAAAAAGAATGTCTTGGTTTAAACCCCTTTGATAGCTTTCTAACTTACCTTACCGGTCTGCCCAAACTTTTACAACTTGTGAATTGTTTACAGCCCCCCAACTGCAACAAGCACAAAGTTTAAAGCATCTTAAAGATACAGAGCCTTACTAAAGAGCTAAAAATTATATTGGTGATGGGTTTCACTGTTGACTCAATGGCTGCTGCCAGGCCTCCATATTCTTTATCTTTTAGACACCTGAAGGATGTTAATCAATGTAATTGGGATATAGAAAAAGGAACATAGTACTTTTGATGTTAGCAACACTAGACTTTTGAGTTACTTTTCTCTTTGTTATAAATCACTGTACTTCTTTCATTGTTATAAATTGTTGTGTCCTTGCTATGTAAGAATGTAACTTTATTTAGTGCTTTCTGAGAGTGGTACCAGACTTTGGAAAGAATAACACAAATAAGTTCTCTGGTTGACAGACCCTTATCAGAAAAGGCCATAAAATGTTAATTGGGCTTCTGGCCAGAAGATGATGTAAATCACCTAAGACTTGTGTATATAACTAAGTATGCAGAGAGAAAGCCTGGTCTCGATAAGAGTCAGGGCTGCTGACACTGCATAATTTTGTATTATCCATTGATCTCTAGGTAAAATCAAAAGTATATAAGGCCTTTCTGGACAATAGAGGATGGGCCAGTCACTGGAAAGACTGGTTCCCCCGTGTCTTTTCTTACTCTATTTTCTGGCTGAATTCCCATCTGGGGTGTGGCGGCTCGCCATGTCTACTTACTTGCCCATGCTTCTAAGACCCACAAGACAGGGAGCCCAAGGTGGGGCGCCCTCCACTATTCATGGGTACCGGTGGCCTAACGTAGATGGTACAAATCTCTTGTCCTGAGGTTTTATCAGTTCTCCACATAAACCAAGTTATTTAGCCTCTTTTCTCCACTAATTTACCTACTATACTATTTCTTCATAATCTCTTTTTATATTTCTAAATAAATTTTTCCTCGCCTACTCTGACGCCCCTTTGAATTACCTTGGATCCACCAGGGCAGGACCCTGGCAGTCAACATCCACTCTTGCTATCTCCTGTTTGACCACTTCCAATTTGCCTTGATTCATGGACCTGACATTCCAGGTTCCTATGCAATATTGCTCTTTAGAGCATCAGACATTGCTTCTATCACCAGTCACATCCACAGCTGGNGGGTCATAAAATGTTAATTGGCTTTCTTGCCAGAAGATGATGCAAATCACCTAAGACTTGTGTATGCAACTAAGTATGCAGAGTGAAAGCCTGGTCTCGATAAGAGTCAGGGAAGCTGACACTGCATAATTTTGTATCATCCATTGATCTCTATGTAAAATCAAAAGTATATAAAGCCTTTCTGGACAATAGAGGATGGGCCAGTCACTGGACTGGTTTCCCCTGTCTTTTCTTACTATGTTTTCTGGCTGAATTCTCATCTGGAGCATGGAGGCTCACCATGACTACTTCCTTGCCCTGGCTTTAAGATCCACGTGAGAGGGAGCCCAAGGCAGGGCACCCCACACTATTCAAGAGGACGCTGGTGGCCTAACATAGATGTTGCAAGTTCCTTGTCTTGGAACTTTATTGGTTTTCCATGTAAAGCAAGTTATTCAGCTTCTTTTCTCCACTAATTTTCCTACTATACTACTTCTTCCTAATCTCTCTTTATATTTTTAAATCTATAAGTTTTTCCTCACTACGCCATCCCCACTTCGAATTACCCTGGATCCACCGGAGCTGGACCTTGGCAAAGAGGTTCCCTGAGGTCCCCGTCATAACTCACTCGAGAGGAACCCCAAGTTTTCTGATGCACTCGAGAAAAACCAGGAGATTCTTCCCTCAATGCGAGATGAGTCTTTTTTCCACTGCAGCATCTAGAGAGAAATCCACCTTCCCTCTTGAGTCTCGAAAGGCTCCTTGACACCCTTGATGCCACTCAAGAAATTCCCTGACATACCCAACTCTAATCGAGAGGAACACTGACTGTACTGCCACAACTCAAGAAGAGCCCCGTTTTTCCCTCCTCATCTCGAGATGAGGGTCCATTACCCTGCTTCATCGGGAAAGGAATCTGTTGGGGTTCAGCCCCAGTGGATCCAGGGTAATTCGAATCAGGGATGGCATGGTAAGAAAAATATATAGATTTAGACAGCAATAAGGAAAGAGATTGCAGTTAAGAGAATAGAGGAGAGAAAGAGGCTGTATGTTTTTTGTTTACATAGAAAGCCAATAAATCCCTGAGACAAAGTACTTGAACCATCTACATAAGGCCACAGTTGCTCGCTTGAATAGCAGAAGGTTCCAAGCCTTGGGCTCCCTCTTGGGTGGGTCTTAAAAGCCTGGGCAAATAAATAGACACACGGCTAACCTCTATGCACCAGACGGGAATCAGCCAGAAAATAGAGTAAGAAAAAAATGAAGACACAGAGGAACCAGTCTTTCCAGGAACTGGCCCATCTTTTATTGTCTGGAAAAACTTTTATATTTTTAATTGTACATAGAGATAAATGTCAAAAGCAAAGTCATGTAGGGTCAGCAGCTCTGACTCAGGCTTTTTTTTCTGCATACCCATCTGTGTACATATGCCTTAGGTGATTTATGTCATCTTTTGGCCAGGAGGCCTGTTAGCATTTATGGCCCTTTTCTGATAAGGACCCGTCAACCAGAAAACTTATTTGCCTTAAAAGTGTTGTTCTTACTAAAGTCTGGTGCCACTCTCAGAAAGCATTAATTAAGGTTACATTCTTACATAGCAAGGACACAAAAATTTAAAACAAGGAAAGAGGAGTACAGTGATTTATAACAAAGAGAAAGTTTATTAACTCAAAAGTCTAGTGTTGCTAACATCAAAACTATTTCATTCCTCTTTCTATATCCCAATTATGTTGATTAATATCCTCCAGGTTCCTAAAAGATAAAGAATGTGGAGTCCTGGCCGCAGTCATTGACTAAACAGTGAGTCTAGTTTCTTGTGTATAGTGTCCTGTGTTGCCAGCATTAAAGAGACATTTTTAGACATAGTATCAACATATTGGGCAGTATGCACTTGTTGAGTCAATGACATTGCCACCACATTAACAGAAGCAATTGCAGCTATTAAAGCTGATATTTCTAAGATAAGTAAGCCCACAAAACGTCGTGTTCACATTAAATCTTGTAGTTGTAGCACAGCAAGACCATAATTATCATATAAATAAGTAGTTACAGTTACAGGCACCATAAGATAGGGCGGATGTTTTAACACCACAAAAGCGCAAACATTATATTGAAGAGTTAAACAAGAGGACAGCATACCTTGTTCACAAGATATTACATTAGGCCCACCTGAATAATTCATTCGTATATTAAGCCTTCTGGAGTCATTAGTGAAAAGAAAAACCTAAGGAGAGGGTAGACAAGCTAAAATAGAGTAAGTAGTGTCATTATCTGGGCGAGTAAAAGTAACAGGGGCAGTAGCAGCAAGAGCTCTCCAAATTTCTGGCTGCCAAAAGGTTCTATTTTTTGTTGTATAGGACAACGTAGGGGGAACAAACTGATTATGATATCATCTATTGGTGGTTAGTGGCCAAGGAACTGAATATTTTTTCCAATTGTCTAATCTATTGATGAAGTCATCATTGCACACTGGGTCCTGACCTGGATTTGGGTTGCTCCAGTCCTGGATTGTATAATTTCCTACTCCCAGTATTCTGTAATCAATTCTCGAATTATAAGTACAAGATTTCCAATTCGGATACCCTAAATGCTCATCTATAGTTTTCCATATGACATCTGAGGGAGCAACATTGTCACAATCTGTATATTTTGGTGGAGCTTTGAGAAACAAGGATTCATAGGGGCCACGGACTCTGGGCATAGGAGCTTGTAATATCCAAACTGACCGATCCCCTTTAAATGTACATTTTGAAGTTGGGGAGTCTGTCAGAACTCCTTTTTTAGAGGCTCCAACACATCCTTTCTTGGTAATAAAGTTTCCTGTATGACCAGAAGGAAAAGTAGAGCAAACAAGAAAATCATCTGTTAGTCCCCTAAATGTATAACTGAAACTAATAGGGTATTGGTCTTTGACATAGGGAGTATAAGATCCTCCCAGAAGGTGAGGTTGGTCTGTCTTGACCCTTATAGGGTCACTACTCCACGTAACTACTTGAAAAGTTGGAGGACCAGGAAAATATGCCCACTAATTTTCTGGAGTGGGGGAGGAGACTCCTACCTGGCAAGATAGTAGGGCAAGCATAGCAATAAACACTTTCTCAGGGGAGGTTCAAGGTCCCTGTAAAAAAGCCATCCCCTGTGCCTGGTGACAGTGTTTTAGTCTGTTCCAAGCTGGGTATGGGGGCTTGTTGAGTTGCCTGAGTAAAATCACCTGGCATCCTTTTGCAGGGTGGGAGATGAGGGAGAACAATATCCCGTATGTGAAGTTGTGATACCTGTCTGGCGGGTGGATTCATTCCTTGCTCATTCAGGATCTCCAGTGTCAGTCGTCTAGAGGTCAGTGGTGCTTCCCATGCTGGCGGAGGGAGTGGAGGTAGAGGAGGCCTCTTCCTTTATTGGGGTCGTGGCAGTGGGGGAATTCGGTATCCAGGAAGCTGTGATATGACGAATCAGCTGTCCAGGATCCAAAAAGGAGAATCTGCGTCCTGTGGAAAAACACAAGCATATCCTGGACCGCTGGTTAACAATGGGTCAGGACCTTACCATTGTCCGGAGAGGAGGTCTCTCCATTTTACTAATGGTTTTGCATTTGATTGTTTCAGACAACAATGAAGAAACATTGCAGTGGTTCTGGTTGAATCAGCATTAAAAATGTTTATTACTGAAAGAGCATGTTGTAAAACCTGATGGGGAGAGCTATACTTAAATTCGCCTTTCTTTAATTTTTGAATTTGGATTTTTTTCCCATCGCACCTCAAGAGGAGGTGGTCTCAACTGGAAACTCAAGAGGAACTCCAGGGGTCGAGCCAAAATTCCAGAAGACCCCCATGTCCCAATCCACTCCAGAGAAAACTGATTCCCTTACACTGACTCAACTGTCACCCCAAGTATAAACTGAAAACATGATGGCAAGTGTGACAGCGCAGTGGCACCTCGATAGAAATCCACTGATCCCTCTATAAACTGGACAGGAACCCTGACATTACTTTTGCAATTAGAGAGGAAAGTGGACTTGCATGTCTCCACAAGAGACGAGGATTGACTCCCCAGTTGAAACTCCATAGGAACCCCAAGATCCATGTGAGCACTGGAAAGGAACCCTGAGTTTCCGGCCTCAATTCCAAATGAGGCCCTAGGCCCCTGCACCGACTGGAGAGGAATCTCAAGAGGCCCCTCGCAACTCGCATGTAGACTTGACTTTCCTGAGGCAACACGAGCGGGTCCCTGAGGTCCCTGTCGTAACTCAAGAAAAATCCCAAGTTTCCTGCCGCAACTAGAGAAAAACCAGGAGATTCTCCCCTCAACGCGAGATGAAGCCCTTTTCCACTGTGGCATCTCAAGAGAAATCCCACCTTCCCTCTTGAGCCTCGGAAGGGTCCTGGACAGCCTTGATGCAACTCAAAAGTGCCGCTACATACCCATCTCCACTGGAGAGGAACACTGAGGGCCCCTACATAACTGAAGAAGAGCTCCGTTTTCCCCTCTTCATCTGGAGATGAGGGTCCACTTTCCAGCTTTGTCAGGAAAGGAATCCTGGTGTTCCCGTCGCACCTCAAGAGAAGGCTATCTCAACTTGAAACTCGAGAGGAACTCCAGGGGTCATTCCACAATTCCAAAAGAACTCAATGTCCCAATCCACTCCAGATAAACCTGATTCCCCTACATGGACTCGACTGTCACCCTGAGTATCAACTCAAAACACCATGGAAGGTGTGACATCCCCGTGGCACATCAAGAGAAAGCCACAGATCCCTAATCATCTCAACAGGAAGCCTGACACTATCTTTACAGCTCGAGAGGAAAGCAGACTTGCATGTCTCCACATAAGATGAGGCCTGACTCCCCTGTTGAAACTCCATAGGAACTCCGATCCATGTCAGCACTTGTGAGGAACCCTGAGGTTCTGGCCTCAGCTCCTGATGAGGACTTTGGCCCCAGAACCTACTGGAGAGGAATCCCAAGAGTCCCCTCACAACTCGCATGGAGACTTGACTTTCTTGAGGCAACACGAGCGAGTCCCTGAGGTCCCCGTCTTAACTTGAGAGGAACCCCAAGTTTCCTGTCGCAACCTGAGAAAAACCAGGAGACTCTCCCCTCAACACGAGATGCGGCCCTTTTCCGCTGCGGCTTCTCGAGAGAAATCCCGCCTTCCCTCTTGTGCCTCAAAAGGGTCCTTGAAACCCTGGATGCAACTCAAGAAGTTCCCCAATATACCCATCTCCACTCGAGAGGAACACCGAGGGTCTCGCCACAACTCAAGATGAGCCCTGTTTTTTCCTCCTCATCTCAAATGAGTGTCCATTTCCCTGTTTCTTTGGGAAAGGAATCCCGGCATTCCCGTCACACCTCAAGAGGAGACGGTCTCAACTTGAAACTCGAGAGGAACTTCAGGGGTCATGCCACAATTCCTAAAGACCCTGTTATCCAAATCCACTCCAGAGAAACCTGATTTCTCTGCCTTGACTCGACTATCACCCCAAGGATCGACTCCAAACATAATGGCAGGTGTAACAGCCCTGTGGCACCTCGAGAGAAAGCCACTGATCCCTATGTCAATGCGACATGAAGCCTGACACTACTTTGACAGCTTGAGAGGTAAGTGGACTTGCATGTCTCCACATGAAAGGAGACCTGACTCCCCTGTCGAAACTCCATAGGAACCCCGAGATCAATGTCAGCACTGGAGAGGAACCCTGAGATTCATGCCTCAACTCCAGATGAAGACCTCGGCCCCAGCACTGCCTGGAGAGGAATGCTGAGACACTCCTCCCAACATGCATGGATACCTGACTTTCCTGAGGCAACACGAGCGGGTCCCTGAGGTCCCCGTCATAACTCGAGAGGAACCCCAAGTTTCCTGCCGCAACTCAAAAAAAAAAAAAAAAGAAGANAAAAAAAAAAAGAAGAGTCTCTTCTCAACGCGAGATGGGGCCCTTTTTCGCTGCAGCGTCTCAAGAGAAATCCCACCTTCCCTCCTGAGCCTCAGAAGGGTCCTTGACATCCTTGATGCCACTCAAGAAGTTCCCCAACATACTTGTCTCCACTCGAGCGGAACACTAAGTGTCCCGGCACAACTCAAGAGGAGCCCCGTTTTTCCCTCCTCATCTCAAGATGAGGGACCATATCCCTGCTTCGTTGGGAAAGGATTTCTGTCTTTCCCGTAACACCTCAAGAGTAGGCAGTCTCCACTTGAAACACGAGAGGAACTCCAGGGGTCGTGCCACAATCCAAAAAGACCCCGATGCCCCAGTTCACTCCAGATAAACCTGATTCCCTTGAACTAGTTGACTGTCACCCAGATTATCGACTCAAAACACGATGGCAGGTGTGATAGCGTGCCAGGAGTCAGCATGGGGAATCCCGCTCATGGCAAAGGTCATGAGGAAAGGGGCCTGACAAAACACAAAGGTGGGATCAGGCCTCAGGGGTCCCCATGGGTTTTCTCGAGCATCTACCCCCAAAACCAGAGTCTGCCTGCTTTACTGTGTTATGCTTTCTATCTCCTCTTCTGACATTAACAGCGGGCTGTCCCCCCACCAATTTTTCTGGAAAAAGTTAATTTAGAGCTTTTAGATAATAAGTCCTTGGCATAATAAGAGCGTTTTAATCCAAAAACTGCTCTGATGGCTTTCTATCCTGCCTGACATGTTTTTCCAGACTCTTAAAGCTGCACATGTGATTGTTTGAGGCCTCCCAAACACGAGAGGCACAGGAAGCTTAAAACATCCTACCAGTGTAGGGGCTTCCGAGGAGTCAAAATCATTAGAGTAGAATTGATAAGGGTATCATTGTTGAGCCAATACTTGCTGCCAAGTTTTCATATATTTTATTTGTAGATATAGTTGGTACATAGAAAATACAGGAAGTAGCCCTGGCATTAGCAACATTAGATTTTCAAGTTAAGTACTTTCTCTGTTATAAAACACTGCACCTTTGTTCTACAAGAATGTAACTTTATTTAGTACTCTGAGGGTGAGGCGGATTAAAGAAAAAAAAAACACTTCAAGGGAAAATGAGTTTTCTGGTTGATAGATATTTATCTAGGAAAAGAGCCATAAAAATGTTAACAGGCCCCTTGGCCAGAAGATGCTATAAAACCACCTAAGACCTTTTGATTACGGGAGGGTATGCAACAGGAAAGCCTGTTCTCAATAAGGGTCAAGACTGCTGCCCCCACATAACTCTGCATATTCCATTATTTCTATATGTACGACTTGGGGTATATAAGCTGCTTTTGAACATTAAGTTGTGGGTTTGGCACCAATGCTTGGTTCCCCCATGTCGTTCTTTTCTCCCCTTTTCAGGCTGAATTCCCAGCTAGAACACAAAGACTCACTGTGTCTACCTATATCCCCTGGCTTCTAAGACCCACGCAAGAGGGAGCCCAAGGCGGGGCCCCCTGCGCCATTCAAGTGGGCACCTGGTGGCCTACATACACAGTGCAAGCCCCTTGTCTCTGAGCTTTATTGGTCTCCTGTGTAAATCAAGTTATTCAGCCCCCTTTTCCACTAATTTTGCTACTACACTATTCTTTCCTAATCTCTCTTTATAAATAAATCTCTCCTCACTGACTCCAACCCTGCTTTGAATTCCCTGGGTCCACCATGGCTGTTCCTCAGCAACAGCCCTGTGATATCTCCTGAGAAAGTCACTGGTCCCTATGTCAACCCGACAAAAGCCTGACACTAATTGACAACTCGAGAAGAAAGCAGACTTGCATGTCTCCACACGAGACGAGGCCTGACTCCCCTGTTGAAACTCCAGGAACTCCGATATCCAAGTCAGCACTGGAGAGGAACCCTGAGGTTCTGGCCTCAACTCCTGATGAGGACTTAGGACCCGGCTCCAACTGGAGAGCAATCCTGAGAGGCCCCTCACAACATGCATGGAGACTTGACTTTCCTGAGGCAACACGAGTGGGTCCCTGAAATCCCCGTCATAACTTGAGAGGAACCCCAAGTTTCCTATTGCAACTCGAGAAAAACCAGGAGATTGTCCCCTCAACGTGAGATGAAGCCCTTTTCCACTTTGGCGTCTCGAGAGAACTCCCACCTACCCTCTTGAGCCTCAAAAGGGTCCTTGACACCCTTGATGCCACTCAAGAAGTTCCCAACAAACCTGTCTCCCCTCGAGAGGAACACTGAGGGTCCCACCACAACTCAAGAAGAGCCCCGTTTTTCCCTCCTCATATCGAGATGAGGGTCCATTTCCCCCTGCTTCACCGGGAAAGGAATCCCGGCATTTCCGTCGCACCTCAAGAGAAGGCGGTCTCAACTTGAAACTCGAGAGGAACTCCAGGGGTCGTGCCACAGTTCCAAAAGACCCCAGTGTCCCAATCCACTCCAGATAAACCTGATTCCCTTGCACTGTCTCAACTGTCACCCCTAGTATCTACTCCAAACACTATGGCAGGTATGACAGCCTGCCGGGAGCCAGCATGGGGAATCCCGACTGTGGCAAAGGCCATGAGGAAAGGGTCTGACAAAATGCAAAGGTAGGATCATGCCTCAGGTGTCCCCCTGGATTTTCTCAAGCATCTACCCCCTAAGCCAGAGTCTGCCTGCTTTACTGTGTTATACTTTCCACCTACGCTTCTGACATTAACCAGGGGCTGTCCCCCCACCAAATTTCGCTGGAAAAAGTTAATTTAGAGCTTTTAAATAATAAGTCTCCTGAGCATAATAAGAATGTTTCAATCCAAAAATCCCTCTGATGGCTTTCTATCCTGCCTGACAGGTTTGTCTGGACCCCTACAGCTGCACATGTGATTGTTTGCAGCCTCCCAACTGCGAAAGGCACAGGAAGATTAAAACATCCTAGGAATATAGGGGCTTCAGAGGAGTCAAAATTATTAGAATAGGACTGATTAAGCGTTTCATTGTTGAGCCAATACTTCCTGCCAAGTTTTCATATCTTTCATTTGCAGATATAGTTGGTATATAGAAAAAGCAGGTAGTAGCCCTGGCATTAGAAAGATTAGATCTTTGTGGTAAGTACTTTCTTTGTTATAACCCACTGCATCTTTGTTCTACAGGAATGCAACTTTATTTAGTACTTTGAGGGTGATGCGGATTAAAGAATAAACACTTCAAGGGAAAGGAGTTTTCTGGTTGATAGACATTTATCTAGGAAAAGAGCCATAAAAATGTTAACAGGCCTCATGGCCAGAAGATGATGTAAAACCAACTAAGACCTTTTGTATAGGGGAGGGTATTCAAAAAGAAAACCTGTTCTCAATAAGGGTCAGGACTACTGCCCCTGTGTAACCCTAGGTATTCTGATATTTCTTTATGTAAAACTTGGAGTATATAAGCTGCTTTTGAAAATAAAGTTGTGGGTCTGGCACCAATGCTAGGTTCCCCCATGTCATTCTTTTCTCCCCTTTTCAGGCTGAATTCCTATCTGGAGGACAGAGGCTCTCCATGTCTATCTATTCCCCTGGCTTCTAAGACCCACGGGAGATGGAGTCCAAGCCGGGGCATCCTCCACTATTCAGCGGACACTGGTGGCCTACGTAGATGGTGCAAGCCCCTTGTCTCTGAGCTTTATTGGTCTCCTGTGTAAGCCAATTTATTCAGCCTCTTTTTCGACTAATTTTCTTACTAAACTATTCTTTCCTAATTTCTCTTTATAAATAATATCTCCTCGCTGAATCCAACCCTGCTTCGAATTCCCTGGATCCACCAGGGTTGGACCCGGCAACAGCCCTGTGGCACCTCGAAAGAAAGCCACCGATCCATATGTCAACTAGACAGGAAGCCTGACACTACTTTTGCAGCTTGAGAGGAAAGCAGACTTGCATGTCTGCACACGAGATGAGGCCTGACTCCCCTGTGGAAACTCCAGAGGAACCCCGAGATCCATGTCAGCACTGGAGAGGAAACCAGAGGTTCCAGCATCAACTCCAGATGAGGATCTACACCCTGGCACCAACTGGAGAGGAATCCCGAGAGGCCATTCACAACTCGCATGGAGACCTGACTTTCCTGAGGCAATACGACCAGGTCCCAGTCGTAACTCGAGAGGAACCCCAGGTTTCCTGCTGCAACTCGAGAAAAAACAGGAGATTCTCCCCTCAACGCAAGATGAGGCCCTTTTCCACTGCAGCTTCTCGAGAGAAATCCCACCTTTGTTCTTGAGCCTCAAGAGTATATTTGGCACCCTTGATGAAACTCAAGAAATTCCCCAACATACCCGTCTCCACTCGAGAGGAACACTGAGGGTCCCGCCACAACTCAAGAAGAGCTCTGGTTTTCCCTCCTCATCTCTAGATGAGGGTCCATTCTCCTGCTTCATCAGGAAAGGAATCCTGGCGTTCCAATTGCACCTCAAGAGGAGGCGGTCTCAATTTGACACTCAAGAGGAACTCCAGGGGTCGTGCCACAATTCCAAAAGACCCCAATATCTCAATCCACTCCAGAGAAACCAGATTCCCGTGCACTGACTTGACTATCATGATGACAAGTGATACAGCCCTATGGCANAGATCTTTGTGGTAAGTACTTTCTTTGTTATAACCCACTGCATCTTTGTTCTACAGGAATGCAACTTTATTTAGTACTTTGAGGGTGATGCGGATTAAAGAATAAACACTTCAAGGGAAAGGAGTTTTCTGGTTGATAGACATTTATCTAGGAAAAGAGCCATAAAAATGTTAACAGGCCTCATGGCCAGAAGATGATGTAAAACCAACTAAGACCTTTTGTATAGGGGAGGGTATTCAAAAAGAAAACCTGTTCTCAATAAGGGTCAGGACTACTGCCCCTGTGTAACCCTAGGTATTCTGATATTTCTTTATGTAAAACTTGGAGTATATAAGCTGCTTTTGAAAATAAAGTTGTGGGTCTGGCACCAATGCTAGGCTCCCCCATGTCATTCTTTTCTCCCCTTTTCAGGCTGAATTCCTATCTGGAGGACAGAGGCTCTCCATGTCTATCTATTTCCCCTGGCTTCTAAGACCCACGGGAGATGGAGTCCAAGCCGGGGCATCCTCCACTATTCAAGCGGACACTGGTGGCCTACGTAGATGGTGCAAGCCCCTTGTCTCTGAGCTTTATTGGTCTCTTGTGTAAGCCAATTTATTCAGCCTCTTTTTCGACTAATTTTCTTACTAAACTATTCTTTCCTAATTTCTCTTTATAAATAATATCTCCTCGCTGAATCCAACCCTGCTCTGAATTCCCTGGATCCACCAGGGTTGGACCCGGCAACAGCCCTGTGGCACCTCGAAAGAAAGCCACCGATCCATATGTCAACTAGACAGGAAGCCTGACACTACTTTTGCAGCTTGAGAGGAAAGCAGACTTGCATGTCTGCACACGAGATGAGGCCTGACTCCCCTGTGGAAACTCCAGAGGAACCCCGAGATCCATGTCAGCACTGGAGAGGAAACCAGAGGTTCCAGCATCAACTCCAGATGAGGATCTACACCCTGGCACCAACTGGAGAGGAATCCCGAGAGGCCATTCACAACTCACATGGAGACCTGACTTTCCTGAGGCAATACGACCAGGTCCCAGTTGTAACTCGAGAGGAACCCCAGGTTTCCTGCTGCAACTCGAGAAAAACCAGGAGATTCTCCCCTCAACGCAAGATGAGGCCCTTTTCCACTGCAGCTTCTCGAGAGAAATCCCACCTTTGCTCTTGAGCCTCAAAAGTATATTTGGCACCCTTGATGAAACTCAAGAAATTCCCCAACATACCCGTCTCCACTCGAGAGGAACACTGAGGGTCCCACCACAACTCAAGAAGAGCTCTGGTTTTCCCTCCTCATCTCTAGATGAGGGTCCATTCTCCTGCTTCATCAGGAAAGGAATCCTGGCGTTCCAATTGCACCTCAAGAGGAGGCGGTCTCAATTTGACACTCAAGAGGAACTCCAGGGGTCGTGCCACAATTCCAAAAGACCCCAATATCTCAATCCACTCCAGAGAAACCAGATTCCCGTGCACTGACTTGACTATCATGATGACAAGTGATACAGCCCTATGACACCTCGAGAGAAAGCCACAGAGTCCTATGTTAACTCAACAGGAGCCAGACACTACTTTGACAGCGCGAGAGGAAAGTGGACTTCTTTGTCTCCACATGAGATGAGGCCTGACTCCCCTGTCAAAACTCCATAGGAACCCCGAGATCCATGTCAGCACTGGACAGGAACCCTGAGATTCAGGCCTCAACTCCAGATGAGGACCTCAGCCCTGGCAGTGACTGGAGAGGAATCCTGAGAGGCCCCTTGCAACTCGCATGGAGACTGGACTTTCATGAAGCAACAAGAATGAGTTCCTCAGGGCCTCATCGTAACTCAAGGGGAACCCCAAGTTTCCTGCCACAACTCGAGAAAAACGAGGAGATTCTCCCCTCAACATGAGATGAGGCCCTTTTCTGCTCGGTGTCTCGAGAGAAATCCCACATTCCCTCTTGAGCTTCGAAAAGGCCCTTTACACACTTGATGTAACTCCAGAAGTTCCCCGACAGACTGTCTCCACTCGAGAGGAACACCGAGTGTCCTGAGACAACTCAAGAAGAGCCCCGTTTTTCCCTCCTCATCTCGAGATGAGGGTCTATTTCCCTGCTTCTTCAGAAATGGAACCCCAGCATTCCTATCTCACCTCAAGTGGTGGCAGTCTCAACTTGAAAGTTGAGAGGAACTCCAGGGGTCATGGAAAGGAATCCCGGAGTTCCCGTTGCACCTCTATAGGAGGCCGTCTCAAATTGACACTCAAGGGGAACTCCAGGGGTCATGCCACAATTCCAAAAGACCTCAATGTTCCAGTCCACTCCACATCAACTTGATTCCCATGCACCGACTCGACTGTCACCCCGAGTATCGACTCAAAACACGATGGCATGTGTGACAGCCCTGTGGCACCTTGAGAGAAAGCCACAGATCCCTATGTCAACTCAACAGGAAGCCTGACACTACTTTGACAGCTCAAGAGGAAAGTGGACCTGCATGTCTCCAAACGAGATGAACCTGACTCCCCAGTTGAAACTCCATAGGAACCCTGATATCCATGTCAGCACTGGAGAGGAGCTCGGAGTTTACAGCCTAAACTCCCTAGGACGACCTAGGCCCTGGCATCGACTGTAGAGGAATCACGGGAGGCCCCTCGCAACTCGCATGGTGACTTGCCTTTCTGAGCCTACCCGCATGGGTCCCTGAGATCCCCATTGTAATTTTAGAGGAACCCCAAGGTTCCTGCCACAACATGAGAAAAACCAGGAGATTCTCCCCTCAACGTGAGATGAGGCCCTTTTCCGCTACAGAATCTGGAAAGAAACCCTCCCTTCCATCTTGAGCCTGGAAAGGGTCCTTGACACCCTTGATGCAACTCAAGTTCTTTGACATACCCGTGTCCACTCGAGAGAAAACCCGAGTGTCCCACCACAACTCAAGAAGAGCCCCTATTTTCCCTCCTCATCTCGAGATGAGGGTCTGCCCGGAGCTAGCACGGGAGATCCCACCCATGACAAAGGTCATGAGGACAAGGCCTTACAGGCAAAGGCGAGTCATGGCTTGAGGGACCCTCTGGACCTGCTCGAACATTTACCTCAAAACCAGAATCTGCTTGTCCTGCTATTTTTCACCAACTCCTCTGTTACCAACAGGAGGCTGTCCTCGACCACCTTTCTCTGAAGAAAATTAACTTAGAGCTCTATTTTATAAGTCTCCTGGTCATGTAATTGGAGTGTTCCAATTCAAACCCCTCTGATAGCTTTCTAACTTTCCTGACAGTTTTATCCAGACTTTTTCAACGACGCATGTGATTGTTTACAGCCTCCCAACCACGAGAGGCACAGGAAGCTTAAAACATTCTAGGAATGTAAAGCCTTTTGAGGAGTTAAAAATCATTAGACTAGAACTGGTTAAGGGTTTCATTGTTGTGCCAATACATGCTGCCAAGTTTTCATATCTTTTATTTGTTGATATAGTTGGTATATAGAAAAAACAGGTAGTAGCCCTGGCATCAGCAACATTAGATCTTTGAGTTAAATACTTTGTTGTGACCCACTGCACCTTTTTCCTATAGGAATGTAACTTTATTTAGTACTTTGAGGGTGATGCAGATGAAAGGAAAATCACTTCAAAGGAAAATGAGTTTTCTGGTTGATTAATATTCGTCAAGGAAAAGAGCTATGAAATGTTAACAGGCCTCTTGCCCAGAAGATAATGTAAATCACCTGAGACATT
Source organism: Redunca redunca (assembly GCA_006410935.1). Lineage (NCBI taxonomy): Eukaryota > Metazoa > Chordata > Mammalia > Artiodactyla > Bovidae > Redunca > Redunca redunca. The sequence goes on from SJYQ01005262.1 coordinate 61,558, forward strand.
TTGCACACAGAAAAGTATGCAGAAACAAAGCCTGGTATCGATAAGGGTCAGGACTGCTGCCCCTGCATGACTCTGCATCTTCGATTATGTAAAACTTAGGGTATATAAACTCCTTTTGAAAATAAAGTTACGGGTCTTGCACAAGCTTGGCCTCCCTTGTCGTACTTTCTTTCTCTCTTTACTTCTTTTTCAGGCTGATCCCTTGGGGTGCAGAGGTCCTCTGCATTCACATCTCTGCCAGGGCTTCCAAGACCCACGTGAGAGGGAGCCCAAGGCGGGACACCCTCAGTTATTCAAGCGGGTGCCTGTGGCCTTGGGACTTTATTGGCTTTCTGTGTAAACCAAGGAATATCAGCCTCTATTCTCTGAACTCCAAAATCTTTCTGTATCTCTCTGTCTCTCTCTATATATATATCACTCTCACCTGGCCGTCCAGGCTTCGGATACCCTGGATTCACCCGGGAATAAATCCCAGTAAGGTCTATTTCCCTGCTTCATTGGGAAAAGAATCCCGGATTCCCATCACAACTCAAGAGGAGGCGGTCTCAACTTGAAACACGAGAGGAATTCCAGGGGACGTGCCACAATTCCAAAAGATCCTGATGCCCCAATTCACTACAGATAAACCTGATTCCCCTGCACTGACTTGACGGTCAGCCCAAGGATCGACTCAAAACATGATGGCATCTCTGACAGCCCGGTGGCACCTCGAGAAAAGCCACAGATCCCTAAGTCAACTCGACAGGAATCCTGACACTACGGTTACAGCTCGAGAGGAAAGTGGACTTGCATGTCTCCACAGGAGACAAGGCCTGCCTCGCCTGTGAAACTCAATAGGAACCCTGAGATCCATGTCAGCACTGGAGAGGAACCCTGAGGTTCCAGCCTCAATTCCAGATGAGGACCTAGGACTGGGCACTGACTGGAAAGCAAACGTGAGAGGCCCCTCGCAACTCACATGAAGACTGGACTTTCCTGAAGCAACGTGAATGGGTACCTGAGGTAACGTGAATGGGTACCTGAGGTCCTAGTCGTAACTCGAGAGGAACCCCAAGATTCTGGCCGCAACTCTAGAGAAACCAGGAGATTCTCCCCTCAACGCGAGATGAGGCACTTTTCTGCTGTGGCATCATCAGAGAAATCCCACCTTCCCTCTAGAGCCTCAAAAGGGGGCTTGACACACCTTGATGCCACTCAAAAAGTTCCCCAACATACCCGTCTCCACTCAAGAGGAACACCGAGTGTCTGGCCACAACTCAAGAAGAGCCCCGCTTTTCCCTCCTCATCTCGAGATTCCTTTCTCTGCTTCGTCAGGAAAGGAATCCCGGCTTTCCCGTTGCACCTTAAGAGGAGGCGGTCTCAACTTGAAACTCCAGTGGAACTCCAGGGGTCGTACCACAATTCAAAAAGACCCCGATGTCCAAATCTACTCCAGATACACCTGATTCCCCTGTGATGACTCGACTGTCACCCTGAGTATAGTGTCAAAATACTATGGCAAGTGTGACAGCCCTGTGGCAGCTCGAGAGAAAGCCACAGACCCCTATGGCAACTTGACCACACTCCATTTGCTGCCTCTTTTGGGACCCTGCACCACCCCCACCCCAATGGAGGACTGAAAGGGAAGACTGGAAGGTCACTGTCTCTTATTTAAGAGGAACCAACATTCTGGTCCTCTTTTTTTCCATTGAGATTCTGGTTCAAGTGCCCCATCTTGGCTTCCATGCATGGCTGAGCATATAATGGCTCCCTGCATTTTTCTCCTTTACTCTGATAAGCTTGGGTCATTTTCCCACTTCTGCAGTGGATGGGCACTGTCATTGCTTCCAACTTCCAGATAGATTTATGAAGAGGTCTGTAAAATCTCATTTCCTCTCTCCTGTTCAGTGTCTCTCTCTAGACATGTCTTTCTTTTCCTTTTGAAATTCTGTCTCTGTCTTCCCTTTTCTCTTTCCCTCTGTCTCTCTTGTGGAGGATGGATGCCTTTGAATATACATGGATATCGGTGGTTAGGGTTAGATTTTATGGATAGGTTAGAGTGAGATCAAGTGGTTAGGTTGTAGTTGTTGTTGGGGGGTGGGACAAGGGTGGTGTGTTTTTTCTTGGAGACTTGAGTGCTGTTTGTTCTTAGTTTATTTTAAATAGGAACCACTTATCAGATACATCACTTGCAAGTCGTCTCTTATGTTCAGTTTACTATCTTTTTGACTTGTAAAAGTTTGATTCCCTGGTGGCTCAGATGGTAAAGAGTCTGCCCGCAATGTGGGACCCTGGTTTGATCCCTGGGATGGAAAGATTCCCTGGAGAAGGAAATGGCAACCCACTCCAGTACTCTTGCCTAGAAAATTCTATGGATGGAGGAGCTTGGTGAGCGACACTCAATGGAGTCACAGAGAGTCAGAAACGACTGAGCCACTTCACATTACTTTTTGTTGGCACACACATTTGTAGTTTCAACACCACTAAAGGTTGTGTGTGGGTGCAGGAGGGCTGAGAGGAGCTACTCCACGTTCAAGGTCAGGAGGGGCTGCCCTGTTGAGATACCCCTCGTCCAAGGTAAGGAGCAGTGGCTGCATTTTGCTGGAGCAGCCATGCATGAATAGATAACCCACGACCAAGGTAAAAAGAAACCCAAGTAAGACGGTTGGTGTTGTGAGATGGCATCAGAGGGCACACACACTGAGACCATAATCACAGACAACTAACCAATCTGGTCACATGGACCACAGCCTTCTCTAACTCAATGAAACTAGGCCATGCTGTGAGGGACCACCCAAGGTGGACGGGTCATGATGGAGAGGGCTGACAGAATGTGGTCCACTGTAGAAGGGAATGGCAAACCACTTCAGTATTCTTGCCTTGAGAACCCCATGAACAGTAGGAAAAGAAAAAAGTGAAAGGATACTGAAACAGAATCTCCCAGGTTGGTAAGTGCCCAGTAAGCTACTGGAGATCACTGGAGAAATAACTCCAGAAAGACTGAATGGATGGAGCCAAAGCAAACACAATACCCAGTTGTGGATGTCACTGGTGAAACAAGCAAGGTCCAATGGTGTAAAGAGCAATATTGCATAGGAAGCTGGAATGTTAGGTTCAGGAATCAAGGCAAAGTGGAAGTGGTCAAACAAGGGATGGCAAGAGTGAACATTGACATTCTAGGAATCAGAGAACTAAAATGGACTGGGATGGGTGAATTTAACTCAGGTGACCATTATGTCTACTACTACGGGCAGGAATCCCTTACAATATATGGAGTAGCCAGCAAGGTCAACAAAAGAATCTGAAATGCAGTACTTGGATGCCCTCTCAAAAACGACAGAATGATCTCTGTTCCTTTCCAAGGCAAACCACTCAATATCAGGGAATCCAAGCCTATGCCCCAACCAGTAATGCTGAAGAAGTTGACGTTGAACGGTTCTATGAAGACTTTCAAGACCTTTTTGAACAAACACCCAATAAAGTTGTCCTTTTCATTCTAGGGGACTGTAATGCAAAAGTAGGAAGTCAAGAAATACCTGGAATCATAGGCAAACTTGGCCTTGGAGTACGGAATGAAGCAGGGCAATTAATAGAATTTTGCCAAGAGAATGCACTGGTCATAGCAAACACCCTCTTCCCACAACAAAAAAGAAGACTCTACACGTGGACATCATCAGATGGTCAACACTGAAATCAGACTGATTACATTCTTTGCAGCCAAAGGTGGAGAAGCTCCATACAGTGTGAAGAAACAAGACGGGGAGCTGACTGGCTCAGATCATGAACTTCTTATTGCTAAATTTAGACTTAAGTTGAAGAATGTAGGAAAAACCTCTAGACAATTCAGGTATGAACTAAATCAAATCCTTGATGATTGTACAGTGGAAGTGAGAAATAGATTTAATGGATTAGATCTGATAGAGTGCCTGATGAACTATGGATGGAGGTTTGTGACATTGTACAGGAACAGGGATAAAGAATATCCCAAGAAAAATAAATACAAAAATAAAATATAATAAAATGGTTGTCTGGGGAGGCCGTATAAATTACTGTCAACAGGAGAGATGAGAAAAGCAAAGGAGAAAAGGAAAGATATAAGCATCTGAAGACACAGTTCCAAAGAGTAGCAAGGAGAGAAAAGAAAGCCTTCAGGAGTGAACAACGCAAAGAAATAGAGGAAAAGTACAGAGCGGTTAGACTAGAGATCTCGTCAAGAAAATTAAAGATACCAAGGGATCAATTCATGAAAAGATGGGCTCGATAAAAACAGAAATGTTATGGACCTAACAGAAGCAGAAGATATTAAGAAGACGTGGCAAGAATTCACAGAACTGTACCAGCAAAATCTTTATGACCCAGATAATCACGATGGTGTGATCACTCACCTAGTATCAGACATCCTGGAATGTGAAGTCAAGTGGGCCTTAGCATCACTACGAAGAAATTCGTAGAGGTGATGGATTTCCAGTGGCGCTCTTTCAAATCCTGAAAGATGATGCTGTGAAAGTGCTGCACTCGATATGCCAACAAATTTGGAAAACTCAGCAGTGGCCACCAGACTGGAAAATGTCAGTTTGCATTCCAAGGCCCAAGAATGCTCAAACTACCGCACAGTTGCACTCATCTCACATGCTAGTAAAGTAATGCTCAAAATTCTACAAGCAAGGCTTCAGCAATACATGAACCATGAACTTCCAGATATTCAAGCTGGTTTTAGAAAAAGGCAGAGGAACCAGAGATCAAATTGCCAACATCTACTGCATCCTCATAAAAGCAAGAGAGTTCTAGAAAAACATCGATTTCTGTTTTATTGGCTATGCCAAAGCCTTTGACTGTGTGGATCACAATAAAGTGTTGGAAAATTTTCAAGAGATGGGAATACCAGACCACTTGACCTGCCTCTTGAGAAACCTATATGCAGGTCACGAAGCAAAAGTTAGAACTTGACATGGAACAAGAGACTGGTTCCAAATAGGGAAAGGAGTACGTCAAGGCTGTATATTGTCCCCCTGCTTCTATACCTTATATGAATACCTTATATGAAGAAAACATCATGAGAAAAGCTGGGCTGGAAGAAGCACAAGCTGGAATCAAGAATGCCGGGAGAAATATCAATAACGTCATATATGCAGATGACAACACCCTTATGGCAGCAAGTGAAGAGGAAATAAAGAGCCTCTTGATTAAAGTGAAATAGGCGAGTGAAAACGTTGGCTTCAAGCTTAACATTCAGAAAACTAAGATCATGGCATCTGTCCCATCATGTCATGGCAAATAGATGGGGAATTGTGGAAACAGTGTCAGACATTATTTTGAGGGGGCTCCAAAATCACTGCAGATGGTGATTGCAGCCATGAAATTAAAACACACTTACCACTTGGAAGGAAAGTTATGACCAACATAGATAGCATATTCAAAAGCAGAAACTTTAATTACTTTGCCAACAAAGTTCCGTCTAGCCAAGGCTATGGTTTTCCCAGTGGTCATGCATGGATGCGAGAGTTGGACTGTGAAGAAAGCTGAGTCCCAAAGAACTGATGCTTTCGAACTGTGGTATTGGAGAAGACTCTTGAGAGTCCCTTGGACTGCAAGGAGATCCAACCAGCCCATTCTGAAGGAGGGCAGCCTTGGGATTTCTTTGGAAAGAATGATGCTAAAACTGAAACTCCAGGACCTTGGCCATCTCATGCGAAGAGTTGACTCATTGGAAAAGACTCTGATGCTGTGAGGGATTGGGAGCAGGAGGAGAAGGGGACGACAGAGGATGAGATGGCTGGATGGCATCACTGACTCGATGGAAGTGAGTCTGAGTGGGCTCCGGGGGTTGGTGATGGACAGGGAGGCCTGGCATGCTGCGATTCATGGGGTCGTAAGGAGATGGACACGACTGAGCGACTGAACTGAACTGAACTGAATATGTAAATGAAGACAGGAGGCCCACTGGGGCTATTTTGAACCCATTGGGAAAGTAAGTTGGATCCCCGCCTCACAAAACACCACCATAGCAATTAAGACACATGCGAAGAACCAGCATTTGAAAGGAAAACGACAAATTTTACAACAATTTCTGATGAGTGAATACCATAGTTTATAACCGAGGTATTATGCATTTTAAAAGATTTGTTAGTTTAAGGTGTACAGCAATGAGATTGAGGGATTCAGTGTCTCAGGGGCTTCCTTAGACAAAATTCACTCCATTTGAGGGGCCCCTGGAACGTGTCCTCTACTCAGAACAGGCAAGAATCCTGAAAACACAGAGCAGCGTGTGGTGGTGCTTGTGGGTATTTTTTCACTGAATCAATTATTCCACCATGACACACAGAACAAGCCTAGATTCTAGGAGGGGGTTCTCCAAACCTATCTTCAAACAGGAGGCCTTACTCCCTTGAATAATGTTGCATGAAACTACGCTTGGGAAGGGAAGAGATGTGTCATGAATATTTTGTCTGCAGAGAACAAACTGCAGTGTAGAGACATTTTGCAAGCTCGTTCCCGGACATGGAGCACAAGGACACAGTGACCTGATTCTCAGCTCTGCTCTTGGGACATCGCACTGTCTCCACACCTGATATATGGTGAGGGCCTCACAGGTGTCCTGAAGAGTATGGACACACGACCTGAATCTGTCCAATCTGTGTGTTCCATCCTCCCTGGCTACTGTGATGGGCTCAGGACGTGGGCAGTGACCAATCGGGGCCCAGGGCCAGGACTCAGGCTGCAATCAAGGGGAAGAGGAGCTCTGGTTCTGCTAGAAGAGGCAGGTCTGGTGAGGTCAGTCTACAGCAGTGGGAGGAGCGTGAGGTCAGCCTGGGGCAATTGGTGACTTTTCTGCTCCCACCAGGGCAGAGTCACTGCCTTGAGAATGAGGGCCCTGCTGAGCCCAGGTTTTGAGAGCGCTGGCTCCTGCTGTGGTCCCAAAGCTCCACCTGAGACCAGAGGTAAGCCGTCTGCCTGTGAGTCCTCCTGCTTATCTGTGAGCTTGTGGAACCACGCTGGTTTTTCTGTCCACTGGGCTAAGTGGAGACCCTGCAAAAGCAAGTGTGTGGGTTTTGGCTGGCTTCAGGAAAGAAACGCCAGATGGTACTGGGAGATTCCAGTCTAATCTGAATTCAGGGGATATCTCTTTAAAGTGAAGGGAAAAGTCCTTCTGTCGTGTCCTCCTTTTTACGACTCCATAGACTATAGGATCGATAGAATTATGCAGACAAGAATAGTGGAGTGGGCAGCCTTTCCCTTCTCCAGAGGATCTTCCAAACCCAGGGGTCAAACCCAGGTCTCCACATTCAGGCAGATTCTTTACCAGCTGAGCCACAGAGAGGCCCAAAATATTGGACTGGATAGCCTGACCTTTCTGCAGCTGATCAGTACTTCCTGACCCAGGAATCAAACTGGGCTCTCCTGCAATGCAGGGGAATACTTCACCAGAGGTGGTATCAAGGAAGCCCAATATCTCTTAAGGCCAGCTACTAATTGTCGGATTACCCTAAAGAGTCGTCACAGGTTTAAGGTAGCAACCTTCGAGGGTAGCAATCAATGTCCTTATTCTAGATGACAAAACTGGGGCTCTAATAACGGGGTAACTCAGCTATAGCAAGGAAGTGTGTACCCAGACAAACCCCGCCGTTCCTGCTGTTATAACTCACGGGAGCCACATGGTGAAGCTTCTCCATGTGACAGGAGCTAAGGCACCCAGCCCACACTGGGTGCTGTGGGAACCTGACTTGATAACTGCTGTCTGGCAGCTTAGAGACTCACAAAACCAGTTTACACTGAAGAAAGGAATGGCACCTCCCTTCATCCACCCCACCACACCCTCTGGGTCCTCCCACACCCTGCTTCCTTTCTCTTGCTTTCTGAGGAAATTAGTCATGCTCATGTGATCCCATTGGTTGTCCAATGTTCACAGGCTACCACTGGCTAAAAGAGAGGTCAAGAGCTTTTGACCCTGAGTATCTCTCTTTCCTTTGCAATATCGAGGACCTGCACAGTTGCACACCTGAGGCCTTTTCTGAGACACGCAAGGACCCTCATTCAGTTTGCAACTAGTTGTATCCACTGCTGTCCTTTCAATACCTCCCTTTAAACTCAGTTCATGTGCTCCTTTGCCTGCATGGCAGCCCATCTGGCTGCCATGGGCGGGACAGAGCTGACTGTGAATCCAAAGCTCAGATCTGACAGCTGGCATTCTGTGTATACAGGACCTGATTATTCATACTGTAAAGGCTAAATTAGGCTCCAGGGGTCCAGAACTAGGGCTTGGGCCAAAGTGACTTCACAGGCATTTGAATGTCAGGGGAGGCTTCTGGCTCTAGTGGGGATGGGGGAGTTTCTAGTGGTTCTGAAGGACCACTGTGTGCAGGTTCACAGTGCATAGAGAAGGGAAGGTGGAGTCTACCCTGTAGGCGGTCGCAGCTCATGGCTGATCCAGCTGCCTTCCTGAGGGTGGGATGTGGGGCAGAGGAAGAGACCCAGGTCTGCTCCCTCGTGTGGTACCCAGGGCATGTTGACACCAGACTAAACACTTACACGGTGAAGACCATCGCTGCTGTCTGCAAAGGGTTTACACTGGCATGTGTCTCCATCTGAGAGGTCAGGCCATCTCAAAACTACACAGGCCATGGGCATGGCCTGCCCACCCTCACATGTTTCTTCTCTTCCTCACTGAACATTCACTTCCAAGAGGGTTTTTGGGCAATAGGATATTGGGTTTTCTCTAGCTTTGTCCAATGAGGAACGCTTATTGTTAGTTGGTGTTGTTCATATTCCCGCTCTCTCTTTTGGCTTCTTCTGAAAACTCGTTTGTGGAACATGAAGAGCTCCGCATCTTCCTTCTGGCTGAGATGTCACATTTACAACAGCAATGCCTACCTGGAATGTACAGACCACATTTGCCGAAAGGGCTTGGTTTTGCAGATGACATCCTGAAAGTACCTATACTGTCTTTTCAGTTACCCAAAGCCTACTTCAAATGAAATAAAAAAAAAGAATTCTCAAGTTTAATCTTACAATATGTGGAGAGTCAGAAAAAATCCCCTGGAGAATGGAAAAGTTACCCATTCCAGTTTTCTGGCCTAGATAACTCCATGGACTGTAAAAACCATGGGATTGCAAAGAGTCTAAGAAGACAAAGTGCTTATAATGTTCCCTTTCTGTCAGAAAAAAAGAAAAAAATCTGTTTTTCTGTCGTTTCAGTGATTGGCATTGATTGCAGACACCCAAAAATGGGAAGAAATTGAGAAAAAAGTCTAAATGTTGTCAGGTGGGGGAAGGAAGAATGGGGAGTGCTTGAGATGAATCCAGGTTTTGCTGTGAAGTGGGGGGATAGAATGAGAAGGTGTGAATGCAGACATTGGTGATGGTTACACAGCATTGTGAAGGCCTTAATATTCCCAAATTACATCACTTAAAGTAAAATTTGTTAACAAAAACTTAGAAAAAATACATAAAGCCATAAAAAATAAAACATCACAAGAAAGCTACACACACACCAATGCAAATAAGCTCAGGGGAAGTTACTCAATCTGCCCTGGGTAGGGATTGAGTTGATGGCATCCATGGGAAGGAGGCAGGGACAGAAGCTGCAAAGCCAACTGCTCCCCTGGACGAGGTGTTTCCAGATAGGGCTCTGGGTCTCTGTCCAGAGCTGGGGCCATTTCTCCCTGCAGGGGTTGGTCAGTCATCTTGGACATCTGGGTCTTGGGCAGGAGCCAGGACAGGCTCTTCCTGCAGAGGTGGTGACTCATTCCCTGACTCAGGTTCTCCTGCCAAAGCCCGAGCAGGTACAGGTGCAGGTGGAGTTGGATGTTCTCACTGAGGGGGTGGGACATCGGTGTCTGTGGCTGGGGGTCCTGCAGGCACAGAGGTCCGATATGCCCAGTGTGCTGGCCAGTACCCAGCTGGCCCGGTGACTTTGGGAAGGGAAGTCTCAGGTCTTGGTCTCCCCTCCGTGGATCCCTGGGTTCTGTACCTGTTGCACCCACTGCTGTATGGAAAGGACTTGCAAGTGGAGTCTGGTTGTAATGAGAGGTCAGAGCTAGAGCTGTGAGAGAAGAGAAAGTTACCCATCACCAGCATTTTGATGTGTGTATACAGGGACAGAAAGCTTCCCAGAGAATTGCAAAGAACACCCAGCATAGGATGCACTCTGACTGCAGTGTGAAAGATGGATGGTGTGAGGCCAGCCTTTGTTCCAGGCCCAAACCCAGCTCTGGCGGACTTCTCCCTGTGTAGCTCAGCACCCCCTCCCCACAAACTCACATGCAAAGCCCCAGCCGCCTCACCTCTGTACTCTGCCATGCTGGCCTCCAGGTCCTCCTGCTGCCTTGGAGGCTGGGGTTCTTGGGGCTCAGGGTCAGAGCCAGGTGTGCTGAGCTCTATGGCAGCCTGAGACTGGTGTCCAGGGTGTGTCCTGGGTGGTGTGTGTTGAGCAGGCCTTTCCCACTTCCTCTTTATTCCCAGTTGGACTGATACCTCCATGGGCACGCTCACATGAAGCCTGCACTGGGCCTCACGGGCAGGGGAGTCGTGATCTGACGCCTCCCTCGGGGAGGTGAACGGGGTACCCCCCTCATCAGCCACATCGACTGGGAAGCTCTGAAATGACACTGACCATCAGCCAGCCTTGCCTGGAGTTTACTGAGCTGGGCCTCCCCAGTATGGCTGCTGCTTCTGCCCACTCGAGATTCTCCTGCCAGCAGAAACATGTGTCTGCTCAGGTACCCATCCTGGACGAAGGAGATGCCCCTGAGGGTGTAGGGTCTTCCTGGGCAGCCAGTGCTGCCTGGACTCTCCCAATCCTGACCAGCCTGCTCTCCTCTGGGGTGTGGACACACCCAGTCCACAGACTTCTGAGCCACATCTGCAGGGGCTTGCTTGAGGCAGAGACACCCCAGGAAACCTCCATCTACAAACACAGGGAAATGACTTAGGTTTACCCGGGTGGGATGGGAGAGAGGACCTGGCTCGGGATGGAGCTCCCGTGTTACCTTTCTGTTCCTTCGGAAAAAGGGCCAGAGGCCTCTCGGGGGGTTCCTGAGGCAGCAACGACTGCGTTCCCACACATTCTGCTCATGAGCTCTCCCGAGGCCCTGGCCTCTGGGAAGGGGCAAACAGCAAAACATCCTGGCTGCCCACGAACTGGCTGGGGGATGCTCTCCACTGTGAGGCCTGGAGATCCGGTTTTCATGTTCTGTTGCATTCTGTTGCCAGGAAATGATGTCATTTCCTGGGTTCCTTGCTGAGGTCCCTTACACGAAGCTACCCAAGTGAGCTTCTGGGATTCTGTCTGTTCACCCACCCCCTTAGGCCATGTGCAGGGACAGTGACACCCACACCACTCACTGCACAGCTTTGGCCGGCCTGCATACAGCCAAGGCCTGAGCTCTGAGGATACAGCTCTTTCAGACAGGCACCTTCTTCTCATCTGTGATGTGGCCCTTGTCAAGCCCTCAGGTTTTCCCTAGTCTCTCCATCTGCAGAGTGGGTTCAATCTCTCATCTACTTCCTTGGTCTGTCAGCCTACAACACCTACAGGCATTTCCACTTGGGGCTGGTATCACATGGAGCTTGTGCCCTGGTATTTCACAAAGACCAGATTCAATACATGGCTGACCTAGCACAGAATGGGGCACAAACAGGCCTGGATGTGCTCTGGGACGCAGGAAAAAGTCAGATAAATTATCTAGAAGTTTGACACTACTTTTACAGCTCGAACAGAAAGGACAAGGACTCCCTTGTTTCCATGTGAGTTGAGGTCTGACCCCCCTGTTGAAACTCCATAGGAATCCCGAGACCCATGTTACCACTGGAGAGGAACCCTGAGGTTCACGCTTCTACTCTAGATGAAGAAGTAGGCCCCTGCACCAAATGGAGAGGAATCCCTAGAGGCCCCTCGCAACTCACATGGAGACTTGACTTTCCTAAGGCAACATGAGCAGGTTTCTGAGGTCCCCATCATAACTCAAGAGAAACCCGAAGTTTCCTGCTGCAACTGGAGTAAAACCACAATATTCTCCCCTCCACGCGAGATGAGGCCAGTTTCCCCTGAATCATATCGAGAGAAATCCCATCTTCTTCTTGAGCCTTGAATGGGTCCTTGACACCCTTTATGCAACTTAAGAAATTCCCCGATATACCTGTCCCCTCTTGAGAGGAACACCGTGGGTCCCGCCACAATTCAAGAAGAGCCCTGTTTTTCCCTCTTCATCTCGAGATGAGGATCCATTTCCCTGCTTCGTAGGGAAAGGAATAGTGGCATTCCCCTCGCACCTCAAGAGGAGGCGGTCTCTACTTGAACCTCGAGAGGATTTCCAGGTGTCCTTCTACAATTTAAAAAGACCCTGATGTCCCAATTCACTCCTGATACACCTGACTACCCTGCACTGAGTCAACTGTCACCCCAAGAATCGCCTGAAAACATGATGGGAGTTGTGACAGCTCTGTGGCACCTTGAGAGTAAGCCACAGATCCCTATGTCAACTCGAAGGAAGCCTGACACTACTTTGACAGTTCAAGAGGCAAGCGGATTTCCATTTCTCTGCAAGAGACGAGGTCTGACTCCCCTGTTGTAACTCCATAGGAACCCCGGGATCCATGTCAGCACTGGAGAGGCACCCTGAGTTTCCAGCCTCAACTCCAGATGAGGACCTAGGCCCCTGCACCTCCTGGAGAGGAATCCCGAGACGCCCTTTGAAAGTCACATGCAGACTTCACTTCCCAGAGGCAACACGAGCGGGTCCCTGAGGTCCACGTCATAACTCGAGAGGAAACCCAAATTTGCTGCCACAACTCGAGAAAAACCAGGAGATTCTCCCGTCAACGTGAGATGAGGCCATTTTGCGCTGTGGTGCTGTGAGAGAAATCCCACCTTCTCTTTGAGCCTCGAAAGGGTCCTTGACACCCTTGATGCTACTAAAGAAGTTCCCTGACATACCCGTCTCCACTCGAGTGGATCACCAAGTGTCCCGTCACAACTCAAGAAGAACCCCGTTTTTCCCTCCTCATCTCGAGATGAGGGTCTATGTCCCTGCTTCGTTGGGAAAGAAATCCCGCCGTTCCCATCATACCACAAGAAGAGGCGGTCTCAACTTAAAACTCCAAAGGAAATCCAGGGGTCGTACCACAATTCAAAAAGTGGATGTCCCAATCCACTCCAGATACACCCGATTCCTCTGCACTACCTTGACTGTCATCTCGAGTATCGACTCCAAACACAATGGCAGGTGTGACTGCCCTTGGCACCTTGATAGAATGCCACAGATCCCTATGTCAAATCGACAGGAAACCTGACACTACTTTGACAACTCGAGAGGAAAGCAGAGTTCCATGTTTCCGCAAAAGACAAGGCCTTACTCTCCTGTTGAGGAACCCTGAGATCCATGTCAGCACTGGAGAAGAACCTAGAGGTTCCAGCCTCAACTCCAGAGGAGGGTTTAGGACCCTGCACCGACTGGAGAGGAATCCTAAGAGACCCCTCGCAACTCACATGGAGATTGGACTTGCCTGAGGCAATACGTGAGGTTCCCTAAGTTCCTTGGGGTAGCTGGAGAAGAATCCCAAGCCTCGACCGCAACTTGAGAATAACCAGGAGAGTCCCCTGTCCTCGCGACATGAGACCATTTGTTCCTGCAGCGCCTAAAGAGCAATCCCGAGTGCCCTCTCCAATCTCGAGATGAGGCTTGACTCCCTTCATGCAATTAAAGGGGGCCCAGAAATCCCCGTCACACTTCGAGTGGAAATCCGAGTTTCCAGCCACAATTTGAGAAGAGCCCCGTGTTTCCCACCTCATGTGGAGATGAGGGCCCATTCCCTGCTTCAACTCAAGAGGAGTCCCAACTTCCCCTGGCATGAACAGAGGAGGCCTGTCTCACCTATTGATCTTGAGTGGAACACCGCGGATCCTGCTTCAGGAAAAAAGGACACCGAGTTCCCACTCAAATTGAGATAAGTTCTGATTCCTCTGCATTGGCTCCAAAGGAACACCGAGGATCCCCTCACAACATGATGGGAAGCCTGACTCCCCTGCTGATCCTCTTGTAAAAGCCCAGATTCCCCATCTGAATTCAACAGGAGGCCTGACACCCCTTTGACAACTCGAGAGGAAAGCAGAGTTCCATGTCCCGACACCAGACAAGGCCTGACTCCCTTGTTAAACCTTGAGAGGAAGCCCGAGATCCCTGTCACAACTTCACAGGAAAACTGAGTTGAACAACAGAACTCTAGACATGGCCCTATTCCCTGGCGGCGACTGGAGAGGAATCCCAATGTGCCCCTCGCAACAAGGAAAGAGACTTGACTTCTAGGAAGCAACACAAGCAGATCTGTGAGGTCCCCGTCGCAACTCGAGAGGAACCTCAAGCTTCCCACTGCAACTCAAGAAAAACCAGGAGATTTTCCCCTCAACGCGAGATGAGGCCCTTTTCCAGAGCAGTGTCTAGAGAGGAATACCAGGTTCCCTATTGAAACGCAAAAGTGTATTTGACACCCTTTATGCAACTTAGGAAGTCCACCAAGATACCCGTCCCCACTCTGGAGGAACACAGAGTTTCACGCCACAACTCAAGAAGACCCATGTTTTCCCTGTCCTCAACTGGAGATGAGGGTCTATTCCCCTGCTTCATGGGGAAAGGAATCCCGACATTCTTGTTGCAACTCAAGAGGAGGCCAGTCTCACCTTGACTCTTGAGTGCATCCCCGGGAGTCGTGCCTCTCTTTGAAAAGACCCTGATGTCGCCATCAACTCCAGATAAGCCCAATTCCCCTGCACTGACTTGACTGTCACAGCGAGTATCGACTCAAAACACGATGGCAGGTGTGACGGCCCAAGTGGTACCTCGAGAGAAAGTCAGAGATCCCTATGTCAATTCCACAGGAAGCCTGACATTACTTTTACAGCTCAAGAGGAAAGCGGACTTGCATGTCTCCACACGAGACAAGGCCTGACTTCCCTGTTGGAACTACATGAGGACCCCGAGATCCATGTCAGCACAGGAGAGGAACCCTGAGGTTCTGGCCTCAAATCCAGATGAGGACCTCGGTCCCAGCACCGACTGGAGAGGAATCCCGAGAGGCTCCTTGCAACTCGCATGGAGATTTGACTTTCCTGAGGCAACACGTGCGGGTCCCTGAGGTCCCTGTCATAACTCGAGAGGAACCCCAAGTTTCCTGCCGCAACTCTAGAAAAACCAGGAGATTCTCCCCTCAACGCGAGATGAGGCCCTTTTCTGCTGCAGCGTTTCAAGAGAAATCCCACCTTCCCTCTTGAGCCTCAAAAGGTCCTTGACACCCCTGATGCAACTCCAGAAGTTTCCACTCAAGAGGAACCCCATTTGTCCTGCCCCAACTCAAGAAAAGCCCTGTTTTTCCCTCCTCATCTCGAGATGCGGGTTCATTTCCTTGCTTCTTAAGGAAAGAAATCCTGGCATTGATATAAGGATCTGTGTCTTTCAAGGTGCCACAGGGCTGTCACACCTGCCATCGTGTTTTGAGTCGATGCTCCGGGTGACAGTTGAGTCTGTGCAGGGGAATAAGGATGATCTGGAGTGGATGAGGACATCAGGGTCTTTTTGAATTTAGGCTCAATTCCCAGGGATGCACTAAAGTTTTCAGGTGAGACCAGCCTCCTCTTGAGGTGCAATGGAAACTTTAGGATTCCTGTCCCAACGAGTCAGGGGAATCAACCCTCATCTCGATTTGAGGAGGGGGAACATGTGGCTCTTCTGGAATTTTGGCTTGAACCTTGGGGTTCTTCCCGTGTTGGGACGGGTATCTCCAGAAACTTGCTGAGTTGCAGAAAGGGTGTCAAGTACCCTTTCGTGTTTCAGAGGGAACGTGGTATTCCTCTCAAGACACTGCTCTGGAAAAAGGCCTCATCTCGCGTTGACGGGGAGAATCTCGTGGTTTTTCTCGTGTTGCTGCAGGAAGCTTGGGGTTCCTTTCAAGTTGTGACGGGGACCTCAGGGACCTGCTCACGTTGCCTCCAAGAATTCAAGTCTCTTTCCGAGATTCAAGAGGGACGTTAGAATTGCTCTCGAGTTGCTGCCAGCGAAGAGGGCCATGGCTAGAGTTCAGTCGGTCAACTCAGCATTCCTGTCCAGCGGCGACAGGAATCTTGGGTTTCCTTTCAAGGTTCAACTAGGGAATCAGGCTTCGTCTGGTGTCAAGGCATGGAACTTGGCTTTCCTTTCGAGTTGTCAAAGGGGTGTCAGGCCTCCTGTCGAATTCAGGTGGGGAATCGGAGCTTTTTCAAGAGTATCAGCAGGATCAGAGGTGGGTCAGGCCTCCCATTATGTTGTGAGGGGATCCTCGGTGTCGCCTTGGAGCCGGTACATGGGAATCAGGACTTATCTCGAGTTGAGGGGCAACACGGTGTCCTTTCTCCTTGCAGCAGGAGCCGTGGGGTTCCACTTGAGATTCAATAGGTGAGACAAGCTTCCCCTGGTGGTGCGAGGGGTAGTTGGGTTTCCTCTTGACTTGAAGCAGGGAATGGCCCCTCATCTCCAGATGAGCTGGGAAACACGGGGCTCTTGTCGAGTTGTGGCGGGAAACTCGCTCATGTTTCCTCTCGAGATGTGATGGGGATCTCTGGGCCCAATTGAGTTGCATGAAGGGAGTCAAGCCTCCTCTCAAGTTTGGAGAGGGCACTCGGGATTGCTTTCCAGGCTCTGCAGAGCAAAGGGCCTCATGTCACGAGGACAGGGGAATCTACTGGTTTTCCTCGGGTGGCGGCAGGAGGCTTGGGATTCGTCTGCATCTACCACGGGGAACTCAGGGAGCCTCTCGTGTTGCCTCAGGGAAGTCAAGTCTCCATTCGAGTTGTGAGGGGGAGTGTGGAATCGCTCTGGATTCTCGGCAGGGCAATCAGGCTTCAATTCGCATGGAAGGGACGATCTCAAGATGTTTCTCAAGTTGTGGCAGGACGTTTGGGTTCTCTCGAGTTGCAACAGGGACCTGAGGGAGCCACTCATCTTGTCTTTGGCAAGTCAGGAATATTTTCGCGTTGTGAGAGGCCTCTCGTGATTCCTCTCGAGTGGTGCAGAGGACTAGGGCCTAATCTCGTATTGAGGTGGGAAACTCCGAGTTCCTCTCCAGTTTTGACTTGGATCTCGGGGTGACTGGGGAGTCAGCCATTGTCTCCTGTTGAGGCACACAACTCTGCTTCCCTCTTGAGGTGTAGAAGGGGTGTCAGGCCTCCTATCCAGTTGAGGTAGGGATCTGGGTCTATTTCTAGAGGTGCACAGTGCTTTCAGTTCTCCCTTCGTGTTCTGAGGTATACTCGGGGTTCCATTCGAGTTGTGGCAGGGGAATCAAGCCTTATCTCGAGTGGATTGGAACACCAGGGTCTTTTGGGATGGTGGCACGACCTCTGGAGTTCCCCTCAACTTTGAAGTTGAGACCGCCTCCTCATGAGGTGCGACGGGAATGCTGGAATTCCTTTCCCGAGGAAGCAGGGACATGGACCCTCATCTTGAGATGAGAAGGGAAAAACAGGGCTCTTCTTCAGTTGTGGCGGGACCCTTGGTGTTCCTCTTGAGTTGAGAAGGGTATGTCGGGGAACTTCTTGAGTTGCATCAAGGGTGTCTAGGATCCCTTCTTGGCTCAAGAAGGAAGGCTGGATTTCACTCGAGACACCACAGCTGAAAAGGGTTTCATCTCGCTTTGAGGGGAGAATCTGGTTTTTTCTCGTGTTGTGGAAGGAAACTTGGGGTTCGTCTTGAGTTACGATGGGGACCCCAGGGACCCACTCGTGTTGCCTAAGGAAAGTCTAGTGTCCTTGGGAGTTGCGAGGGCCCTCTCGGGATTCCTGTCCAGTTTTTGCCGGGTCCTAGGTCCTCATCTGCAGCTGAGGCCGCAACCTCTGTTTTCCTCTCCAGTCCTGACATGGATCTTGGGGTTCCTATGTAGTTTCCACAGGGGAGTCAGGCCTCGTCTCGTGTGGAGACATGCAAGTCTGCTTTCCTTTCGAGCTGTGACAGCATCGTCAGGCTTCCTTTCAAGTAGACATAGGAATCTCTGGCTTCCTCTCAAGGTGTCACAGGGCTGTCACACGTGCCATCATGTTTTGAGTTGATCCTCTGGGTGACAGTCAAGGCAGTGCAGGAGAATTAGGTGTGTCTGGAGTGGATTGGAAAATTAGGGTCTTTTGGAATGGTGGCATGAACCCTGGAGTTCCTCTTGAATTTCAAGTTGAGACTGCCTCCTCTTGAGGTGCGACGGGAATGACGGGATTCCTTTCCCGAAGAAGCAGGGAAATGGACCCTCATCTCGAGATGAGGAGGGAAAAACAGAGCTCTTCTTGAGCTGTGGTGGGACCCACGGTGTTCCTCTCGAGTGGAGATGGGTATGTCGGGGAACTTCTTGAGTTGCATCAAGGGTCTCAAGGACCCTACCAACACTCAAGACGGAAGGTGGGATTTCTTTTGAGATACCGAAGTGGAAAAGGGCCTCCTCTCGCGTTGAGGAGAGAATCTCCTGGTTTTTCTCAAGTTGCGGCAGGAAACTTGGGGTTCCTCTCAAATTACAATGGTTACCTCAGTGATCCGCTCATGTTGCCTCAGGAAAGTCCAGTTTCCGTGGGAGTTGCGAGGAGCCTCTAGCTATTACTCTTTGTTCAGTGCCGAGTCCCAGGTCCTCATCTCAGGGTTTCCTCTCCACTGCTAACATGTATCATGGGGTTCCAATGGAGTTTAAATAGGGGATTCAGGCCTCGTCTTCTGTGGAGACATGAAATTCCGCTTTCCTCTCGAGGTTAACAGTAGTTTCAGGCTTCCTGTCGAGTTGACATAGGGATCTGTAGCTTTCTCTCGAGTTGTCACAGGGCTGTCACACGTGCCATCGTGTTTTGAGTCCCTAGTCGGAGTGACAGTCGAGTCAGTGCAGGGGAATCAGGTGTACCAGGACTGGCTTGGGACATCGGGTTCAATTGCAATGGCGTCACGACCCCTGGAGTTCCACTCAACTTTCAAGTTGAGACAACCTCTCTTGAGGTGTGATGGGAATGCCGGGATTCCATTCCCAACAAAGTAGGGAAATGGACCCTCATCTTGAGATGAGGAGGGAAAAACGGGGCTCTTCTTGAGTTGTGGCGGAATTTTCCATGTTCCTCTCGAGTGTTGACGGGTATGCTGAGGAACTTGCATCAAGGGTGCCAAGGACCCTTTTGAGGCTCAAAAGGAAAGGTGGGATTTCTCTCGAGACGCCACAGCAGAAAAGGGCCTCATCTTGCATTGAAGGGAGAATTTCCTGTTTTTTCTGGAGTTGTGGCAAGAAATTTAGTGTTCCTCTCGAGTTACAACGGGGACCTCAGGGACCTGCTCGTGTTGCCTCAGGAAAGTCCAGTTTCCTTGCGAGTTGCGAGGGGCCTCTCAGGATTCCTCTCCAGTTGGTTCTGGGTCCTACGTCCTCATCTGGAGCTGAGGCTGGATCCTCATGTTTCCTCTCCTGTGCTGACATGGATCTCGGGGTTCCTATGGAGTTTCCACAGGGGAGTCAGACCTCGCCTCCTGTGGAGACACACAACTCTGCTTTCCTCTCGAGCTGTAACAGTAGTTTCAGGCTTCCTGTCTAGTTCACCTAGGGATCTGTGACTTTCTCTCGAGGTGCCACAGGGCTGACACGTGTCATCATGTTGTGAGTCAATACTCGGGGTGACAGCCAAGTTAGTGCAGGTGAGTCAGGTGTATCTGGAGTGGGTTGGGACATCAGGGTTTTTGTAATGGTGGCACGACCCCCGGATTTCTCTCGACTTTCAAGTGGATACTGCCTCCTCTTGAGGTGCGACAGGAACGCTGGGATTCCTTTTCCAATGAAGCAGGGAAATGGACTCTCATCTCGAGATGAAGAGGGAAAAACAGGCCTCTTCTTGAGTTGTGGTGGGGCCCTCGGTGTTCCTCTCCGTTGAAGATGGGTATGATGGGGAACTTCTTGAGTTACATCAGGGTTGTCGAGGACCCTTTGGAGGTTCAGGAGGGAAGGTGGGATTTCTCTCGAGATGCTGCAGTGGAAAAGGGCCTCATCTCGCATTTATGGGAGCATCTCCTGGTGTTTATTCGAGTTGTGGCAGGAAAATTGGGGTTCTTCTTGACTTACTACAGGGACCTCAGGGACCCAGTCGTATTGCCTCAGGAAAGTCAAGTCTCCATGTGAGTTGTAAGTTCCTATCAACTCGACAGGAAGCCTGACACTACTGTTACAGCTTGAGATGAAAGTGGACTTGCATGTCTCCAGAAGAGACGAGGCCTGACTTCCCTGTTGAAACTCCATAGGAACACTGAGATCCATTTCAGCACTGGGAAAGGATACTGAGGTTCCTGCCTCAGCTCCAGATGAGGACCTAGGACCGACTGGAGAGGAATCCTTGGAGGCCCCTCTCAACTCTCATGGACATTGGACTTACCTGAGGCAAAACGAGTGGGTTCCTGAACTCCCCGTCGTAACTCGAAAGGAACACCAAGTTTCCTGCCGCAACTTCAGAGAAACCAGGAGATTCTCCCCTCGACGCGAGATGAGGCCCTTTTCCACTGTGGTGTTGCGAGAGAAATCCCACCTTAACTCTTGAGCCTTGAAAGCATCCTTGACACCCTTGATGCCACTCAAGAAGTTCCCCGACATACCCGACTCTAATCGAGAAGAACATATAGTGATAGCCACAACTCAAGAAGAGCCCCCTTTTTTCCTCCTCATCTCGAGATGAGGGTCCATACCCTGCTTTGTCCGGAAAGGAATCTATCAGAGTCCAGCCCCGGTGGATCCAGGGTAATTCGAATTTGGAACGGCGAGGCAAGAGAAATATATATGTGTAGAGAGAGATAAGGAAAGAGTTTGCAGTTAAGAGAATAGAGGAGAGAAAGAGGCTTTTTGTTTGTTTGTTTTCACAGAAAGGCATTAAAGCCCTGAGACAAGGGACTTGAACTGTCTATGTAGGGCCACAGTCGCATGGTTGAATAGCTAAGGGTGACCGGCCTTGGGCTCTCTCTTGCGTGCATCTTAGAAGCTCGGGCAAATAAGTAGACATGGCTAACCTCTATGCCCCAGATGGGAATCAGCCAGAAAATAGAGTAAGAAAGAAAATAAGACACGGGGGAACCAGTCTTTCTAGGAACTGGCCCAACTTTTATTGTCTGGAAAAACTTTTATATTTTTAGTTGTACATAGAGATAAATGTAAAAAGCAAAGTCATGTAGGGTCAGCAGCTCTGACTCAGGCTTTTATCTGCATACCCATCTGTGTACACATGTTTTAGGTGATTTATATCATCTTTTGGCCAGGAGGCCTATGAGCATTTATGGCCCTTTTCCGATAAGAGCCCATCAACCATAAAATTTATTTGCCTTAAAAGTGTTGTTATTACTAAAGTCTGGTGCCACTCTCAGAAAGCATTAATTAAGGTTACATTCTTACATAGCAAGGACACAAAAATTTATAACAAGGAAAGAGGAGTACAGTGATTTATAACAAAGAGAAAGTTTATTAACTAAAAAGTCTAGTGTTGCTAACATCAAAACTACTATATTCCTTTTTCTATATCCCAATTACATTGATTAATATCCTCCAGGTGCCTAAAAGATAAAGAATATGGTGGCCTGGTAGCAGTCATTGACTCAACAGTGAAACCCATCACCAATATAATATTTAGCTTTTTAGAAAAGGCTCTATATCTTTAAGATGTTTTAAGCTGCATGCCTTTCATGGTTGGGGGGCTGTAAACAATCAAACATTGTAAAAGTCTAACTGTCAGGCAATTTAGAGAGCCATCAGAGGGGTTTGAGCTGAGACACTCCTTTTATAAGCAGGAGACTGTTAACTGGAGCTCTAAGTTAACTCTTTCCAGAGTAAGGTGGTCGGGGACACTCCCCTGTTTTGTCAGAAATGTGGAAAGCAGGGTACAATAAGGCAGGCAGACTCTGGTTTGAGGGGATAGATGCTCAGGAAAATCCAGGGGGAACCCCTGAAGCCAGATCACACCTTTGCATATGTCAGGCTTCCTTCCTCATGACCTTTGCCATGGGCAGGTTTCCTCATGCTGGCTCCCAGCATCTCCCCCTTTTTTATTTCTTAAAACAGTCGGATGTAGTTCAGTCGCGAGCTTCTGAATATTCTGTTGAAGAATCTTAACAATACAAGGAAGAATGATTATGAGAAGCAAAAGGAGAGCACCCACAGCAGCATAGCTGAAGATAATAGACAGAATGTTCTTCCCAGAAATAAAGTTAGAGAAGGTGTGGACAAAGTCATTAGCTGCTCCTGCGGCAGTAAAGTCTAATCGGGAGAGTTCCATGGTCTGAATCTGATTATGAAGTTTCTCTAAATCTAAACCAATATCTGAGCTGTTCCAGACACCTGAAATATGCTTTTTATATTTTTTCCAGTCATAGTCTGTCATTTACTGTCAGGGGTGTAACACATATCCACCAGTAGTCGGCATGACAAGGCAATGCCAATTTCACTCTTAAAGCCTGCAATTCAGTCCCAATATGCATTATTGCCTCTTTTAGGGCATCTACCCTCATTTCTAGTTTCTTGTCTATAGCTTCCTATGTTGCCAGCATTAAAAAGACATGTTTAGACATAGTATCAACATATTGGGCAGTATGCACTTGTTGAGTCAATGATATTGATGCCACATTAACAGAAGCAATTGCAGCTATTAAAGCTGATATTTCTAAGATAAGTAAGCCCACAAACCGTCGTGTTCACATTAAATCTTGTAGTTGTTGTAGCACAGCAAGACCATAATTATCATATAAATAAGTAGTTACAGTTACAGGCACCATAAGATAGGGTGGGTGTTTTAACACCACAAAAGCGCAAACATTATATTGAAGAGTTAAACAAGAGGAGAGCATACATTGTTCACAAGATATTACATTAGGTCCACCTGAATAATTCATTCATATATTAAGCCTTCTGGAGTCATTAGTGAAAAGAAAAACCTAAGGAGAGGGTAGACAAGCTAAAATAGAGTAAGTAGTGTCATTATCTTGGCGAGTAAAAGTAACAGGGGCAGTAGCAGCAAGAGCTCTCCAAATTTCTGGCTGCCAAAAGGTTCTATTTTTTGTTGTATAGGACAACGTAGGGGGAACAAATTGATTATGATGCCATCTAGTGGCGGTTAGTGGCCAAGGAACTGAATATTTTTTTTTCCAATTGTCTAATCTATTGATGAAG
This sequence comes from Redunca redunca, assembly GCA_006410935.1. Classification (NCBI taxonomy): domain Eukaryota; kingdom Metazoa; phylum Chordata; class Mammalia; order Artiodactyla; family Bovidae; genus Redunca; species Redunca redunca. Next base: position 84,700 of record SJYQ01005262.1, read on the forward strand.
TCTTCGTTGAACATTGGGTCCTGACCTGGATTTGGATTGCTCCAGTCCTGGATTGTATAATTCCCTCCTCCTGGTATTCTGTAATCAATTCTCAAATTATAAGTACAAGATTTCCAATTCGGATACCCTAAATGCTCATCTATAGTTTTCCATATGACATCTGAGGGAGCAACATTGTCACAATCTGGATATTTTTTGTGGAGCTTTGAGAAACAAGGATTCATAGGGGCCACGGACTCCAGGCATAGGAGCTTGTAATATCCAAACTGACCGATCCCCTTTAAATGTACATTTTGAAGTTGGGGAGTCTGTCAGAACTACTTTTTTAGAGGCTCCAACACATCCTTTCTTGGTAATAAAGTTTCCTGTATGACCAGAAGGAAAAGCAAAGCAAACAGGAAAATCATCTGTTAGTCCCCTAAAGTATAATTGAAATTAATAGAGTATTGGTCTTTGATATAGGAAGTATAAGATCCCTCCAGAAGGTGAGGTCGGTCTGTCTTGATCTTATAGGGCCACTACTCCACGTGACTACTTGAAACGTTGGAGGCCCAGGGAAATATGCCCAATAATTTTCAGGAGTTGGGGAGGAGACGCCTACCTGGCAAGATAGTAGGGCAAGCATAGCAATAAACACTTTCTCAGGGGAGGTTGAAGGTCCCTGTAAAAAAGCCAGCCCCTGTGCCTGGTGACGGAGCATTTTCATCTGTTCCCAGGAGGGTATGGAGGCTTGTTGAGTCGCCTGAGTAAAATGACCTGGCATCTTTTTGCAGGGTGGGGGATCAGGGGGAGAAATATCCTGTATGTGAAGTTGTGACATCTGTCTGGGGGGTGGATTTATTCCTTGCTCATTCAGGATCTCCAATGTCAGTCGTCCAGATCAGTGGCATTTCCCGTTATGGCGAAGGGAGTGGAGGTAGAAGATACCTCTTCCTTTATTAGGGTTATGGCAGTGGGGGAATCTGGTATCCGGGGAGCTGTGACATAACGAATCTGCCTGTTTGGGACCCAAACTGGAGAATCTGCATCCTGTGGAAAAACACAAGCATATCCTCGACCAATGGTTAACAATGACTTGGGACCTTTCCATTGTCCAGCGAGGAGGTCTCTCCATTTTATTAATGGTTTTGCATTTGATTGTTCCAGACAACAATGAGGAAACATTGCAGTGGTTCTGGTTGAATCAGCATTCAAAATGTTTATTATGAAAAGAGCATGTTGTAAAATCTGATGGGGAGAGCTATACTTAAATTCCCCTTCTTTTAATTTTTGAATTTGGAATTTTTCCCGTTGCACCTCAAGAGGAGGTGGTCTCAACTTGAAATTTGAGAGGAACTGCAGGGGTCATGCCACCATTCCATAAGACCCTGATGTCCTAATCCACTCCAGAGACACCGGACTCCCCTGCACTAACTCGACTGTCACCCCAAGTATCGACTCCAAACAAGATGGCAGGTGTGACAAACCTGTGGCAGCTTGAGAGAAAGTCACAGTTCCCTATGTAAACTCGACAGGAAGCCTGACACTATTTTTACAGCTCGAGAGGAAAGGAGACATGCTTATCTCCACACAAGACAAGGCCTGACTCCCCTGTTGAAACTACATAGGAACCCCGAGATCTATGTCAGCACTGGAGAGGAAGCCTGAGGTTCCGGCCTCAAATGCAGATGATGAGGATCTAGGCCCCGGCAACGACTGGAGAGGAATCCTGAGAGGTCCCCACAACTCTCATGGAGGCTTGACTTTCCTGAGGGAACATGAGTGGGTCCCTGAGGTCCCTGTACTGGGTTTCGAGGAAACCCAAGAGTTCTACCGCAACTTAAGGAAAACCAGGAGTTTCTCCCATGAACACAAGATGAGGCTTTTCTCTGCATGCTGCGTCAAGAAATATCCCACCTTCCATCTTGAGCCTCGCAAGGGTCCTTGACACCCTGGATGCAACTCAAGAAGTTCCCCGACATACCCATATCCACTCGAGAGGAACACTGAGGGTCCCACCACAACTCAAGAAGAGCCCCATTTTTCCCTCCTCATCTCGAGATGGGGGTCCATTTCCCTGCTTCGTCGGGAAAGGAATCCAGGACTTCCCATAGCATCTCAAGAGGAGGCAGTCTCAAATTGAAACTCACAAGGAACACCAGGTGTCGTGCCACAATTCCAAAAGACCCCGATGTCCATATCAATTCCAGAGCAATGGGATTCCCCTGAACTGACACGACTGTCACCCGACTATCGACTCCAAATATGATGGCAGGTGTGACAGCCCTGTTACATCTCGAGAGAAAGCCACCAATCCCTATGTCAACTCGACAGGAAGCCTGACACTACTTTGACAGCTCGAGAGGAAAGCAGACTTGCATGTCTCCACACGAGACGAGTACTGACTCCCCTGTCAAAAATCCATAGGAACCCCGAGATCCATGTCTGCATTGGAGAGGATCCCTGAGGTTCCGGCTTCAATTCCAGATGAGGACCTCGGGCCTGGCACCAACTGGAGAGGAATCCCATGAGGGCCCTCGCAACTTGCATGGAGACTTGAATTTCCTGAGGTAACACGAGCGGGTCCCTGAGGTCCCGTCCCAACTCAAGAGTCACTGCAAGCTTCCTGCCACAACTCCCAGGAAATTCCCCCTGAACATGAGATGGGGCCCTTTTCGCTGTGGCATTTAGAGTGTAATTCCACCTTCGCTCTTGAGCCTTGGAAGGGTCCCTGACACCCTAGATGCAACTCAAGAACTTTCCCGACAAAACCATCTGCACCAGAGAGGAACACAGAGGATCCCACCACAACTCAAGAAGAGTCCCGTTTTTCTCTCCTCATCTCGAGATAAGGGTCCATTTCCGTGTGCTTCGTTGGGAAAGGAATCCTGGCGTTCCCATCACACCACAAGTGGAGGTGGTCACAACTGGAAACTCAAGAGGAACTCCAGGGGACATGACACAAATCTAAAATACCCTGATGTCCCAATCCACTCCAGAGAAACCTGATTCCCCTGCACTGACTCGACTGTCATCACGAGTGTCTACTCAAAACACGATGGCATGTGTGACAGCCCTGTGGCATCTCGAGAGAAAGCCACAGATCCTTATGTCAACTCGATGGGAAGCCTGACACTACTTTGACAGCTCGAGAGGAAAGCATACATGCATGTCTCCACACGATACAAGGCCTGACTTCCCTGTAGAAACTCCATAGGAACCCCAAGATCCATGTCAGCACTTGAGAGGAACCCTGAGGTTCCGGCCTCAACTTCAGATAAGAACCTCAGCCCCGGCAACAATATAGAGGAATCCCAAGAGGGCCCTCGCAATGCGCATGGAGACTTGATTTTCCTAAGGCAACATGAGTGGGTCCCTGAGGTCCTCATCGTAACTTGAGAGGATTTCTTGCCACAAGTCGAGAAAAACGAGGAGAGTCTCCCCTCAATGGGAGATGAGGCCCTTTTCTGCTGTGGCGTCTTGAGAGACATCCCACCTTCCCTCTTGAGCCTCGCTAGGGTCCTTGACAGCCTTGATGCAAGAAAAGAAGTTCTCCGACATAACCATCTCCACTTGAGAGGAACACCGAGGGTCCTGCCACAACCCAAGAAGAGCCTAGTATTTCCCTCCTCATCCCAAGATGAGAGTCCATTTCCCTGCTTCATCGGGAAAGGAATCCCGGCATTCCAGCCACACCTCGAGGAGGGGTTCTCTACTTGAAACTCGAGAGGAACTCCAGGGGTCATGCCACAATTCCGAAAGAAACTGATATCCCAATCCACTTGAGATAAGGCTTGATTCCCCTGCCACGACTAGAATGAAACACTGAGTATAACCTCACAACATGAAAGGATACCTGAAAGCACCATTGCACCTCTAGAAATAGACCCAGATCTCTACCTCAACTCGACAGGAGGCCTGGTACCCCTTTTCCACCTCGAGAGGTAAGCAGAGTTGCATGCCTCAACAGGAGACAATGGCTGACTCCCCAGGCAATCTCCATAGGAACCCCGAGAGCCAAGTCAAAACTGGAGAGGAACTCGGAGTTTCCCGCCTCAATACAAGATGAGGGCCTAGTCCCTTGCACCACTCAAGAGGAACTCCAAGAGTCCTCTCACAATGCGGAAATATTCCTAACTTTCCAAAGACAAGATGAGTGGCTCCCTCAGGTCCCTGTCACAACTCGAGGGAACCCAAATTTCCTGCCTCAACTTGAGAAACATCTTGAGATCGCCCCTTCAATGCGAACTGACGCCTGATTCCTCTGCCGAGACTCCAGAGTGATTTCTCGCTCCCCCTCACAACTCGAATGGAGACTTGTCTTCCATAAGGCAACACGAGAGGCTCCCTGAGTTCCCCGGGGTAGCTGCAGATGAATCCCAAGCCTCCCACCACAACTCGAGGAAAACCAGGAGATTCCCCCAACTTGCGACATGAGGCCCTTTGCTCCTGCAGTACCTGGAAAGCAATTCCGAGTGCCTTACAAAACTTGAGAGGAGGCTTGACTCCCTTCATGCAACTCAATTGGGCACAGATATCCCCGTCACACCTCGAGAGGAAACCCGAGCGAGTTTCCCACCACAACTCGACAAGAGCCCCGTGTTTCCCAGCTCATCTGGAGATGAGGGCCCTGCTTCAAGTCAAGAGGAATCCCAACTACCCCTCGCACCACCAGGGGAGGCCTGTCTCACCTTTTGAATCTCGAGTGGAATCCCATGGCTTCTACCACAAGGAGAAAGGACATTGAGTTGCCCCCTCAACTCAAGATAAGTCCTGATTCCCGTGCACCAGCTCCAAGGCAACAACAAGGGTCCCCTCACAACGTGATGGGAGGTCTGACTCTCCTGCTGATCCTCTTGAAAAAGCCCCGATTCCCTGCCTGAACTTGACAGGAGGCCTGAAACCCCTTTGGCAACTCCAGAAGAAAGCCAAGTTCCATGCTTCAACTCCAGATGAGGCCTGACTCCCTAGTTGAACCTTGAAAGGAAACCTGAGATCCCTGTGGCAGCCAGACAGGAATGCTGAGTTGACCGACTGAACTCTAGCCAAGGCCCTATTCTCTGGCAGCGACTTGAGAGCAATTCCGATGTCCCCCTAGAATCACGGAGAGACCTGAATTCTCGGTGGCAACGCGAGCAGGTCCCTGAGATTCCCATTGCAACTTGAGAGGAACCCCAAGCTTCCTGCAGCAACATGAGAAAAACCACGAGATTCTCCCCTCAACGCAAGATGAGGCCCTTTTCCAGAGCAGTGTCTCGAGAGGAATACCACTTTCCCTCTGAAACATGAAAGGGTACTTGACACCCTTTCTGCAACTCAGCAAGTTTCCCGAGATACCCGTCCTAACATGGGAAGAACCCTGAGGTTCACGCCACAACTCCAGAAGAGCCACATGTTCCCCTCCTCAAATCGAGATGAGGGTCGATTCCCCTGCTTCATCGGGAAAAGAATCCTGATGTTTCCCTTTCATCTCAGGAGGAGGCCGGTCTCACCTGAAAACTCTAGCACATCCGTTGAAATTGAGCCTAAATTCAAAAAGACCCCAATGTCCCCATCCACTCCAGATTATCCTTATTACCCTGCACTGACTCGACTGTCACCCTGAGCAATGACTCAAAAAACGATAGCAGGTGTGAAAGCCGTGTGGCACCTTGAGAGAAAGATACACACCCCTATATCAAAGCTGGGATTTCTTTCTAAAAGAAGCAAGGAAATGGACACGCATCTTGAGATGAGGAGGGAAAAACAGGGCTATTCTTGAGTTCTGGTGTGACATTCGGTGTTCCTCTCGAGTAGAGATGGGTATGTCAGGGAACTTCTTGAGTTGCATCAAGGGTGTCAAGGACCCATTCGTGGCTCAAGAGAGAAGGTGGAATTTCTCTCGAGACGCTGTAGTGGAAAATGGCCTTATCTAGCACTGAGGGGAAATCTGGTTTTTCTGGAGCTGTGGCAGGAAACATGGTGTTTCTCTTGAGTTACCATGGAGACCTCAGGGACCCGCTCGTGTTCCCACAGGGAAGTAAATTCTGCATGTGAGTTATGAGGTGCCTCTTGGCATTCCTCTCCAGTCGGTACAGGGGCCTAATTCCTCATCTGGATTTGAGGCCGGAACCTCAGGATTCTACTCCAGTGCTGACTTGGATTTCGGTGTTCCTATGGAGTTTCCACAGGGGATTCAGGCCTCATCTCGTGTGGAGACATGCAAGTCCGCTTTCACCTCGAGCTGGAAAAGTAGTGTCATGCTTTGTGTCTAGTTGACATAGGGATCAGTGGCTTTTTCTCGAGGTGCCACTTGGGCTGTCACACCTGCCATTGTGTTTTGAGTCAATACTCGCGGTGACAGTCGAGTCAGTGCAGGGGAATTGGGCTTATCTGGACTGGATGGTGACATTGGGGTCTTTTCAAATAGAGGCACAACTCTCAGGGATGCGCTCGAGTTTCAAGGTGAGACTGGCCTCCTCTTGAGGTGCGACAGGAATGTCAGGATTGCTTTCCCCACGAAGCAGGGGAATAGACCCTCATCTCCAGTTGAACAGGGGGAAAACGTGGGTCTTCTTGAGTTGTGGCGTGAAACTCTGTGTTCCTCCCGACTGGGGACGGGTATCTTGGTGGACTTCCTAAGTTGCATAAAGGGTGTCAAATACACTTTTGCATTTCAAGAGGGAACCTGGTATTCCTCTCTAGACACTGCTCTGGAAAAGGGCCTCATCTCGCATTGAGGGGAAAATCTCCTGGTTTTTCTTGCGTTGTGGTGGGAAGCTTGGGGTTCCTCTCGAGTTGCGATGGGGACCTCATGGACCTGCTTGTGTTGCTTCTGAGAAGTCAGGTCTCTTTCCGTGTTGTGAGGGGCACGTCGGGATTCCTCTCCAGTCACCACCAGGGAATAGGGCCATGTCTAGAGTTCTGTTGTTCAACTCAGTGTTCCTGTGCAGTGGCGACAGGGATCTCGGGCTTCCTCTCAAGGTGCAACAAGGGAGTCAGACCTTGTCTGGTGTTGGGGCATGGAACTCTGCTTTCCTCTCGAGTTGTCAAAGGGGTGTCAGGCCTCCTGTAGAATTCAGGTTGGGATTCTTGTATTTTACAAGAGGATCAGCAAAGGACTCAGGCCTCCCATCATGTTGTGAGGGGATCCTCAGTGTTCCTTTGGAGCCGATGCAGGGGAATCAGGGCTTATCTTGAGTTGAATGGGAAGTCGGTGTCCTTTTACCCTGTAGCAGGAACTGCAGTGTTCCACTCAAGATCAATAGGTGAGACAGGCCTCCTCTGTTCATGTGAGGGGAAGTTGGGATTCCTTTTGAGTTGAAGCAGGGAATGGGCCCTCATCTCCACATGAGGTGGGAAACACGGGGCTCTTCTCGAATTGTGGCTGGAAACTCGGGTTTCCACTCGAAGAGTAACGGGCATTTCCAGGCCCCCTTGAATTGCATGAAGGGAGTTGCTGGTGGCCAGCGTGAGGAATCCCGCCCATGACAAGGTCATGCGGAAGGAAGCCTGACAAAATGCAAGAACGTGATCAGGCTTCAGGGGTTCCCCCTGGAATTTCCTGAGCATCCACTCCCCAAGACCAGAGTCTGCCTGCTTTTCCACTCTTCTAATATTCTCTGGAAAAAGTCAAATCAGGGCTTTAGTGTTCTACATTTGAAAAGCATATTCCAGTTAAACCCCTCTGATAGCTCTCTGGCTTGCCTTACAGGTTCCCCTGGACCTCTTACAGCTTGTGAATTGCTTACAGTCCCCCCAACTGTGAGAGGCACAAAGCTTAAAAGCATCTAAAAGATACAGAGCCTTTTCTAAAGAGCTGAAAACCATATTGGTAACGGGTTTTCACTGCTGACTCAATGATTGCCGCCAGGCCTCCATATTCTTTATCTTTTAGGCATCTGGGAGGATGTTAATCAATGTAAATGGGATATGGAAAAAGATATATAGTAGTTTTGATGTTAGCAACACTAGACTTTTTAGTTAATTGCTTTTCTTTTGTTATAAATCACTGTACTCCTTTCACTTGTTATAAATTGCTGTATCTTTGCTACTAAGAATGTAACTTTATTTAGTGTTTTCCTGAGAGTGGCACCAGACTTTGGGAAAACCAATACAAATAAGCCTTCTGGTTGACAAACCTTATCAGAAAAGAACTGTGAAATGTTAATTGGCCCTTTTGGCCAGAAAATGATGTAAATTGCCTAAGATTTGTGTATACAACTAGGTATGCAGAGAGAAAAGCCTGGTTTTGATAAGAATCTGGGCTGCTAATGCTGCATAACTTTGTGTTACCCATTGATCTCCATGTATTATCAAAAGTATAAAAAGCCTTCTGGACAAAAAAGGATGGACCAGTTTCTCAGACTAGTCTCTCGGCCTAGTTTCTTGGGAATCTGGCTCCCCCTATCTCTCTCTCTTTTTCTCCCTCTCCCTCCCTCTCCTCTTTAAACTCAGGCTGAATTCCCATTTGGAGCGGGGTGGCTCACCACGTCTACTTACTTGTCCTGGCTTCTAAGACCTGCGTGAAAGGGAGTCCAAGGCGGGGCACCCATCGATATTCAAGTGGGCGCCAGTGGCCTAATGTAGATGGTGAAAATCTCTTGTCCTGAGATTTTATTGGCCTTCCCCATAAGCCAAGTTATTCAGCCTTCTTTCTCCACTAAAATTTCCTACTATACTATTTCCTCTTAATCTCTTTATATTTCTAATTAAACAAATAAGTTTTTCCCTCACCTATCCGTCTCCCCTTGTTCCACTGAGGCTGGACCATGGCAGGGAGTCAAGCCTCATCTCGAGATTGGAGATGGCACTCGGGATTGCTCTCTAGGCACCACAGGAACAAATGATCTCATGTCACGAGCACAGGGGAATCTCCTGGCTATTCTCAAGTTGCAGCAGGAAGCTTGGGATTCTTCTCCAGCTACCCCAAGGACTCAAGGAACCTCATGTGTTGCCTCAGGGAAGTAAAATCTCCATGTGAGTTGCAAGGGACCTCTCAGGATTCCTCTCCAGTCGGTGCAAGGCCCTAGGTCTTCATGTGGAATGGAGGCCCGAGCCTCAAGTTTCCTCTCCGGTACTGAATGGATCTCAGGGTTCCTATGGCGTTTCAACACAGGAGTCAAGCCTCATCTCGTGTAGAGACATGGAACTCTGCTATTCTCTTGAGCTGTCAAATAATAGGCTTCCTGTCGAGTTGACATAGGGATCTATGGCATTCTATCAAGGTGCCCAAGGGCAGTCACACGTGCCATCATGTTTTGAGTCAATACTCGGGATGGAAGTCGAGTCAGGGCATGGGATTCAGGTGTATTTGTAGTGGGTTGGGACATCTGGGACTTTTTGAATTGTGGAACGACTCCTGGAGTTCCTCTCAAGTTTCAAGTTGAGACCACCTCTTCTTGAGGTGTGACTGGAACGCCGGGATTCCTTTCCCGATGAAGCAGGGAAATGGACCCTCATCTTGAGATGAGGAGGGAAAAACGGGGCTTTTCTTGAATTGTGGCGGGAACCTCGATCATCCTCTTGAGTGGAGATGGGTTTGTCAGGGAACTTCTTTAGTAGCATTAAGGGTTTCAAGGACCATTTCAAGGCTCAAAGGGAAGGCGGGATTTCTTTCGCAACGCCACAGTGGAAAAGGGCCTCATCTCGTGTTGATGGGAGAGTCTCCTGGTTTTTCTCGTGTTGCTGCAGGAACCTTAGGGTTCCTCTCAAAATACGACGAGGACTTCAGGGAACCGTTCGTGTTGCCTCAGTTCAGTTCAGTTCAGTTCAGTCGCTTAGTCGTGTCTGACTCTGTGACCTCATGTATCACAGCACGCCAGGCCTCCCTGTCCATCACCAACTCCCAGAGTACACTCAGACTCACATCCATCGAGTCAATGATGCTATCCAGACATCTTATCCTCTGTCATCCCCTTCTTCTCTTGCCCCCAGTCCCTCCCAGCATCAAAGTATTTTCCAATGGGTCAAATCTTCGCATGAGGTGTCCAAAGTACTGGAGCTTCAGCTTTAGCATCATTCCTTCCAAAGAAATCTAGGGTTTATCTCCTTCAGAAAGGACTGTTTGGATCTCCTTGCAGTCCAAGGGATTCTCTTCTCCAACACTACAGTTCAAAAGCATCAGTTCTTTAGCACTCAGCCTTCTTCACAGTCCAACACTCACACCCATACATGACTACTGGAAAAAACATAGCCTTGACTATACAGACCTTAGTTGGCAAAGTAATGTCTCTGTTTGTGAATATACTATCTAGGTTGCTCATAACTTTTCTTCCAAGGAGTAAGCGTCTTTCAATTTCATGGCTGCAATCACCATATGCAGTGATTTTGAACCCCCAAAAAATAAAGTCTGATACTGTTTCCACGGTTTCCATATCAATTTCCCATGAAGTGATGGGACCAAATGCCATGATCTTCGTTTTCTGAATGTTGAGCTTGAAGCAAACTTTTCCACTCTCCTCTTTCACTTTCATCAAGAGGCTCTTTAGTTCCTCTTCATTTTCTGCCATAAAGGTGGTGTCATTTGCATATCTGAGGTTATTGGTATTTCTCCCGGGAATCTTGATTCCAGCTTGTGCTTCTTCCTGTCCAGCGTTTCTCATGATGTACTTTGAATATGAGTTAAATAAGCACGGTTACAATATACAGCTTAGACATACTCCTTTTCCTATTTGGAACCAGTCTGTTGTTCCATGTCCAGTTCTAACTGCTGCTTCCTGGCCTGCATTCAGATTTCTCAAGAGGCAGGTCAGGTGATTTGGTATTCCCATCTCTTTCAGAATTTTCCACAGTTTATTGAGATCCACACATTCAAAGGCTTTGGCAAGTCAATAAAGTGGAAATAGATGCTTTTCTGAAACTCTCTTGGTTTTTCCATGATTCAGCGGATGTTGGCAATTTAATCTCTGGTTCCTCCCCTTTTTTGAAACCATATTGAACATCAGGAATTTCACAGTTCACATATTGCTGAAGCCTGGCTTACAGAATTTTGAACATTACTTTACTAGCATGTGAGATGAGTGCAACTGTGCGGTAGTTTGAGCATTCATTTACATTGCTTTTCTTTGGAATTGGAATGAAAACGGACTTTTTCCAGTCCTGTGGCCACTGCTGAGTTTTCTAAATTTGCTTACATATTGAGTGTAGCACTTTCACAGCATCATCTTTCAGGATTTGAAATAGCTCAACTGGAATTCCGTCACCCCAATTAGCTTTGGTCATAGTGATGCTTTCTAAGGCCCACTTGACTTCACATTCCAGGATGTCTGGCTCTAGATGAGTGATCACATCATCGTGACTATCCAGGTCGTGAAGATCTTTTTTGTACAGTTCTTCTGTGTATTCTTGCCATCTCTTCTTAATGTCTTCTGCTTCTGTTAGGTCCATACCATTTCTGTCCTTTATCGAGCCCATCTTTGCATGAAATGTTCCCTTGGTATCTCTAATTTTCTTGAAGAGATCTCTAGTCTTTCCAATTCTGTTCTTTTTCTCTATTTCTTTGCACTGATCACTGAAGAAGGCTTTCTTATCTCTTCTTGCTATTCTTTGGAACTCTGCATTCAGATGCTTATATCTTTCCTTTTCTCCTTGGCTTTTTGCTTGTCTTCTTTTCACAGGTATTTGTAAGGCTTTCCCAGACAGCCATTTTGCACTACTTTTCCATGGGAATGGTCTTGATCCCTGTCTCCTGTACAATGTCACGCACCTCATTCCATAGTTCATCAGGCACTCTATCAGATCTAGGCCCTTAAATCTGTTTCTCACTTCCACTGTATAATCATGAGGGATTTGATTTAGGCCATACCTGAATGATCTATCGGTTTTCCCTATTTTCTTCAATTTAAGTCTGAATTTGGTAATAAGAAATTTATGATCTGAGCCACAGTCAGCTCGTGGTCTTGTTTTTGTTGACTGTATAGAGCTTCTCCATCTTTTGCTTCAAAGAATATAATCAGTCTGATTTCGGTGTTGACCATTTGGTGATGTCCATGTGTAGAGACTTCTCTTGTGTTGTTGGAAGAGGGTGTTTGCTATGACCAGTGCATTTTCTTGGCAAAACTCTATTAGTCTTTGCCCTGCTTCATTACACATTCCAAGGCCCAGTTTGCCTGTTACTCCAGATGTTTCTTGACTTCCTACTTTTGCATTCCAATCCCTTATAATGAAAAGGACATCTGTTTTGGGTGTTAGTTCTAAAAGGACTTGTAGGTCTTCATAGAACCGTTCAACTTCAGCTTCTTCAGCATTACTGGTTGGGACATAGACTTGGGTTACTGTCATATTGGATGGTTTGCCTTGCAAACGAACAGAGATCATTCTGTCTTTTTTGAGATTGCATCCAAGTACTGCATTTCTGACTCTTTTGTTGACCACGATGGCTACTCCATTTCTTCTGAGGGATTCCTGCCCCCCAGTTGCCTCAGGAAAGTAAAGTCTCAATGCGAGTTGTGAGGGGCCTCTTGGAATACCTCTCCAGTCCGTGCAGGGGCCTATGTCCTCATCTTGAGTTGAGACTCTAACATCAGGGTTCCTCTCCAGTGCTTACATGGATCTCGGGGTTCCTATGGAGTTTCAACAGGGGTGTCAGGCCTCATCTCATTCAGAGTCATGGAAGTCTGCTTGCCTCTCGAGCTTAAAAGTAGTGTCAGGCTTCCTGTCGAATTGACATAGTGATCTGTGGCTTCCTATCAAGGTGCCACAGGGCTGTCACAACTCCCATCTTGTATTTAGTGGATACTTCGGGTCGCTACAGTTCAGTTCAGTTCAGTCGTTCAGTCGTGTCCGAATCTCTGCAACCCCATGAATCGCAGCACGTCAGGCCTCCTGTTCATCACCAACCTCCGGAGTCCACTCAGACTCATGTCCATCGAGTCAGTGATGACATTCAGCAATCTCATCCTCTGTTGTCCCCTTGTCCTCCTGCCCTCAATCCCTCCCAGCATCAGAGTCTTTTCCAATAAGTCAACTCTTCACATGAGGTGGCCGAAGTACTGGAGTTTCAACTTTAGCATCATTTCTTCCAAAACAATCCCATGGCTGCCCTCCTTCGGAATGGGCTGGTTGGACCTCCTTGCAGTCCAAGGGACTCTCAAGAGTCTTCTCTAACAACACAGTTCCAAAGCATCAATTCTTAGCCACTCAGCTTTCTTCCCAGTCCAACTCTCACATCCATGCATGACAACTGGGAAAACCATAGCCTTGACTAGACGGAATTTTGTTGGCAAAGTATTTAATGTCTCTGCTTTTGAATATGCTATCTATGTTGGTCATAACTTTCCTTCCAAGGAGTAAGCGTGTTTTAATTTCATGGCTGCAATCACCATCTGCAGTGATTTTGAGCCCACTCAAAATGATGTCTGACACTGTTTCCACAATTCTCGATCTATTTGCCAAGATGTGATGGGAAGATGCCATGATCTTAGCTTTCTGAACATTGAGCTTGAAGCCAACGTTTTCACTCTCCCCTTTCACTTTCATCAAGAGTCTCTTTAGTTCCTCTTCACTTTCTGCCATAAGATTGTTGTCATCTGCATATCTGAGTTTATTGATATTTCTCCCCACAATCTTAATTCAAGCTTGTGCTTCTTCCAGCCCAGCCTTTCTCATGATGTTCTCTGCATATAAGTTATGGAAGTAGTGGGAAAATATACAGCCTTGACGTATTCCTTTCCCTATTTGAAACCAGTCTCTTGTTGCATGTCAAGTTCTAACATTTGCTTAGTGACCTGCATATAGGTTTCTCAAGAGGCAGGTCAGGGGTCTGGTATTTCCATCCCTTGGAAGTTTTCCAAAGCTTTATTGTGATCCACGCAATCAAAGTCTTTGGCATAGTCAATAAAGCAGAAATCGATGTTTTTCTAGAACTCTCTTGCTTTTTTGAGGATGCAGCCGATGTTGGCAATTTGATATCTGGTTCCTCTGTCTTTTCTAAAACCAGTTTGAATATCTGGAAGTTCATGGTTCACGTATTGCTGAAGCCTCGCTTGCAGAATTTTGAGCATTTGCTAGCATGTGAGATGAGTGCAACTGTGCAGTGGTTTAAGCATTCTTTGGCCTTGGAATGAAAACTGATCTTTTCCAGTCCTGTGACCACTGCTGAGTTTTCCAAATTTGCTGGCATATCGAGTGCAGCACTTTCACAGCATCATCTTTCAGGATTTGAAACAGCGCCACTGGAAATCCATCACCTCCACTAATTTCTTCGTAGTGATGCTAAGGCCCACTTGACTTCACATTCCAGGATGTCTGATACTAGGTGAGTGATCACTCCATCGTGATTATCAGGGTCGTGAAGATCCTTCTGGTACAGTTCTTCTGTGAATTCTTGCCATGTCTTCTTAATATCTTCTGCTTCTGTTAGGCCCATAGAGTTTCTTTCTTTATCGAGCCCACCTTTGCATGAAATGATCCCTTGGTATCTCTAATTTTCTTGATGAGATCTCTAGTCTTTTCCACTCTGTTGTTTTCCTCTATTTCTTGGCATTGTTCACTCCTGAAGGCTTTCTTATCTCTCCTTGCTATTCTTTGGAACTATGCGTTCAGATGCTTACACCTTTCCTTTTCTTCTTTGCTTTTCTCTTCTCTTCTGTTCACACCTATTTGTAAGGCCTCCTCAGACAGCCGTTTTTCTTTTTTGCCTTTCTTTTCCTTGGGGATGGTCTTGATCCCTGTTCCTGTACAATGTCACGAACCTCTGTCCTTAGTTCATCAGGCACTCTATCAGATCTAATCTGTTAAATCTATTTCAAACTTCCACTGTATAATCATCAGGGATTTGATTTAGGTCATTCCTGAATTGTCTAGTGGTTTTATCTACTGTCTTCAATTTAAGTCTAAATTTAGCAATAAGAAGTTCATGGTCTGAGCCAGTCAGCTCCCAGTCTTGATTTTGCACACAGTATGGAGCTTCTCCACCTTTGGCTGCAAAGAATGTAGTCAGTCTGATTTCAGTGTTGACCATCTGATGATGTCCACGTGTAGAGTATTCTCTTGTGTTGTCGGAAGAGGGTGTTTGCTATGACCAGTGCATTCTCTTGGCAAAATTCTATTATTTGCCCTGCTTCATTCCGTACTCCAAGGCCAAATTTGCCTATTATTCCAGGTGTTTCTTGACTTCTTACTTTTGCATTACAGTCCCCTAGAATGAAAAGGACATCTTTTGTGGGTGTTTGATCGAAAAGGACTTGAAAGTCTTCATAGAACCATTCAACGTCAACTTTTTCAGCATTACTGGTTGGGGCATAGGCTTGGATTCCCTGATATTGAGTGGTTTGCCTTGGAAAGGAACAGAGATAATTCTGTCGTTTTTGAGAGGACATCCAAGTACTGCATTTCAGGTTCTTTTGTTGACCTTGCTGGCTACTCTATATCTTCTAAGGGATTCCTGCCCACAGTAATAGATATAATGGTCATCTGAGTTAAATTCACCCATCCCAGTCCATTTTAGTTCTCTGATTCCTAGAATGTCAATGTTCACTCTTGCCATCCCCTGTTTGACCACTTCTACTTTGCCTTGATTCCTGAACCTGACATTCTAGCTTCCTATGCAATATTGCTCTTTACAGCATCGGACCTTGCTTGTTTCAGCAGTCACATGCATAACTGGGTATTGTGTTTGCCTTGGCTCCATCCCTTCAGTCTTTCTGGATTTATTTCTCCAGTGATCTCCAGTAGCATATTTGGCACTTACCAACCTGGGCGTTCCTCTTTCAGTATCCTCTCATTTTGCCTTTTACTACTGTTCATGGGGTTCTCAAGGCAAGAATAATGAAGTGATTTGCCATTCCCTTCTCCAGCGACCACATTCTGTCAGCCCTCTCCATCATGACCCGTGTGCCTTGGCATGGCCTAGTTTCACTGAGTTAGACAAGATTGTGATCCATATAATCAGATTGGCTAGTTATCTGTGATTATGGTCCCAGTGTGTCTGTCCTCTGATGTCGTCTCACAACACCAACAGTCTTACTTGGGTTCTCTTCCCTTGGTCTTGGGGTATCTATTCATACCTGCTCCAGCAAAGCACAGCCACTGCTCCTTACCTTGGATGAGGGGTATCTCATCAGGGCCACCCCTCCTGACCTTGAACGTGGATTAGATCTTTTCAGTCCTCCTGCACCCGCACACAACTTTTAGTGCTGTTGAAACTACAAATCTGTGTGCCAACGACATGTAAAGTGAGGTGGCTCAGTCGTGTCCAGCTCTTTGTGACTCCATGGGCTATAGCCCGCCAGGCTCCTCCATCAATGAAATTTTCTAGGCAAGAGTAGTAGAGTGGGTTGCCATTTCCTTCTCCAGGGTATCTTCCCATCCCAATGATCAAACCAGGGTTCCACATTGTGGGCAGATGCTTTACCATCTGAGCCACCTGGTAATCAAGCTTTCACAAAACAAAAAGATAGTAAACGGAACATAAAAGACCACTTGCAAGTGATGTATCTGATAAGCGGATCCTATGTAAAATAGACTAAGGACACATAGCACTCAAGTCTCCAAGAAAAAATACACTACCCTTTTCCCATCCCACAACACCAACTCCAACCTAAACACTTGATCTCACTCTAACCTATCCCTAAAACCTATCTTTGAGCTAACAGCATCCATGTGCATTCAAAGGCATCCATCCATCCACAGGAGAGACAGAGAGAAAGAGAAAAAGACAGAGACAGAATTTCGAAAGAAAACAAAGGCACTTCTAGAGAGAGACACTGAACAAGAGAGAGTAAATGAGTAGATTTTATAGACCTCTTCATAAATGTATCTGAATGTTAAAAGCAATGACAGTGCCCATTCACTGCAGAAGTGGGAAAATGACCCAAGCTTATGAGAGTAAAGGAGAAGAATGCAGGGAGCCATTATAGGCTCAGCCACGCACGGAAGCTGAGATGGGGCACTTGACCATAATCTCAATGGAAAAAAGAGGACCAGAATGTTGGGTCCTCTTTTAAATAAGAGAAGACCTTCCAGTCTTCCTTTCAGTCCTCCATTGGGATGGGGGGCGGGAGTCCCAAAAGTGGCAGCAAAGGGAGTGCGGTTGAGTTGCCATAGGGATCTGTGGCTTTCTCTCGAGGTGTCACAGGTCTGTCACACCGGCCATCGGGTTTTGAGTTGATACTTGGGGTGACCATCGAGTTAGTGCAGGGGAATCAGGTTTATCTGAAGTGTATTGGGACACCGGTGTCTTTTGGAATTGTGGCACGACACCTGAAGTTCCTCACGAGTTTCAAGATCACACCAACTCCTCTTGAGGTGTGATGGAAACACCTGGATTCCCTTCCTACCGAAGGAGGGAAATGGACCCTCATCTCGAGATGAGGAGTGAAAACTGGGGCTCTTCTTGACTTGTGGAGGACACTCGGTGTTCCTCTTAAGTGGAGACAGGTATCTCAAGGAACTTCCTGAGTTGCATCAAGGGTGTCAAGGACCCTTTCGAGGCTCAAGAGGGAAGGTGGGATTTCTCTCAGGATGCCACAGCGTAAAAGAGCCTCATCTCGCATTGAGGGGGGAATCTTCTGGTTTTTCTCGAATTTCGGCAGGAAACTTGGGGTTCCTCTCAAGTTAGGACAGGGACCTAAGGGACCCGCTCGTGTTGCCTCAGGAAAATCAAGTCTTCATGCGAATTGAGAGGGGCCTCTCGGTATTCCTCTGTAGTTGTTGCTGGAGCCTCAGCCCAAATCTCGATTTAAGGCTGGAAGCTCAGGGTTCTTCTCCAGTGCTGGCATGGATCTCGGGGTTCCTATGGAGTTTCAGCAGGGGAGTCAGGCCTCATCTCGTGTGGAGACATGGTAGTCTGCTTTCCTCTCAAGCTGTAAAAGTAACATCAGGCTTCCTGTCGTGTTGACATAGGGATCTGTGGCTTTCTCTTGAGTTGACACCGGGCTGTCACAGCTGCCATCGTATTTTGAATCGATACTCAGGGTGACAGTTGAGTCAGTGCAGGGGAGTCAGGTGTATCTGGAGTGGATTGGGGCATCGGGGACTTTTG
>SJYQ01005263.1:32258-57179 GCA_006410935.1 Redunca redunca
CTGTGGCCCACCAGGCTCCTGTGTCCACGAGATTTTCCAGGCAAGGATACTGGAGTGGGTTGCCATTTCCTCCTCTAGGGGATCTTCCCAACCCTGGGATCGAACCCCGGTCTCCTGAACTGCAGGCAGATTCTTTACCAACTGAGCTACAAGCCTGCACTTAGTAGTAAGTAGAAGGTGAACAACGTTTTCTTGGTTATTTGTGGATGAAACCTCACTCCGGCTTATTAGCCCCATCTAGTGGCTGAATGGTTGCAACTGTGCTGTGCTGTGCTCAGCCACTGAGTCCTGGCTGACTCTTTGCGACCCCATGGCTGCTTCCCAAGGAAGGTTGCCACTTGGAACCCCTGGTGGAGACATTGAGGGCACACTCAAATTTCCTTTGCGTGTAGCAGGGCTGGATGAATGACTGCTCTTGAATTATTCATATCTTGAAATAAATAAGGCATATGCATATCAGGGAAAGCAGTTTGCCACATTCTTTAAAACATTAAATATTGGGGGAAGTTTAAATAATTATTGAGAGAAGATATAGAGAAAGTTAAATACTTGGTTTCTGCCCCTGGGGAATTTTCAGGCTTTGGGGAGTAACAGACATCAGAATATTTAGCAATAAAATTAATAAATCATTTAGTGTAAACTGGTGGCTCTCAGACCGGCTGGTTATCTGAATCACCAGGGGAGCTTTGCTAATGTAGGTTCTCGGGTTCCTTCACTAGAGAATCTGTTCAGCGGGTCTGGGGAAGGACCTGGGAACCTGTATTTTTAGCACACTCTCCTGGATGATCATCAGGTTTGGGGTCCATTAGTGTAAACGTGAGTTGGAATCAATAAGGGTGACTTCCTAGAGGAGATGGGCCTGGAACTGGTCTGTTTTTAGACCCTCTGCTGTGGGCCAGGTGTTAAACTAGAATAGAACTTGGGGTCCTGGACCACCAGGTCTGGTTTGGAAAACTTCAAATGGAAAGTCACAGTTTAGTGGCAGTGGTGTTGAGAGAAGTGTGTGTAAAATGAGTCAGGGCCCTGAGGCTTTAGCACGTGCTTTCCAGGGTAGAGACTTCTGAGTCTCTCACAGGCCTGTAAGAAGAGGAAGCGCTCGTGTGAGGATGCAGAAGGGAAACGACAGGGCCCGCATAGGAAGCTGTAGGGGTTTGGTGTGGCTGGAATGTGGGGTGAAGAGAGGCAGGTAGCATGAGAAAGTACTGCAGAGGTGAGCGGGGGCCAGAGGAGGTCCTGCCTGCCTGATGGCCATGGGGTATCTAGGAAGAGAGGTAAGCAGGGGAGAGCCTGACCACAGGCCTTGTGTAGGGGGTAGAGGAGCAGGACCCCTCCAGGGGGTGTTGCCAAGACAGAGAAGGAAAACGAGGCAAGCTAGGCCCTGAGGCAGGGCTGGGGGTTGAGTAGAGTGGTCAGAGGTTGAGCTCTTGCACATGTGGGTCCTTTGTGTGGGAATATTCTGCTGTGGCCGTGGGCTCAGGAGTCTGTGACGGGCCCTGGGGAAGGTTCTTGGCTGGGGGAGTGGACGTGATGAATGTCACATGACCCAGTAATGAAAGCTCACGCCTGTCGCTTTCACAGTACCTGGTTTCAGTTTGTGGGTCACCAATTTTGTAATGGGAGGTGTTACAGAATAGTAGAGAGGAATCTTCAGAGTTCAAATCTTGGTTCTACCACTCACTGGCTGTGTGACCTTGGGGAGATTACTGACCTCCCTTTGCCTCAGTTTCCTCCTCAGTAAAACAGAAGTAGCAGTAGTGCTTACTACAGATGGAACATCCACGTGGTGGGTGGAGAGCAGCTATGGCGCCTAGTGAGGCTTTGCTTGTAGCCAGTAGTGTTTTAGCGTTATTGTTGTGTAGGCGTGGCAGGGTTTTTTGTCTTCATTTTCAAATGAGGATGCTGAGATTTGGAGAGAGATTCAAGGTCTTTCAGGCCCAGTTTAAGCCTAGTCTACTGGCTGCCACTTGAGTACCCTCACTGTCAGCGCCCCTGGACTGCTGCTCCGCACCTGCCGCTTTTGGGAGGTGTCCTTTCTCGGGGTCCTTTCTAGGTGAGCTCTGGGGTGCTGATCTGATCCTGTTTGTGAAACTCTGCCCAGCCTCATGCTGGGCCCTCTCCCTGTGCATGTAGTCTCCCCACACCTGTCCTTACCCCTGCAGGATGTGCGCCCCTGTGATGGTGGAGCTGGAGGGGGAGACAGATCCCTTACTGATCGCCATGAAGGAGCTCAAGTAAGTCACCCAGACCCTGGTTTGTGGCTCCAGAGCCCTGGGGGCATCCCTTGGGTGCTCTGCTTCGCGCCTTCCCACACCTCCCTGCTGGGGACGTGTGGTCTTGTTCCTATAGACCCTTAGTTTGGGAGTCATCCCTTCACGGGGGAGGAGGGGACAGGCCAAGGGGGAGGGGAGGACACTGATGAGACATGGACTGTCCCTGTCTGTCCCAAAGTCCCTTTTTCCTGCTGCAGTTGGCCTTGCCAACATCCCTCTGCTTTCTGCCTCACCCTTCACTGTGGGATGGCAGGCCCTTTGTAGATTTTGGTCCCGCACTCAGAGAAGCAGGGACTTTTTTTTTTTTGCTGAAATTCCTTACCTACAAAGTACATCTGTGGTCTCAAGAGGATGCTCCTAAGGCTTCTCCTCCCTTGCCTTCTGCACCTGCTGTCCCTCTGCTGCAGAGCCAGGGTCACCACCCATGTACCTTGATCTCCCCCCGGTCACAGGGCCCGGAAGATCCCCATCATCATTCGCCGCTACCTGCCCGATGGGAGCTACGAAGACTGGGGCGTCGACGAGCTCATCATCACCGACTGAGCTGGAGTCAGCCTCTGGACTGGGCCTCCGCCCGTGGCTTGCCTCATCGTCTTTTTATAGTCTTTATACGTGTAAATAGTAAATTCTTCAACCTTTCAACCCCCTCTGCCTCCCGCTCTCTGTGAGGCCCACCTGCGTCTTCACTGTTACCATCCTGCTGCCTGGAGGCTGTGTGCATCCCAGTGGCCCTGGGACCATCAGTTCTTTAAGAAGCACCAGAGCCCTGACCCCCTGGGCTCCCCTGTGTGCCCCCCTCCATCTCGCAGTCCACCAGAGCAGAGGCTGCTGCAGGAGACACCTCGGCTGCCTTCCTAGCAGACAGACGAGCCTTTGTGCCCAGGGAGCTGGTTGCCACGGAAACCCCCAATTTCCTTTCCAGTGTGGACTGGCTGCAGGGGCTTCTCCCTTCTCAGGAGTATCACAAAGCAGGTCTCATCAAGCCACCCATTGTTTTCCTAAGGACCTGCCTCGAGCCTCTTATCGTGGGCTGGGATCCCCTTTCAGGAGCCAGTGCCCCCAGCAGGAAGCTTGGGGACACAGTGATCTCCTGCCCTCCCCGAGAGAGCCCCGCTGGGCAAGTCAGCAGCTGGAGCAAGGGCCGAACACCTGCCCATCCCAGCCACACTCCCCCTCCCATTCCCCACCTGTCAGACCACTCCCCATACGCCAGTCTGTTCTCCATGACCCACCCATCTGGTCCGCCACACCCATACTCTCTCCTTCCCCAGGCTCTGGAAGGTGTCCTTTCCCTTCTGTGTGGAGCCCCTGATCCCTCTAAGGCCTTCCCTAGAATGGGTGCTGGGGTGATGGTGGGCAGGGCAGCAGGGCTTCTGGGTTCAAGGTGTGACGTTAAATCTAGTCGATCACACTGGTTCTTCCCTCCCTTGGGGTGCGGGGGCAGACGACAAGGAGAGGGTGTATACTGACACCAATAGGGATGGAAAGGAAACCCATCTCCCTGAATATTCCGGCCTTGACCTTCAGTCTGCTGCCAGCCCTCGCTTCCAGGAAGAGGAAGAGCCAGGCCTGCCTGACCTCTACGAGAGGCGAGGCCCCCGGGGTGGACGCAGCCTGGACGGGTGGAAGTGACGAGCATCCCCAGGAGTGGGAGGGGTGTTCGCTGCTCTGGAGAAGGGTTAAGTCAGGGAGCAGTGGACTTCGAACCCCCTTCCACCCTCCTGCAAGCCTGTGGAATCCTTTAATCAAGTTGGGTGCTGAAATTTCAGCTCTGAAATGCCGCCTTTGTGCTGGCATCCAGGCGGCCGCCCCAGAGTGCGGGGGTCACTTTCTCGGCCCCGTTTCTCTAAATGGTCTCTTTGTTCCTGCTGGGCCGCTCAGTATCAGATGTGATTAAAGGGAGATGGGGCTGGGGTGGCAGAGGAGAGAGGGACTGGGGGAGGGAGGGGGTTAACCCTTAGGGGATGGGGTGCAGAGGAGATGGAGAAAGGGGTGTTTACCCTCCCACCTGCCCCCTCCATTCTGCTCCGCTTTCACGGAGTCAGGCCCTCGCTACTCAGCTGGCCCGGCCAGGGCACCATTTCTTCGACCCTCTCCAGATACACCTGTCCCTCCTCTGTTTACTGCGGAGCCACTACTTGACTGAGGCCTGAGCTCATCGGGAATGTCAGGTCTAAGGCATGAGCATAAGCCAGGTCTTCTGACTTCTGTGGGCCATTCCCTCTCTTCCTGTATCCCCAGTGACTCTCCAGTCGCGTTGAGGTCATACAGGTGGTGATTTCATCTTCTTGATGTAGCCCCTCCCACCTGCCCTGCCTGCTCCACATGCACAATCCCAGTGAACACGGGAGCACATAGGAAACACTGGACAGGCTAGAAATGGACTAATGTCCTGCTTCTCAAGAGAGGAAACGGGAGGTTGTAAGAAGTAGGAGCGCATAACTGATTGACCCCCTAACGAAATTCTAGAATAGGTTATTGCATATTTGAAAACACTTGGATAATAAAAAAGATTCTGGAGCTAGCATAGGGTTTCTAAGAATATCACCAAGGGAACCGAATTTTCTATTTTCCAATGGTTACTGGCCTGGTAGGTTGGAGGAATGCCACAGATACAGGGAACCTTGATCTGAACAAGGCATTAGGCAGTCTGTGTGGCTGTGATAGAGAAGCAGGTACTTCAAGGTGACAATTAGATTCAGAATTGACTGGACAGCTTTACGAGTACAGATGATAGAATGGATGGAGAGGTTTTCAGCGGTGGACACGGTCTGTGCCTCTCATTCCAATCTTTTTTCATTATTAACCTGAATGAGGATATTCAAGTTTCAAACATGAAGCTCATGAGAGGTATAAATTGGATTCAGAATTCCAAAGGATCTAATATAGGTGGGAAAATGGTCGAGTGCAAAAAGATGAAATCTGTTCAAGACCAGTAAAAAAAATCCTGCATTTATCTACAACACATCAGCCAAGCAGCAGAAAACCGCTTGTATACAGTTCAGGGTGGTCCAACTTGGCTGCAGGTTTTATCTACAAGAGGAAGGATTTGTAGTTACCACTACACTTCATAGGAGTCAGCAGTTTTGGCAAAGTGGCCTGAAGAGCTTGCATGACACAGCTTCCAGGTGGCAGTCTGGCCACCCTGGAGGACTGGGCTAGTTCTTGGTGCCCCCTTCCCAACCCGAGGTCCTGACTAGGAGTGAGGGGCTGGAGCCCACAGATAGAAACAGATACTGGATCTAGGGATGCTGGTCTGGAGCCGTGACGGAAGCATGGCCTCAGATTACAAGTGGAAATAAGGCAGGTGGAAGAGACAATGGTTAAGGGTGCAAGGTTTGGACTCAGCTGGTTTCAGATTGTGTGCCAGTACTTCTTAGCACCCATCTCTCAAAGCGTCAAGTCCCCGTCTGGGAAATGGGGATAATGATTGGAACACTCCCTCATAGGCCAGAAGGATGTAAACACTCAGCCAGGGGGCACCCAGTACATGGGAGCTATTAATGTCACTATGAACTGGGTGGAAGGGGAGACCTCAGCCATCAGAGCTGTCCATTGCTGGAGTGTCAAGAACAACTTTCCCCTGTCTCTGAGGTGGAGGAGCCCCATGTCCCAGAGTGCAGGTTGGAATTCTGCTGAGCAAAGAGCTTTTGGGGAGGAAACCCCAAGGATTAGATGGTTATTATGTCTGCCATCCTAGTTTATACTTAGACATGGGCAGCTGCTAGATCCTGGTGTGGACCTGTGTGTGTGTTGCTGGGGGAGGTGGCAAGTGGAAGGTACAGTTAGAGAAGGCCCACTCACCCATCCTAAAGACCAGGCCTACTGACTGCCCACAACAAGACAGACCTGATCTACCTTTCACATACTTGTTCCTTGAAGTCTTTGCAAGGCCCCTTCTCTGCTGGGCGAGAATGGGCTGCTTGGAAGGCACTCATGCGGAGTTCCAGCTGAGCTGGCAAGTGGCCCACCTGCAGTGTGGACATAGCTGGGCTGGGGGCAGAGCTCTGGTGTGAGACCTCAGTTCTGAGCACCCACTGACCCCACTGTGATGCTGGCTGTCCTGAGCTACTGCATTGGGTGAGAGAGGGGACCTTTGGATTATCTGTCCTTTGCATTCTACCCTCTAGCTACTTCCAGAAAGCATTTGAGGAAGCAGAGGTGCAGGTATAAGAGACCAGGTCAGGCCCACCAAGCAGGTAACCGGAACCTTTAATTTTATTATGTGGAATGCTTAATGCAGAGTTAATAGGGGCTGGAGTACCTAGCAGAGGGGAGTGGGGGCAGAGGGAGCTAATGAGATAAATAAGAGGGGGGGGCAGTAATGAGTTACATGTGGACTTGGGGGTGGAGGGCTGCAGAATAGGAAAATGGGGGCAGAAGAGAGCTACATACTTTATTCAAATACCACTGGGAGGCAAAGGGCAAAAGGCCAGGGCAGCATGTACATGTCAGGAGTTTAGTGTCTTCAGCCTGCTGCCAGCAACTAGGGTGCTGGGCCCTGGGTCTCCCCCTGGAGCCGAGGGTTTGGGCCTGAGCAGCTCTAACTCTCTGGGAAGCCCAAGGAGTTGGGGCTGAGAGCGCAAGGACCACAGAGCCTGGTGAGGTTGGGGGACGGGGGGCTGGTGGGAGCCAGGAGAAAGGCTCTGTGAATTGTCTCCGAATCCTTTCCTGGGATCCCGGCCTCTTCACGTCCTGGGTGTGCCTCAAAGTTGGGAGGTTGTCCTGGAGTGGGACCTGGGCCCTTTTGCTCCATTAGACAAAGAACGAGGTTATTGGCATCGAAATGGATCTGAGGGCCTCTGTGCCAATTCCTTCCTGTGTTCAGGAGGGCAGGGGGCACTGAAGGGTTGAGGAGACCTCCCTCTGAGCTCCTATCCCACCCCCACTCCCTTGAGGCGGTTCAAAGCTGTCCTCAGCGCCCCGCACCCAGGGGCAGACGGAGCCCCAGTAGTCCCTGACGCAGGTTTCTGGTTGGCCCTGCTCTTAAGACACGTGGCCTGGGTGCACGGGTTAGGTCAGACCCCCTTTTCCTCGCAGAAGAGGAAACACAGGCACAGGGGTGGCCAGGCCTCCGATTCCCATCCGACCAACCCTGGGTGCTTCACCCTCCCAGAGGAGGGTAGGAGGGGCCTGCTCAGATCCTGGGATTGAGGGTCATTCCTGGGGGGGAAGGTACAGCCCCTCATTTTTCAGTTTAGGGGCAACAAGCTACCTCCTTCTCCTCTGCCCAGCCGAGTAGCCCAGGGCTGTGCCTGGGCCGGAGCCTGGGTAGGACGGGGTGGGGTCATCAAAGGCAGTGAGCCAGACAGAAGGCCTTCCCCTCAGCTGTCAGCCTCTGCAGCCTCCTCCTCTGCCGCCACCGGGCCTGAGATGGGCGAGGAACAGGGCGCGAGGGCTAGGGGAAGGGGCAGGGCAAGACGGGTGGTGACGGGGGTCGGGGGCCCCCCTCTATGGCCGGGACAGCGTCGTATATACCGGCTGCTCCCAGTGTGTGGGGCTGTGGGACTGGGGCCCTGAGGGGCTGGGGTCAGAGATGGCCGTGTAGAGGGGCCGCTGCGAGGGCCCCATGTAGGAGAAGGCCGAGTAGAGGCCGGAGGTCTGGCCCGAGTGGCCGTAATAGGGTCCTGAGGGCTGATGGTCAGAGTAGTCAAACTGGGGGCGGGAGATGGAGGGGAAGGCGGAGCCGTAGTGGGGCAGACTGAGGGAGGTGTAGGCGATCTGCGAGGTGGACGGCTGGTCGGCGTAGTGCGGGGGCCCCTGGGGCCCCGCAGTCTCCGTCTTCACCTGGGCTTTGGCGTCCACGCCAGGCGGTGAGACCGTGGGCAGAGCCACGCCTGGAGGCTTGGAGATCCAGGCAGAGTGTCCGCTGGCCACAGCCAGGGCGCTGCCCAGCCCGTAGCCAGCTGCTGAGTAGCTGCCCACGTGGCCCGGGTGCCCGTTGGGCGGCAGGTACTGGTCCAACTCGGCCACGTCGAAGGTCTCCATGTTGGACATTACCTCATGGCTGATCTCGCCGATGTCCACGTTGCCGAAGTCGATGTGAGGCTTCCCGCCCTCCCCCAGGGAGCGCCCATCCCGCTTGGGGTCTGCCTTGCCCGACTGCAGCTCTGTCTTTGGGGTGGTCGGAGGGGTGGGCGGGCCATGGCTCTGGCCTAGAGGTTGAAGGGAGACACAGACAGAGAGAGAGGAAGCAGGAACTAAGGTCAGCGGCTGATGGTTCACTTTTCAGATGCGATGCCGCCGGGAGGCTGAGGACCCATCACGGCATGGCCTTGTTCATTTTAACGTGTTTGGGGCGGCCTGCAGTGGCGTTTGGCTATGTAATGATCTTAGGTTGATGTCCAGTCATTTATGAAATTCCTCAGTCCTAGGAATGAGTCTTTTCTTCTACCAGGATAGGACTCCCCTCTCTCGCCCCCACCCCCTCCCAGAGAGGCCTGCTTCATTTTGAGCAAGTTTCCATTGTCTCCATTGGAAGGTTCTTCCTCACACCAGCAGAAGTCGGCTGCCCTCCCGGCGCTCCTCAGCTGTGCAGCCCGATGCAGGCTGGCCCGTAGGCCCCGGCTCGTCCGCTCTTTCTAAAGCACAGTTGGCCTCTGCTGGTTGCCCGCCCTGCTCACCTCTCAAGCCCTTATCACTTTGGCTGGCTCGTCTGCACACCTCTGCCACCCCGGGCCCCGAATGGCGATGCGTCACCTCCCACCCTATCCCTCCACCCAAGGCCACCTCAAGTGCCCTTTATTCAAGGAAACCTTCCCTCCTACCCAGCGTCCCTGACCACGGTCTCAGCTCCCATCACGCACCGTGCGGCCCCACTATCCCTCCAGTTGCCTTCTCCCTGCCTGTCCAGGAAAGTACTGATGTGAGTGACCTGTGCTACCCCATTCCTTTGTCCGTTTGCCCCTTCCCAGGTCCATTCAGCAAACACTTAGGGGGCACCGCTAAGCTCCAGGCACGGTTGCCAGGCATAGGGGAATACAAACAAGTCAAATGGTTCCTGTCTGCACAAGCTCCTGGTCTTGGGGTGGGGGATCTAGGGATCCACCCAGGGCTGGAGGGCAGCATCACAGGTGCTGTGGTGAGGGATGGGTGAAGGGCTCAGGAGACCAGCGGAGGAAGCCGCTTGCCCTGCCCTAGGGAAGGGCTTGGGGAGGAGGAGTAGCTGGCCTGTTTATGGGGAAGAGAAAGCCAGGCCCACAGTAATAGAGTGAGCTGGCTCTGTACATGATCCAGGGTCTTGTGTGTGTGTACTCCTGAATCTCTGAAGGAGTGTGAGGGAGGGATGGCCGGATGGGGGATCCCGTCGGACAGAGACCGTGTTCATGGTCTAGCAAGCCAGGCGCTCCTCGAGGGCAGGCCTGTGCCTCCTCCATCAGACCAGAGGCAGTGCTGAGTCCTGTGCTGGCCAAAGCGTCTGGACTTTGAATTCTAGCTCTGTCAGTTACTGTGTGACCCTGGGCAGAGCCCCTATCTTCTCTTATCAGTTTCCTTATCAGTAAAACAGAGATGATACCAAGCAGTTGACGACATGGCCCCCTTCTGGAGGCTTTCCTTGACCAGAGACTGGAAGGAAGCTGGATATTTTGGAGACTGACTGGGTGGACAGGGGCGTTACTCCTCCCCAGAGGTCCTGCTCCCTCTGGGTCTTGCATGGGCTTCACGTGCCCTTGCTTCTTCCTGTACTTAATTCACGTGCTTTCATCACTGCTCATCCCTCTATAGAATGTGGGCTCCTGAGGGACCAGGGACCACGGGAGGCGACAGGAGTCTCCAGGGACCGTGGCGTCTCATTTGGATGCCTGGCGTCTGCTTCCAGGTCTGGCACAAAGGACTTGGAGTGTGTCTTCTGAAGGCAGAGCTCTGCTCACTGACACTGGCCAGGAGCCTGGCCCCAAGCACAGTGTCCTGTAAGCTACAAGCACAAGGGACGTAGCTGTGGTGCCAGCAGAGGCCCTGGGGAGGCTGCAGTGCAGCCCTCAGCTACCTGGCAAGTCACCCTCAGTTTTCTGTAGAGTCTACTCTGTAGCGTGGGAGTGATTTGCCACACAGCTGAGGTCTGAGTGCAGGCAGCGGCTGCCTCATCACAGTGCAGACGATCGAGCGAGCTAACACACACACAGCGAGCAGCGCAGTGCCCGGCCCAAGCGCTCAGTTAACATCAGCTGCGCTCATCCCAATGAGGATGAAACAGGACGCCCTGCGTCTGGCTCCTCCATGCCACGTGCTCAGTGTCACATGCTGTGTCTCCCTCGTCAGACTGGGAGGTGGGGGAGAGGCCACGCGCTGTCCTCCGTCTGCCCTCCTGTTTCTCAGAATCGTCCTGTCCCACCTTTCTCTGGTGTAACCGGCCCACTGGCCTCCTTCACGGGTCTCTTCACCCCAAACCAATGCCCCTCCTAGCAGTCCTGGCCACAGCCCTTTTGCCCAGCTGCCTCCCCGGACCCCTGAACCCCCTCTGAACTGCCACTGGGCCCCTGCAGCCCAGCTGGGCCACAACTCAGCCCAGCCAGCCCTTCCCAGAGCCTTGGGTCTCAAGTCCTCCTCCAGCCTTCGCCTCTCCCTGCTGTCCACAGCCTCCTCCCACCCGCGCTCCCAGCCCCAGGCTCACCCGAGGGGTGCTCAGGGTTTCCGTCTGACATCGGGGAGCCCTCGCCCGGGTGCCGGTGGTCCAGGTGGGCGCTCTTGTAGTGGGCCTGAATGGCGGCCGCGCCGCCCTGCTCGGCCTCCCCGCCTGGGCACTCCGACTCTCCCTGGGCCGCCTTCCCGTTCTTCCGTCTCCGCGGCTGGTACTTGTAATCTGGGTGGTCCTTCTTGTGCTGCATCCGCAGCCGCTCGGCCTCCTCAATGAAGGGGCGCTTGTCGCTCTCGTTCAGCAGCCTGGGGTGGGGTGGTTGGGGTGGGGGAGACAGCAGAAGGGCCACCGTGAGTGCCTTCCCTGGAAGAAATGAGGCCTGGGGGCTGCCTAGTGGGCAGGGTCCCGGGTGAGAGTCGTGCTGCTTGGCCTAGGGACTGGAGGATGGGAGCCCAAGTCACCACAGCCTCTGAGGCCAGCCATCTCTGCCCCCAAACCTCTCAGGGGCTGGGGTGTGAGAGAAGAACCAGCCTGCCGCTCCGGGCAGCCCCTGAGGATGGTGTTAGAATAGAGCTTACAATACAGCTTCCTTCAGTTTGAAAAGTGAAAGTGAAGTCGCTCAGTCGTGTCCGACTCTTTGCGACCCCATGGGCTGTAGCCTACCAGGTTCCTCCATCCACGGGATTTTCCAGGCAAGAATACTGGAGTGGGTTGCCATTTCCTTCTCCAGGAGATCTTCCCGACCCAGGGATTGAACCTGGGTCTCCCACATTGTAGGCAGATACTTTACCGTCTGAGCCACCAAAAACTCTTTCTTCAAAGCTGTCTGCACGTGGAGCTGGCTGCCTCATTAGGGGGTGAGCTCCCTGGGACTGGAGATGTGCAAACAGAAGCGGCATGGTGAGGGGGAAGAGCCCGGTGTCTGCTACTTCCTAGCTGTGTGACCGTGGGCAAGTCACTTCTCTGAGCTTTAGTTTCTTCACCTATAGAACAAGGGTAATACCTACTTCCAGGTCTGGGAGTGGCCAAGATAATGGCTGTGAAGCCCTGTGCTTCACAGGGACCTGGGACCTGGGGACTGGGGGTTGGGGGGCAGTACCTCAAGAAACAGGTGCGATTCTAATGCTGCCTGTGAGGTGGTGGGCAAGAGGACCTGCGGTGAAACCCCTCAACTCTGGAGTCATTTTTGTAAATTCCAGCGTGGTGGCGCCAAGGGGGGCAGGATGCGTGTGCCCCTCACTACGCACAGACCCCCACCTCAAGAGGCAATTGTATCTCCTTGTTGAGGGAGTGAAAGAAGGTAAAGGAAGCTCCTGTCTTCCAAGACCCTGGATGGGGGCATTCAGACCCTCTTCCCAGTCTGAGCCCAGCCAGTGGAACGAAGCCCCTGCAGACTGTACGCCCACCCACCTGACTCCAGCCAGGGCTGAGGCCGCAGGGAAGTTCAGGACTGGGCTGTCCCTGGTGAGGAAGGCAGGAAGGATGCCTCGAAGAGGGGCTCAGGGGGAAGAAACAGATTCCCAGATCCCCAGACATAAGGGACTCTCCAGAAGCAGCTCTGTCCTTTAGCCCAAAGGGCCTCTCTCCAGCTGCCCCCTATACCCCCCTCCCCTGTGGGCGCCCTCTTCACCCAGTCAGGAGAAGGCGGGCCCTCCCTGCCCAGGATGGGAGGGGGTGGTCATACCAGGCACCTCCTAGCGGGCAGCGGCATTCCTCTCCAGCTTAGCCTGCTCGGCTGCCCTCCCCCCGGCCGTGGCCCAGCCCAGCTCTCTCCAAGGGCCCCTCTAGCTGAGTGATGGGATGGGGACCCCAGATCATCAGGGGCTGAGAGTGGGATGCAGCCCTTCTCACCCCAGCTGCGCCCTCTCCTCCGCCCCCAGCCACCCCAGGGTAGGTGGGGCAGGCCCAAAGGTGGGTGCCTGGTGAGGAGGGGAGGTGGCACGTGGGGGTGCCTCAACCAGCCATGGCCCCGGCACAGAGGCTCCTAGGATAGCAGGGGACCCTGCACTCCCTCTCCCACCCCAAACCTTCCCTGTGCCCTCTGCCCACTGGCAACCGGATGTGAATCTGCAAGAAAATGGCAGGGGGCATGGAGTGCAAGCGGGGGCACAGGCTAGAAGAGAGGGAAGACTCCAACTTGCACCCATCAGTGCCTCCCAGCACTAGTTCCCACCAGCACCCTAACTTGGAGAGAAACCTACCTGGGGTGGGGGTGGGGTCTGCCAGCCCCAACCCCAGTCCTAACTTGAGCCCATCGCCAACCTTACCGCCAAACCCAAACCCAGCCTCACCCAGGCCTTCAGCTTCAGCTCTGTTAAGGCTCTTTCCTGACCCCAAACCCGTCCTCCCCACCACAGAAACCCAATCCCAAATTTCATCTTGACTCCAGTGCTAGCCCTCGGTCACCACAGCTCTAACTACAAACCTTGTTTGCTTTTACCTCTGGGTCTCCAAGATCTGAAATGGAGAGGGAAGGGGTGGGCCGACTCCCCACCCGAACTGAAATCCCCAACTGGCAGGGGCGGGGGGGCTTCCACGGTAGGGCACCCTGGCTCCGCTCCCCCTGCTCCCGTGGGGGCTCACCTAAGGGTCCTGGGAGGTTCCAGCCTGTGACCCCACCTTTCCTGTCTCTTGGCTCTAATTATTCTCCTCAGGAGGGTCAATCAATACACCGCCCCCCCAGCACCATGAGATCAACATCTAACAGGCCTTTCCTGGGCGGGCACTGAAGGTTAGCAGTTGAAGGTTAGCAGCTGGCACACTCCCCTAGCCACTTGCGAGCCAGGGCCTGGACGCTGGTGTGTCTGACTGACCCCCTTCCAGAGTTCCACACAATCTGCATGTCCTTCTCTTTTCAGGTATAGGGCCTCTGATTGCCAGTTCTGCCCAGCTAGCCACCCCTCTTCTTGATAGCCTGAGATTCATGAGACGGTGGAGGGGCGGGGCGTGCAGATTTCAGGAGAAGCCCCTGGAGAGGCAGGATAGCTTAAGCCTGTCCAGAGGTCTCTGGGGTCCCCATCCAGGATCCGAGTAGCCCATTCCCTGTTGGCATAGCCTTTGACCCTTGTCACCGTCTGGTCACCCTNAGTTTGCGCAAACTCATGGCCATTCGGTTGGTGATGCCATCCAACCATCACATCTTCTGTTGCCCTCTTCTCCTGCCTTCAACCTTTCCCAGCATCAGGGTCTTTTCCAATGAGCTGAACTGTGGTGCTGGAGAAGACTCTTGAGAGTCCCTTGGACAGCGTAGAGATCAAACTAGTCTATGTCCTAGTTTTACTGATCTATTCACATAATCCTACTGTATGAGTTTTGCAAATTATTACAAATTACTTTTGTGTCAGTTGGTTGAAAAAAAGTAGAATGATTCCAATCCTTTTATCTATAAAAAATAAAAAGAAGAGACTGTTATAATTCTTAGCTGAAAGTATGTCAGACACTTTGAGATGTTCAAGCCTCTGTAATCTGGATCTGTTAGAGAGATTTTGGTCTTCTTCTCACTTTCCTTTGGCCTTCACAGTACACTTAAAGAATTAGAGTCACTACTAGTTGTAGAAAAATATTAAAAGGGCAAAAACTGTCCTAGCTCTGGAAGCATTTATCCTTCTGACTATTGATAATAGAATCCCAAATTACCTGGCAGTAGGAAGTTGATTTTCTCAATAAGCAGATCAAGCATGTGAGAAGTTTAATGGGAAATCTCTTAGATTCAATATTTGAAGAATGGAGAGGAAGAGAAGAGGTGGGAAAGAAGGGAGCAGGCCAGGCAAAGGGAGAAGTTGAATAACAATTTATTTCAATGGGAATATCAGATGACCCCACAGGAGTTCTAGCTGTTCCATGGGCTGAGGTGACTGGTTCTTTGTATGCATGTGATGCTCAGTCATTGGATACAAAATATTTGATAAGGGATGTAATCTAGGACAAAGGAGCACTCCTAAATTGAGTCAGCAGCCTGAGGAGGGTGGGGAACTGGAAACTGAACTGTCTTCTGGTAACACTGCCAGCAGCTCAGAAATAAATCCCTGACAATTGAAGGGGGATCAGTGTGGCACACCTTGTTGGCTTTTGAGACCTTTAACTTGTATGATGATTTAAGCATTCTCAATCCCTCAATATATGTACATAACAACCTTCAGTCATTTCTTCTAATTGTCTTTGCTGGCTCATCAGTTGAGAATTAACAGACTCGATTTCCTGTCTGCTCAGAGTTTAGGTCTGTTTCATCTCCCAAGAGATAACGGAGTTCTTCATTTTGTGAGAGATGCTAAGTTGGGTTTTGCCCAAAACATTTCAGTAATGCAACCACCCATGCTTTAACAAAATAACAAAGTAGATTATGCTTCTCTGTCCTCATATCTGTCTACTAAATGTGTGTGTGGAGAAAGAAAAATTGAAGATAACCTTTCACCAGGTTGTGTCTTTCCGATGAGTAGGTAACAATTCCAGGTGGTAGATGCAGACATGGTTGTTTTATTCAGTGTGACAGATAGTTCAAATCTAGGCTATATTAGTTCCTAGAGAAGGAGAGCATTTTCCTTTTCCACAGCAGGATAGATATTGAAATTTTTATCCTTGGTGACAGTTGCTCCTTTGACTCATAGTCATAGGTGTGAATAATAATTATTGATGTATTATCATCCCTCCTGGAATTTTCACCATTTGCAAGTACCTATTTGTTTTCTTTTTCTGTACTCTTTAAACCACAAGAATGGACTCAAAAATAAAAACCCAATCTAAAATGGATAAAATAAAGAATTTCCTCATGCATGTGTGATCTGTAAGAACCCAATCTGTGGAAACAGCTAACAGGTCTCATTAGGGGTGTACACTAGGGATGATGAGGAAAAAGCAAATAAATGAAAGTGTAACTGGATAACAGAGGTCTCTAGTACCTTTCTAATTTGCCTTCAGTTTTCAAGCACTAGGGGACTACTGCTTTCCTTCCAAATGGCCTGAGAACACTGTAAACAAATAAGATTCTTTCAGTATAGAACAATTTTTTTCTCATTATGTAACAAGGTTTTTTTTTTTTAAATTATATAATTAGTTCCCATTATAGAAAAGGTTAATTGGATTTTTGTACCAGTCCAAATTTTCTCACATAAATTACATTTCTCGGGGGGTGGGGGGAGACTGTTCAAGTGAACATTCTCTGGATAGTACCCTTTCTCCTTGTAACATCACAACAGTGAAATCTGTGTCTCATCCTTATCCCGTAGTTTTCTAATCAGTACTATACTGTGAAAATAATGAGAAAACAGAGTGTTTAAGCATAACAAGTGGGAGAATACAATATCCAACAAGGATGCTTTCTTGTGGGGCTTTTTTAGTTCAGAAAAATACAGTGACCCCTGCAGTGTGGTTTGATACTTGAGGTCCTTTGTGTTTCTTTATCTCACGGTATCATTCAGCTTCAAGTTGGATAGGCCATTTGGATCTTTCATAGAAAATATGGCAAGATCACAGAATTTTTCTTTAAAAGTGCCCGATTAACTTTCTAAATCTTGAAAAATCATGGAAACAATGTTGCATTGTGCCATATGACAAATCTATTTCATTATAGAATATTAAAGAAAACTTACTAACTACAAGGAAAATTGTTCAGCTTATGAATGAAACTTCATTCTACATCTTGTGATTGGAGTTTTCTTTTTCCTTATTTTTGGCAGTTACATTACTGTGCTAGAAATATTTTGTTTTCAGTTCTGTTGGTATCTTCTGATACTCTTCATTTTCTTTTTATGGCTTTTTAATTATTTCATTAATTTCACCTATCAGCATGAAAGATAATGCTCATTCAGAGAACAACATTTCTCCATTTGGCAAATTATAGCTATAGAGGGTATTGTGGGTTTGATGCTGAACTTGATAAAATATCCTATTTAAATATTCAAATTTGAGATTCACATAGTCTTTATATATTAGAACATTTCCTAGTAAGTATCATTTAGGAGGTCTTAACTTACAATATTTTTTGGCATCCAGAATTAACAATGAAGAAAATAATTAGGAAGACTGGGATAGGAGAGACTGGTGAGTGTTAAGCTGAAACACAAATTAGAAATAACTCAATTTGTGGCTCTGTGTTGAAATCATGCTTACAAGTCACCACGGGGAGAAATAGAACATGTGCTGCAGATGCATGTGATAACTGATGAAACACTGAATTTATTGTCTGTTTGGAGAGGAGTCACAAATAAAAATTCAAATATGTTATGCCTGGCAGAGAGGGTGACATCTACAAGTCAATTCAGTGAAACAAAGGACCCTGAAACTCTCCCATTTTTGAATTATCAGGTCATCTTAATTCCATGGAGACTTGTCATTTCTGTGAGAAATAAAACCCAGCTGATGTTATTACCAGATACAATCAATTCACTGCATACCATGAAGGCAAAGAACCATATTCTCTAGGGAAGAGATTAGTGGTTTTCTTCTTTTGGAGGAAAAAAGAAAATCTGAAAGTGACTTTTTTGGGCAGAAAGAAAATGCAAGGGCATCCCAGGAAAAATAATAGGTTAAAATTGGTAAATGGGAATGTGATTTACCAGACCCAGTGAAAATTCCTGTAGTCACATTTAGGAAGAACTTTGGCCAAAGTGGATGGACAGATGGAGCTATTCCCCCTATGTCCCCTTAAAAAGAAAGAAAAGGCAGAGGAACCAGATATCAAATTGCCAACATCTGCTGGAACATGGAAAAAGCAAGAGAGTTCCAGAAAAACATCTATTTCTGCTTTATTGACTATGCTGAAGCCTTTAACTGTGTGGATCACAATAAACTGTGGAAAATTCTGAAAGAGATGGGAATACCAGACCACCTGACCTGCCTCTTGAGAAATCTGTATGCAGGTCAGGAAGCAACAGTTAGAACTGGACATGGAACAACAGACTGGTTCCAAATAGGAAAAGGAGTACGTCAAGGCTGTATATTGTCACCCTGCTTATTTAACTTATATGCAGAGTACATCATGAGAAACTCTGGACTGGAAGAAACACAAGCTGGAATCAAGATTGCCGGGAGAAATATCAATAACCTCAGATATGCAGATGATACCACCCTTATGGCAGAAAGTGAAGAGGAACTNCGACTGAGTGACTGAACTGAACTGAAAACAAATAGTAATGTGTATCCATTCTTTTCTTAGTTTTGGTAAATAATTAACCAGTTCACAAATAATAAACAAGTCTATATGTTATGGATATAACCTCCCTAGTTTGGGAAGATCCCCTGGATAAGGGCATGACAACCCACTCAAGTATTCTAGCCTGGAGAATCGTAACTAAACCACGTGAAAGGTATCCTAATTCTTCTTTAGGTACCAGAGACTTCTCCAGAGATATAAATGATAGAAAAGAAAACCAACCTGGAATTTACAAGTTCTGAATTTTAAAGCACTTAGAGCCTATTTAGAGCCTCTTTTTTTTTTTTTTTTTGGTTAGTCTATTAAAGGTTTTCAATTTTGTTTTCCTTTTCAAAGAATCGGCTTAGTTTTGTCAATCTTTTTCATTATCCTCTTGTCTGTTTTATTTCTTCCTACTCTAATCTTTATTTTTCCTAACTTCTGCTTACTATGGGTTTAGTTTGTTCTTGTTTTTCTAGTACCTTGGGGTGTATAGTTAGGAGTTTTTTTATGCAAGATTTTTTTTTTTCCCTTGATGTGTGTTATAAGCATTCTTGTTAGAACTACTTTTGCTGTTTTAGTATTTTGTGTCTTTTTATTTTTTCATTTCTGTCAAGATTTTTTTTATCCCCTTTGATTTCTTCTTTGATTCATTGATTGTACAGGAATATATTTTTAATCTCATGTATTTCTCAATTTTCCAGCCTTCCTCTATTTATTGGTTTCTAGTATCATACCACTGTGATCAGAAAAAGTACTTGATATAATTTCTAATTATATTACTGAATTAAATTATATTACTGAATTCTAATTATATTACTAATTAAATTACTGAATTTGCTGAGACTTGTCCTGTGGCCTAACATGTCTATCCTAGAAAATGTTCTATGTATACTTGAGAAGAATATGTATTCTATTGCTATTGGACATAATATTCTATATATGTCTGTTAGGTACATTTGGTCTCCAGTGTTCAGATCCACTGTTTTCTTATTGATTCTCATCTAGGTTATTTATTCAGTGTTGAGAATGGATATTAAAGTCCTCAACTATTTTTGTATTGCTGTTTTTTTTTTTCCTTAAAGTTCTATTAGAATTTGATTTTTATATTTAAGTGCTCTGCTACTGGGTGATAAATAATTAGATTTGTTATATCTTCTTGAGGGTTTGACTCTTTTGTCATTATATAATGACCTTCTTTCACTCTTTTGTCCATATTTAGCTTAAAGTCTATTTTGTTTGTTATAAGTATAGCTATTTCGACTATCTTTTGGTTACCATTTACAAGAAATATTTTTCATTCCTTCACTTTGAGTCTACCTGTGTACTTAAGTCTAAAATAATCCTCTTGTAGACGGTATACAATTGGATCTTGTTTTGTTTTTTGTTTGTTTTTAAATCCATTCAACTGCCTTATGTCTTTTGATTGAATAATTTAGTCCATTTACATTTAAAGTAATCACTGATAAGTAAGAATTTTATGCTGCCATTTAGTTCATTGTTTTCTGATTGTTTTATAAATTCTTTGTTCCATGCTTAGTATCTTGCTGCCTTCCTTTCTGATTTGATATCTTTTGGGAGTAGTATGCTTTGACCTCTTTATCGTAATCTTGTGTGCAGCTACTATAGGTTTTTGCCTTTGTTACCATGAGGTTTACATAAAATATCTTATATTGATAATGTCCTGTTTTAAACTGATAACAATTAACTTTCATTTTCATTAAATAAAACCTACCTTCATCCTCAAGTTAATGTTCTTATA
Source organism: Redunca redunca (assembly GCA_006410935.1). NCBI lineage: Eukaryota > Metazoa > Chordata > Mammalia > Artiodactyla > Bovidae > Redunca > Redunca redunca. Next base: position 51,992 of record SJYQ01005263.1, read on the forward strand.
AGCATGAAAACCCAATCATGGCTACAGACTCTGAAACACTGTCCCAAGTCCTCAAGAGCTTGACTTTACTGTACAACACTATGCCTGTAATGAACAACAGTGTGTTGTAGACTTAAAAATGTAAGAAGGTATATCCTAGGTTAAGTGTTTTTATCACAATAAAATACTTTTTAAAAATTTAAAAAGAAGATAGCATGATTCCTCCTAACCCCCTTCTCCCTTTTCCTTTTATAAAAATAAAGTACAATATAGATGACCAAAATATTCACAAGAGTTTCAAGCCTGGAAAGCCAAGAAAGATTCTGTTTTCTAGGTAGAGACAATCTGCTGTCATGTTCTTTGCTGTACAGCAGGTTAATGGTCTATGAATCAGCTCATTAAGGAGCTCTGTTTAATGCTCTTGTTAAATCCAATATCAGTTTTAACCCTCAGCCTCAGGCTTTTTTTCTTTTTTGGCTTTTACATTTCACTTGGAAACCTATCTTCAGAGACATGTATGGTATAATGAGTAATGCCAGTGGAAGCAGGATCATCTCACAAATTCACTATTATAATGATAATGTTTCCTGAAACTCTTAGGGACTGTTTAGTTTAGCACTGGTCAAGGAACCTCTGTCAGTATTCAATCTGTATTGACTGTTGGCTCAATTACAATGTATAAATGCTAATTATATCCATCAGGCTCCCCTGGTGGCTCAGACGGTAAAGAGTCTGACTGCGATGCCTGGGTTTGATCCCTGTGTTGGTAAGATCCCCTGGAGAAGGAAATGGCAACCCACTCCAGTACTCTTGCCTGGAAAATCCCATGGACGAAGGAGTCCATGGGGTCGCAAAGAGTGAGACATGACTGAGCAACTTCACTTCCTCTGTAGAATGATTACTTCTTATAACAAAACTCTGTTGATACTTTTGTCCTGACCATACAAAGTTTCAAAAATACTGGGAGTTTTACTTTGATGTACTGTATTAGCCTTCTCATACAATGCACAAAGCATTAAGTTATAACAGTTTTACCCTTTGCGAAACAGAGTTAACAGGTCCCATCACAATGTCATTTTACCACGTTTGCCCTTACTCTGTGGAGCATCCTTCTGTAAATGAAAAAAAAAGCATCTTTTTATTGTTGTTTAATATCCATATGAAATGTGACCCTGCAAAATACAGCATTCTTTGGAAACATTGTTTTAGCAACAGTAAACTGAATGAACAGTTTCTGCTCTTGGAGTGCTAAACACTTTATTGAAAAACCACCTAAATCTACAGAGAAAATTCTTCCTATTATAAATACAATAACTTGATAATATTACAAGTTTTAAGATAGAAAAATGAGACAGTGATTCTTTTCAGAAATCATCAAAAGTTATAATAAAAAGAAAAGTGCATACTATATTGAGATAAAATTATGAAGTGATAGTATATGAAGTAGGGGAGGTAAATGTTCTGAGGTCAAATGGAAATAATAGAAGATGCCTGAATCTGCAGATCTAGGGCAAAACCAGCTCCAATACTTTGGCCATATGATACAAAGGACCCACTCATTGGAAAAGACCCTGATGCTGGGAAAGATTGAGGGTAGGAGCACAAGAGGGCGACAGAGGATAAAATGGTTGGATGGCATCATTGACTCATGGATATGAGTTTGCGCAAACTCTGTGAGACAGTGAAGAACAGGGAAGCCTGGCATGCTGCAGTCCATGGAGTCAGACATGACTGAGTGACTGAGCAACAATATCAGTGTTTGCCTCTGCAAGTGAGAAGGATATCCTTCAGGGGAAACTGTAAATTACTTGTTTGAAAATGCAGACAAAATTTACATAGTTGGATGCTGAAAGATTCTTGATGCACTGTTGTACCAAAGAGAAGTGTTGGAGCTTCGGCTGAATGAGAAATCAAATAATTGAGTGGAAGATTGACTCTAGACAACTAGCATCCCAGAAACTGCTAATCTCTATTCGCTGTGGAAAGATAAAAGCTAAAATAAACCCTACTCGCACATGCCAACAAGATATGTAATGTAGTACAAGCATACTTATACATAAAAACCTACATAAAAACATATTTTCATAGTTTTTCAGCATCAAAAAAAAAAAGAACAATTAAAACAAAAGCCATACTGGGATGCTTGGTAGGAAAAAAAGAGACACTACTGAACAAATAAAATTCATTCCAAGCATATTAATGTTATAACCCAAATAATTTAATCAGCTAAAGAACACTGAGAGCTCAGGCAACAAATCTGGGAAAATACAGAAAGAGATAAAATGTGAACATTCAGAGTTCAGAAGAAGTAGTAGATGGTAAAATAAAACTGTTCTAAAATTAGTCACTCAGTTCTATCTGCCAGGCTCCTCTGTCCGTGGAATTCTCCAGGCAAGGATACTTGAGTGGGTAGCCATTCCCTTCTCCAGGAGATCTTCCGGGCCCAGGGATAAAACCCAGGTCTCCTGTATTGCAGGCAGATTCTATACCATCTGAGCTGCCAAGCCACTTGTAAGTCACACTGGAAACAATGTAAGGGAAACTCTGCAATATAGTTGTTCTCCAGTTTGTTGGGTCACCCACTCAGGGGTACAGAATTTGATTATATTGTGAGTCCACCCTTCCTACCCATCTTGTTGTGGTTCCTTCTTTATGTCTCTAGTTGTAGAAGATCTTTTCTGGTAGATTCCAGTCTTTTTCAACAATAGTTGTTCTGCAGATAGTTGTGATTTTGGTGTGCTCATGAGAGATGGAGAAGGAAACAGCAACCCACTCCAGCTGCATGGAGAATCCCATGGACAGAGGAGCCTGGCAGGCTGCAGTCCATGGGGTCTCCAGAGGCGGACACGACTTAGCAACTACACCACCACCACCACCACGAGAGGAGGTGAGCGGAGGTTGTTTTTACTCCATTATCTTGGCTGCTCTCCTGACCTTGTAGCTGGCATTTCCCTGGCTGCTAATGAAGTAGATGATATTTTTACATGTTTATTGACCATCCTATTTTTTTCTGTGAATTTCTTAATGTCCTTCATGGTCTATTTTTGCCTTAGTTGTCTTATCTTTCCTGTTTTTATTTGAAATCATATATACATTTAAAATTATGTTTTATGAATATTTTTTCTCAGCCTATGGCTTGGCCTTCCACTTTCTTATATCATTTTTCATTGACAGAAATGATTTCCATTTAGTTTGATTGCTCAGTCTTCTACTTTATATAGTCTATGCTCTGTATGACTCTTATGAAGACTTTCCTACTCTGAAAGGACACTATCTTCAATACTTAAATTAAAAAATTACTTTGAAGTAATTTTAGATACATGAGAAATTGCAAAGGTAGGACAGAGAGCTCTCTTATACCCTTCATGCTATTTTCCTAGCAGATCACATCTTATATACTCTGTACACAGCAAAGGCAGGAAATTAACATTGGAACACTCTTTGTGAAAATTTTATCATCTTACCACAAGTGTAGCTTCATGTTCAGTTCAGTTCAGTTCAGTCACTCAGTCGTGTCCGACTCTTTGCTACCCCATGAATTGCAGCACGCCAGGCCTCCCTGTCCATCACCAACTCCCAGAGTTCACACAGACTTGAGTCCATTGAGTCAGTGATGCCATCCAGCCATCTCATCCTTTGTCATCCCCTTCTCCTCCTGCCCTCAATCCTTCCCATCATCACAGTCTTTTCCAATGAGTCAGCTCTTCACATGAGGTGGCCAAAGTATTGGAGTTTCAACTTCAGCATCATTCCCTCAAAAGAAATCCAAGGGCTGATCTCCTTCAGAATGGACTAGTTGGATCTCCTTGCAGTCCAAGGGACTCTCAAGAGTCGTCTCCAACACCACAGTTCAAAAGCATCAATTCTTCAGCGCTCAGCTTTCTTCACAGTCCAACTCTCACATCCATACATGACTACTGGGAAAACCATAACCTTGACTAGACAGACCTTAGTTGGCAAAGTAATATCTCTGCTTTTGAATATGCTATCTAGGTTGGTCATAACTTTTCTTCCAAGGAGTAAGCGTCTTAATTTCATGACTGCAATCACCATCTGCAGTGATTTTAGAGCCCCCCAAAATAAAGTCTGACACTGTTTATACTGTTTCCCCATCTATTTCCCATGAAGTGATGGGACCAGATGCCATGATCTTAGTTTTCTGAATGTTGAACTTAAGCCAACTTTTTCACTCTCCACTTTCACTTTCATCAAGAGGCTTTTTAGTTCCTCTTCACTTTCTGCCATAAGGGTGGTGTCATCTGCGTATCTGAGGTTATTGATATTTCTCCCAGCAATCTTAATTCCAGCTTGTGCTTCTTCCAGCCCAGCGTTTCTCATGGTGTACTCTGCATAGAAGTTAAATAAGCAGGGTGACAATATACAGCCTTGACGTACTTCTTTTCCTATTTGGAACCAGTCTGTTGTTCCATGTCCAGTTCTAACTGTACTTCCTGACCTACATACAGGTTTCTCAAGAGGCAGGTCAGGTGGTCTAGCAGTCCCATCTCTTTCAGAATTTTCCACAGTTTATTGTGATCCACACAATCAAAGGCTTTGACATAGTCAGTAAAGCAGAAATAGATGTTTTCCTGGAACTCTCTTTCTTTTTCCATGATCGAGCGGATGTTGGCAATTTGATCTGTGGTTCCTCTGCTTTTTCTAAAACCAGCTTGAACATCTGGAAGTTCATGGTTCACGTATTGCTGAAGCCTGGCTTGGAGAATTTTGAGCATTACTTTACTAGCGTGTGAGATGAGTGCAATTGTGCAGTAGTTTGAGCATTCTTTGGCATTGCTTTTCTTTGGAATTGGAATGAATACTTTTCCAGTCCTGTGGCCACTGCTGAGTTTTCCAAATTTGCTGGCATATTGAATGCAGCACTTTCAGAGCATCATCCTTCAGGATTTGAAATAGCTCAACTGGAATTCCATCACCTCCACTAGCTTTGTTCGTAGTGATGCTTTCCAAGGCCCACTTGACTTCACATTCCAGGATGTCTGGCTCTAGGTGAGTGATCACACCATCGTGATTATCTTGATTGTGAAGATCTTTTTAAATAGTTCTTCTATGTATTCTTGCCACCTCTTCTTAATATCTTCTGCCTCTGTTAGGTCCATACCATTTCTGTCCTTTATTGATCCCACCTTTGCATGAAATGTTCCCTTGGTGTCTCTAATTTTCTTGCAGAGATCCCTAGTCTTTCCCATTC
>SJYQ01005263.1:59770-71429 GCA_006410935.1 Redunca redunca
CACTTGATTTTTTTTTTTCATTTATTATGGGAGTCTATATCCTGTTTCCTTGCTTAATTTGTATACCTCTGCGTCCACACCATAAGCTTTTAATTCTCACACCTTTTTCTTAAACTTTTGTATCTGGAAAAGTAAGTACCTTATCTTAGTTTTCTACAAAATAATCTTTACTATTCTTGGACATTTGATCTTCCTATAAATTTTAGAATTAATGTCTTGATTTCTGTGAAATAAAAGACTGAAATTGAATTAAATTTATAGGTTAATTTGGGAGAATATCAGCATATTTATGACAAAGAGACTACCTAACCTTAGGCATGGTATATTTCTTTGATTATTGAGTCTTATTTAATGTCTCTCAATAAAGTTTTATTATTTTCATTAAGGTCTTTCACATAGTTTATTAGATTTGTGGCTGGATATTTAAAATTCAGTTACTATTGTAAATGTCATTATTTAAAATTAAATTTCCTAACTCTGAATTTGGTATGTGAAAATCTACTTCATTTTCAGATGTTGATCTTATATCCAGTACTATTTAGAAATTCTCTTTAATTCTATTAGATAATTGAAGAAGAAACAAGAGTAATAGGAAGTAGGAGGTGGTCGGGGTGTGTAGTGTTGAAAAGGAGTAAAATCTTAAACTCCTGTATTTTTCTTCTGCTTTCTGTAATCACAGACAATACAGTCTGATTATGGTTTTCCTCTTGTTTTGGCCACTCAAACACCAAAACCAAATTAGTCTACCTCTCACAAGTGTGTGGATTGAATGCATTTTGTGTTTTCCTTTTATCTGTTATCTTCATTCCATGTCTACCATTACTTTTCGCTTAACCCCAGTTCATATACAGTAACTAATAATTGCTGAGATTGTTTTCACGTATTTCAAGAAACTAAGGAAGTTGTCAAAGATCATACCAACCAGTAAGTGGCAGAGTCAATAACAGAATCCAGAAGATTTGGTTTCGAGACTTGTGTTCAGTTATTTAACTGCTAAGTACCATGGCATAGTTTTCAATATGACAGTGCAATATGTTTATCATTAATACTGTAATCAGTGGGGAGATACAACATATGTTTACAAGTAAAGATGTGGTAGGCTTAGTTTCTTCCTGGTTGACAGTGCCACGAATGAACATGGTGGTCATCAACATGAGCCAGAGTGAGAAATTTAGAGAATATCAGAGTAATTCAAGCAATACTTCCAATTCTGAATAGGCAGCTTCCATTAAGATGAAACAGTGAAGCCTCATTTATGTGATAGTTCTGTAGCAGAATCAGTGATACTAAGAAATTAATTACACATGAGGAATGAGAGATATGTAGGGGGCGAATGTGATTTTAGCTTTTGTGACATGAATGATCAGGTACATGATGAAATAGAAAAGAGAGAATGCAGACTTTTGTGGATAATCAGAGATCAGTTAAGCTAGGATGTGTGCAAAATTCAAGGTAGGAATATATAGTGCAGCGTTAGAAACATGGATAAAAGCTGGAAATTGGGGAGAATTAAATATATATATTCCAGTTATTCAGCATGTAGGTAGCAGTTATAATCATGGGCTCAGATCCATTTCTTTTGTAAGAATTATAGAAAGAGAAAACAAGTACACGGACAGGCCAGAGTAAATCCCAGCATCTTTGATAATTTTTTGGGCTATGTGTTTTCATTGCTGCATGTGAGCTTTCTCTAGTTGCAGTGTGTGGGCTTATTGCAGTAACTCTTGCTGCAGAGCACAGGCTCTGGGGCATGCGGACTTCAGTAGTTGTTCACAGGCTCCAGAGTGGGGACCCAGTGGCACATGGGATAATTGATCTGCACCAGTTGGGATCTTCCCAAATGAGGGCTCAGACCAGTGTCCTCTACATTACAAGGCAAATTCTTAACCATTGGACCACCAGGAAAGCCCCGTTTCAAAGATTTTTTAAGTAATTTTCTAAACATCAGTGTCTTGGCTTTGTCACTTTCCTGTAATACATAAGTTTCTCCTCTCTCAGTTTATCATCTATGAATAATGACATTGAGAATAAAAGTTCGCTTTCACTAAGCACTTACTTGGGCCAGACTCTGGCCTGTAAAGAATTTCTCATGCACTGTGTCATTTAAACTTCCTAACAAGCTATTACTACAGTGGATATCAGTTTGTAAATGAGGAAACAATAATTTACCCAAGGTTACACAGCCTATTAGCAGAGAAACTGGGTCTTGATATTCCACACTTACTCCCAGTGTCATGCTTTCTGTCTAGCAGGAAGAGTATTTTGATAAGATACTGATCTAATAAGGACTTTGTGTGTGTTAGTCATTCAGTTGGGTCTGACTCTTTGCAACCCTATGGACTGTAGCCTGCCAGGCTCCACTGTCCACAGTATTTTCCAGGCAAGAATACTGGAGTGGATTGCCATTCCCTTCCCCAGGGGATGTTCCTGACCCAGGTATTGAAGCCGGGTCTTCTGCATTGCAGGAGGATTCTTGAGTTTGCTGAGGGTTAAATGTGATAAAGCATGAAAAGTATTTAGCTTAGTTCCAGGTGTTTATTTCAAATAAAAATTTGAGTTATTAATGTTATAGTTTTGCTATGTTATTTCTTTTGATTTCTGTGGATACTGACTGGTTAATTCTAATTATTCCTATATCACTGAAATTATAATTTAAAAATTATACGTTTAACAAAAAACATCATTTTTATGTCTATGTTATATATGCACATATACAAATGTATTGCATCCATATATTTTGTTCTCCATATTTTCTACCTTTTTAATGAGAGCTCAATTTTCCATCTGTTCACTGTCATATTAAATTCAAAGAGAGACAATTTGCCTGTGTACTGCTTCTTTCACTGTATCTTCATTTGACCTGAAAATCTATTATCAAAAGCTGTACAAATTGAATCATTAGACTGACTTTAACAGCATATTTTAGTTCAATTGCAGTATCTCCATTGCCTCTGAAAGCAGTTAAATTGAAAAGAAATCATGCCTTCATACTTTATGAACATGTAGTTTCTTGTCAAGCCAACATATTATCAACTTACTTCAAAGAGTGAAACCAAGCTACCAGAACAGATTCATTTCTATCTTGAAGCCTCACTTCAGTAGTTTGGCTAGAGTTCTGATTTCCAAATGCTCCATCAGAATGACCTCCAGTAGAGGTTATTCTGTTTCTTCCAGTGAATGGCTGTTCAGTGACACTGACAAAGAAATAACTTTCAGTAGTTGTCATCTTAGATACTGCAACAATGGGTATGTCCTTTGCCACATTGCAAGTACAAAGCAATGTTTATATACCAGTTATCTGATGAACTGCTGAATTAGCCAGTTTTGTAAATTGTAAATATCCTAGCTTTATCTTTTAACATCTGTTTGACCTTGGATGGGGTCTTTAACTCTCTAAGCTTTAGTTCTGTCTCCAATAAAATAGGGTTAATAAACTGTACCTTTGATTTATAAGAATTATCTAAGTCAACATTAACTCTCTAATACTTGATATATGCCAAGTCCTCCTTCATCTCCACTTAAATCCCTCAACATTTCAACATTCCTCTGACTTTATTGCTTATTTAAGATGATAATTCTTATGACTTGGAAATCCCTTATCTGTGAGAGAGTTTCATTGAGCTGCAGTACTCTGTCGTCTACTAGCAATCTTTGGACTCCTCAATTCACTTCACTGAGTGCTTTGCAGTTTACTGAAATATTTGTTCTTGCAGTTGCTGAACTTTCCCACAAAATATGTAAAGAGATCAATATAAAATTGATAAACTAAATATAAAACTGGAAAATTCACTGTAACCCTACCTAAACTGTCAACAACAGTTTACCTAGAAAGACAGTGAGCTCGACAGAGAAAATTTTAAAAAAATTAAATTAAATTTAAAAAATATATATATAAGTGATATAAATTTGACCATTTATCTTAAAATTGACAGGGATCGTCTATATGTTAACAGAGTATAACATAATTCTTAATTGGGGGGATATAAAACACTAAGCTCTAAACTCAAGGCCTCAATTTCCTCAGTTCACCATGAGTTGATTTTCAATAACTTTTTCCACATTATCAGTTCAGTTCATTTGTGTCTGACTCTTTGCGACCCCATGAATTGCAGGATGCCAGGCCTCCCTGTGCATCACCTACTCCGAGTTTACTCAAACTCATGTCCATTGAGTCAGTGATGCCATCCAGCCATCTCATCCTCTATTGTCCCTTTCTCCTTCTGTCCCCATTCCCTCCCAGCATCAGAGTCTTTGCCAATGAGTCACCTCTTCACATGAGTTGGCCAGAGTACTGGAGTTTCAGCTTTAGCATCAGTCCTTCCAATGAACATCCTTTAGAATGGACTGGTTGGATCTCCTTGCAGTCCAAGGGACTCTCAAGAGTCTTTTCCAACACCACAGTTCAAAAGCATCAATTCTTCAGCGCTCAGCTTTCTTCACAGTCCAACTCTCACATCCATACATGACCACAGGAAAAACCATAGCCTTGACTAGATGGACCTTTGTTGGCAAAGTAATGTCTCTGCTTTTGAATATGCTATCTAGGTTGGTCATAACTTTCTTCCAAGGAGTAAGCATCTTTTAATTTCATGGCTGCAGTCACCATCTGCAGTGATTTTGGAGCCCCCAAAAATAAAGTCTGACACTGTTTCCACTGTTTCTCCATCTATTTCCCATGAAGTGATGGGACCGGGTGCCATGATCTTAGTTTTCTGAATGTTGAGCTTTAAGCCAACTTTTTCACTCTCTTCTCTCACTTTCATCAAGAAGCTTTTTAGTTTCTCCTCACTTTCTGCCATAAGGGTGGTGTCATCTGCACATCTGAGGTTATTGATATTTCTCCCAGCAATCTTGATCCCAGCTTGTGCTTCTTCCAGCCCAGCCTTTCTCATGATGTACTCTGCATATAAGTTAAATAAGCAGGGTGACAATATACAGCCTTGACGTACTTCTTTTCCTATTTGGAACCAATCTGTTGTTCCATGTCCAGTTCTAACTGTTGCTTCCTGACCTGCATATAGGTTTCTCAAGAGGTGGGTCAGGTGATCTGGTATTCCCATCTCTTTCAGAATTTTCCACAGTTTAGTGTGATCCACACAGTCAAAGGCTTTGGCATAGTCAGTAAAGCAGAAATAGATGTTTTTCTGGAACTCTCTTGCTTTTTCAATGATCCAGCATATGTTGGCAATTTGATCTCTGGTTCCTGTGCTTTTTCTAAAACTAGCTAGAACATCCGCAAGTTCACGGTTCACCTATTGCTGAAGCCTGGCTTGGAGAATTTTGAGCATTACTTTACTAGCATGTGAGATGAGTGCAGTTGTGCAGTAATTTAAGCATTCTTTGGCATCGCCTTTCTTTGGGATTGGAATGAAAACTGACCTTTTCCAGTCCTGTGGCAACTGCTGAGTTTTCCAAATTTGCTGGCATATTGAGTGCAGCACTTTCACAGCATCATCTTTCAGGATTTGAAATAGCTCAACTAGAATTCCATCACCTCCACTAGCTTTGTTCGTAGTGATGCTTTCTAAGGCCCACTTGACTTCACATTCCAGAATGTCTGGCTCTAGGTGAGTGATCACACCATCGTGATTATCTGGGTCATGAAGATCTTTTTTGTACAGTTCTTCTGTGTATTCTTGCCACCTCTTCTTAATATCTTCTGCTTCTGTTAGGTCCATACCATTTCTGTCCTTTATTGAGCCCATCTTTGCATGAAATGTTCCCTTGGTATCTCTAATTTTGTGAAGAGATCTCTAGTCTTTCCCATGCTGCTGTTTTCCTCTATTTCTTTGCATTGATCACTGAGGAAGGCTTTCTTATCTCTCCTTGCTATTCTTTGGCTCTCTGCATTCAGGTGCTTTTCTCCTCTCCTTTTCTCCTTTGCTTTTCACTTCTCTTCATTAATGATGGTTTAAAAATTACTCTTTCAAATAATACTTGCAACCTGTTTGTAGCAACTTCTTTGAAGTCTGTTATTTACATTTTCTAAGCAGTTTTTTTCTCTTTACCTAACATCCAGATTCTCATTTGTTCTCTCCCCTCATTAGCAGGATATTAAATACATAGTTTCTCTGTCTAGAGTTCAGGGTGCATTGTTAGATCCTTGTAGGTTGGGGTCTCACTAAACCAGAAGTTCTCTGGACCCTGTTTAGGGGTTTTTATAGAAGTTTCAGTACATAGACATGATTGATGAAATCATTAGTCATTGGTCATTGAACTCAATCTCCAGTCCCTCTCCCCTCTCCAGAGGTCCAGGTATGAGACTGAAGTTCCAACATGCTAATCACATGGTTAACCCTCTAGCAACCAGCCCCCATCCAGAAGGAATCTATAGATCCATCAAAAATCATCTCTTATCCTATTACTTGTAACACTTTAGAAATTCAATGGATTTAGGACTCTGTGTTAAGAACTGGGAACAATGAACAAATCTATATATATATATATATTTCTTATTGCATCAAACATCAATTGTGGCCTTTTCTTAGTACTTTGACAAAGTGTCAAGTCCTTGAGTTTGTCCATCATTTGCATTTGATCTGGTCTCTATTGGTAAGCACCATTTTGTACCACTCTCACCTGGCCTTGCTATACTGCAGGCACACTAGGTTTTCTGTTTTTGTGCTGCTCCGTACCACTATACTTTTTCTTTTCATTGTCTTCTTAAAAAATCAAATATATATGTTTTAAAACAGGTTTACAGAAAAAGTAAGCATAAAGTACAGTTTCCCATATACTTCCTCACCCATTGACATACAGTGTCTCCTATTATTAATATATACATATACATGTGTTACAATTAATAATTCAGTATTACTGACTAAAATCCATAGTTAACACTAGAGTTCACATGTCATATCATGTAGGTTCTGACACATGTATGATATCTGTCTACTGTTATAGTGTCAAATTATCTTGTAGAATATTTCGATTACTCTAAAATTCTCCTATGCACCATCACTTCCTTCTTCCCTATTGCCCTTCTGAACTCTTGGCAACCACTGATCTTTTGACTGTCTCCAGGGTTTTGCCTTTTCCAGAATATCACATAATTGTGAATATACAGTATGTAGCCTTTACAGAGTGGTTTTCTTTCATCAATGATTTTATTTCACTATATGCACTTAAGACTTCTCTATGTATTAATAGTGTATTTCTTTTTGGTACTGAATAATATTCCATTGTCTAGATGTACTACAGTTTATTTATCTGTTTGCCTGTTGAAGGGCATCTTGCTTGCTTCCAAGTTTCGGCTGCTGTAAACGTGCATGTGCAGGTTTTTGTGTGGACGTACATTGTCACTTTCTCTGGATAAACCACAAGGAGTACTGAATCACAAGGAGTTGCTGAATCACAAGGAGTTGCTGAATCATATGGTGAAATGCATCTTGTTTTATAAGAAACTGCCAAACTGTCTTTCAAACTGGCTGTACCATTTTTAATTTCCACCAGCAATAAATGGGAGTCCTGCTTTTTCATATCCTCACCAGTATTTGACATTCTAAGTGTTCTGGATTTTGGACATTCTAATAGGTGACCTAATCACCATATATAAACTGTGTAAAGAAGATGACATCCTTAATACCATCATCAGTAAAGATATTTTTTCTTGGTCTTTTGATCTCTTAGGTGAGTTACCACTAATAATGATCTATGCCTTTGACCTTTTGACCTTTTTTACAGATCATTATAGATATAAGTGAATAAGACCTAATAGATAAAATAGTGCCATGTTAAACATTTATGCCCCAGTGCTCAGGATTTCCTACCAGCAATGCTCTCTCTAAATCCTATACTGTAAGAGATTTGATTTATGATCTTCTAGACAGGAAAAAAAGATATCCAGAGAATATTGTAATCTAATTTTGTTTACCAACACAATACAAATATTTATATATGATTATTATTTAATAATGGCTTCCTTGGTGGCTCAGATGGTAAAGAATCTGCCTGCAATGTGAAGACCCAGTTTGATCTCTGGGTCCAGAAGATCCTCTGGAGAAGGAAATGGCTATACCCAATTCCAGTACTCTTGACTGGAGAATTCCATGAACAGAGGAGCCTAATAAATTACTTTTAATCAATGTGGATGTGTATAGAAATTATTAAGAGTATTCTGTAAACAGATCTTAATCTGAGTTCTGAGTATGCTTCTTATATGTTGTTATCTTGAAAATGACTCAGTACCTTTGTGTTCATTGAACTTATTAATAAAATGTGTGGATTAAATGAATTAGTGAATACAAACTAACATAATTACAGCCTCATGTTGTATCCATTGAATGTTAACTATTGAACATTATTGCTATTCTCACACCATATCTTTAATTATGATAACTGCTGATGTATATTGTGAGTACACTACATATCACAGTCTAAAGCAGGCCACTACCATCTTACACAGTGGTGGTTGCCAACCAGGAGGTAGCAGTGGGAGATCTTAGTGGTAGTCAACCTGGAAATCAGAGATGTTGGGGAATCTCTTTGGGAACTGCCTGGAGATCATCTCTATGGTGTAAAATTATGACTGCTGGGGGGAAATGTTGTTCACACAATAACAGTTTTTCTTTTGCTTTGGCAGTTTCTAATGAGAGTCTGTGCAAGGTAAGCAGCTAGCACCTTTTCTCTTTGTTTCTAAATTTAATCAAAGTCCCACCTTTTCTCTTTGTTTCTAAATTTAATCAAAGTCCCTGTTTTCCTCATTTATGGAGTCAAATTAATTGTGATCCAAATTATTCCACATGAATTTTTTACCATATAAGGTAATATCTGAAGTGCAAGAAATCATGCCCATTTGAAAAACATATCTATAAATCAACAGTCTTGTACATATTCCATGATGTCTTTCCCTCTGGACACTAGAGTAATATATATGGTTTCAACACAATAAATTTCATTTTAATAGAATGCCAGGAGTGGATTCTACAAATGTCTACACCGGAAAATTATATAGTTTCTTCTGAATTGAACACAATCTTTAAAGACAGTAATATTCATAGATTAATTCTGAACTCCCTGCCCAATTTTCCAAATAGTTATTTTTGTAGATTCAGTTCAGTTCAGTCACTCAGTCATATTCAATTCTTTGCAACCCCATGGACTGCAGCACAACAGGCTTCCCTGTCCATCACCAATTCCCGAAACTTGCTCAAACTCATGTCCATTGAGTTGATGATGCCATTCAACCATCTCGTCCTCTGTCGTCCCTTTCTCCTCCTGCCTTCAATCTTTCCCAGCATCAGGGTCTTTTCAAATGAGTCAGTTCTTTGCATCAGGTGGCCAAGTATTGGAGTTTCAGCTTCAGCATGAGTCTTTCCAATGAATATTCAGGACTGATTTCCTTTAGGATCGACTAGTTTGATCTCCTTGCAAAGGAAGGGACTCCCAAGAATTTTCTCCAACACCACAGATCAAAAGCATCAATTCTTCGGCACTCAGCTTTCTTTATGGTCCAACTCTCACATCCATATGTGACTACTGGTAAAACCATACCTTTGACTCTACTGACCTTTGTTGGCAAAGTAATGTCTCTGCTTTTTAATATGCTGTCTAGATTTGTCATGGCTTTTCTTCCAAGAAGAAAGACACTTTTCTATCACGCCTTTAATTTCATGGCTGCAGTCACCATCTGCAGTGATTTTGAAGCCCAAGAAAATAAAGTCTCTTGCTGTTTCCATTGTTTCCCCCTCTATTTGCTATGAAGTGATGGGACCAGATGCGATGACCTTACTTTTGAATATTCAGTTTTAAGACAGCTTTTTCACTCTCCTCTTTTACTTTCATCAAGACGCTCTTTAGTTCCTCTTCGCTTTTGCCATCAGGGTGGTGTCATCTGCATGTCTGAGGTTATTGATATTTTTATAGATATGTTTATGTATATAATAATGCAAATGTTGACTTTTAAAATATACAATTATCATAATTAAATAGTTATTTGTATGCTTAATTTTCTTTTAATAAGATATCATGTGAAGGTGAAAGTGTTAGTTGCTCAGTCGTGTCCAAATCCTTTGTGATCCCATGGACTGTAGCCCTCAGGTTCTTCTCTCCATGCAATTCTCCAGGCAAGAATACTGGAGTGGGTAGCCATTCTTTTTCCAGGAGATCTTTCTGACTCAGAGATCTAACCTGTGTCTCCTGCATTTTGGGCAGATCCTTTACCATCTGAGCCACCAGGGAATTCCAAGATATCGTGTACCTGCATGTTTATGTTTATTCTCAATTTTTACTCTAATAAGATTTATTGCCATTTATTTAAATTCTAAAAATAAAATCGTCTCATTTAAAAAGTTGATGGTTTTCATTTATATCTATAATTGGAAACACTTGGCATTCTAAAATAACAAAAATTCCAACAAATGTAGATTCTTCCTTTTCTCTTGATTTTTATTCTAACTTTGTTGGTTTCTCTTCTAGTAGTATTGGTGAAAGTGCTATCTTGTATTTTGAACATATAACTTTAGAGCAGAGCTTCCAAACTTTGTTCCATAGAGCATTGTTTTTTGCAGAATTTTAATAGATTTTATGTGTCCTTTTTTCTCTGGAGTGGAATTAAGTCTGATGGGTTTGATGTACTCCTATTTATTTTTGCTTTATTGCCCTTGCTTGAGGAGACAGGTCCAAAATATATATAGCTAACACCAATGTCAAGGAGTTTACTGTCTTTGTTTGCTTCTAGGATTTTATGGTTTTCCCATCTTACACTTAATTAAATCTTTAATCCAATTTCAGTACTTTTTTTGGTCTGTTGTCTAGTTTTATTCATTTTCATGTTGCTGTCCAGTTTTTCCAACACCATTTTTTAAAACTTTTTTCAAACACTTGTATTGTTTCCAATTTTTGATAGTTATGAATAATTCTACTGTAAACATTAGGGCAGAGTTTTTATGTAAACCTAGGTTCTTATTTCTCTTGGGCAAAATAGAGTTTCTCATTACTATAAGTGAAGGTTTAACTTTAGAATAAACTTCCATAATGACTGTAGCATTTTGCATTCCCACCATAATACATGGCATATCTCATTGTTCTACATGCTCACCAGGACTGGATATTTCACTTAACGTGTTTTTACAAGTAAAAATCTCTCAATTAAGAGAGATAATATGAATTCAAATTTGCTATGAATGAAATATATAATGTTTTAGGGTACAAGGTAATGAATCAGTAATTAGCAAATTGTGAAGAATTTTCTTCCTGCCATCTGAATCTATCTTTCATGACCTTGATTTATATCTTGACATATCAACTTGATGATAGCACTCTGATCAGATAATATACTTTGTGGTTTTAAATAGCCTTTTCCTAATGACTGATCACATTGATGACCTTTTAATGTGTTTGTCATTCATATACCATCTTTGGGTTAAGTGTCTGTTCAAATCTTTTACCCAGTTCTTAACTGGGTCATTTATTTTCTTATTCTTCATCAGTTAACCTGTTAGTATGATCTTGATTTCTCTGGATTAGCTATACTTATGGCCTTGCTATTTGGCTCTTCATGTCTCATTTTAGGCTGTTGTTCAGCAAATAGATTGACTTAACCATTACTAAAGAAATGATTATAGTGAAACGGCCACCATTCATTTATTATTGGTAATTGTAGAATTCTTAAAAGGCTATATCAAAAAAAGAAAAGATTTCAATCACACCTTACTTAATG
>SJYQ01005263.1:71579-109922 GCA_006410935.1 Redunca redunca
ATAATTTACTCCTTATTTTAAAAATAATTCTAGCAATTTGTGTTTTCAGTTCTTAAATTGTGGATGAGAAATTTGAATTGAATTGAGGTAGAGACTGCTAAAGGCCGATTCAGTGCTTGTTATGAAGGAGATGAATAAGATTATAGATACGAGAGTTTTTTTTTTTTCTTCTTTAAGCAAGCAGTTTGGGGTGAGCCCACTTAGAAATTTACATGTAATGCATTCAGTACTTCTGTGCTTTAGCCAGATAATACTTTTTGCAAATGGTG
This sequence comes from Redunca redunca, assembly GCA_006410935.1. Classification (NCBI taxonomy): domain Eukaryota; kingdom Metazoa; phylum Chordata; class Mammalia; order Artiodactyla; family Bovidae; genus Redunca; species Redunca redunca. Next base: position 71,849 of record SJYQ01005263.1, read on the forward strand.
AATGTTAAACATTGAAATTAGTATTAAGCTTAGCAGTCTCTGTTTAATAGAGGAGTGAGTGTAAATCATCTAAAATAATCTTCTCTAAGATATGGAAATTGTTTCGAAACTGTTTGTAGTGACAAAAAGTTAACTAAGTTCACATTTCTGGAGGCTAGAGTTCTTCATATGTTACAAATAATTGTCTGACAGGGCTTCTCTGATAGCTCAGTGATAAAGAACTTGCCTGCCAATGCAAGAGATGGGGGTTTGATCCCTGGATCAGGAAGATCCCCTGTAGTAAGGAATGGCAACCCACTCCAGTATTCTTTCTTGGGAAATCCCATGGACAGAGGAGCCTTGTGGGCTACCATCCATGGGGTCCCAAAAGAGTTAGACACAACTTAGCGGCTAAACAGCTAATTGTCTGACAAGGTCATATAAGCCTAATTGTCTGTGTCATAACATTTAAGAAAAAGACTCTCTGCTACATCGGAATAATTTTCATGTTACTATAAGCTACTGATGCTAAAAACAATTAGGATATTAACTTTAAAGTAGCAGAGATATGTTAAAACAAGAAACATTCTTATGGTAGAAAATAACATATGCTCATGCATATGTAGAGATTTAAAGAACTGCATTTTTAAAATGGCCAAGATATCATTTCTGCACAGCTCAACTTTTGTATATTATTCTCTGTTTATTTGGATGTCTTGGAAATATCCTGTGCACCTGTTCTGATGCTTCGTTGCTATCTCACCTCCTAGTTTCAGGATATCCAGGGAATGCTTTACTGTTGGTTTTAACTTATTCCTACTCATTCTTAGTATTTTGGTAAAATCCAAACTCTTTCCTTTTATATAATGGATCAGTTTTACCTTTTTCTTCTGTATTTTTTTCAGTTTCAAGTTGTGATTTCCATTACCATTATGACATATTCTTTTATTTTATTTCCAAGCTCCTTCAAAGAGCTAGACAGTTTCAAGAAAAAAGACCTTGGGATTTTGATTTGGTAATTAGAATTTCAAATAAGTCACAATGCTTCCTCTCTTTCATAATAAGTAAATATTGCAGATAATTGCATATATCTTATTTCTTATAAATAATCTTTCCAACTGTAACTTCAGTGAATTCTCTAAGAGTGACAGAAATAAAAGTGACTCATGAATCACCATGCTGCTGCTGCTGCTAAGTCGCTTCAGTTGTGTCTGACTCTGTGCAACTCCATAGACGGCAGCCCACCAGGCTCCTCTGTCCCTGGGATTCTCCAGGCAAGAATACTGGAGTGGGTTGCCATTTCCCTCTCCAATGCATGCATGCATGCTAAGTCTCTTCAGTCGTGTCGGACTCTGTGCAACCCCATGGACAACAACCCACTGGGCTTCTCTGACCACAGGATTCTCCAGGCAAGAACACTGGAGTGGGTTGCCATTTACTTCTCCAGAGAATCACCATACATTTAAATAAAAATGACCTCCTAGTTAACAGAGGTCATTTGAATTAATTGTACTTTTAACATGAATGTAATACTCATCTTTTTATTGGCAGGTAATTAATCAATATGTATCAAATTATGAAGAATTTTATCCCTGCCAACTACTTCTGACTTGTTTGGCCCTGATCTATGTCTTTGTTGTACTAACTTAATTCAAATAATTTGCTGTCTTGGGTTAAATATGTTACTTCAATGGAAATATTCAAATAAGCAATAGGAATTTTAGAGTTAAATATATTCATTCTCAAACCTGAATTCAGCCCTACATCTCTGGGTAATTGTTGGTACTTTATGGCAAAACACTTAGCTGTGATCAATTGTAGCTTTCTCAGTAAAATCCCAGAGCTCATCTCTAGGAAGAACATGTGGTTGAAGCAAAGGGGATGGAGGGATGAAAGATGTTAAAAAATTGCTTAGCTGAGTCTGACATTTTACTTTTTAAATATTAATTATACTGTGGGCGTCTTCCTATTTACATACCTAAGTGTTTGCTTGGGACATAAATGGTACTAAATTGTCTTGAGAAAGCCATAGAACAGCTTTGTTAGATAAAATTTCTTGCAGCTGGTAATTTTTGGCAATTAATATTATGAATGCTAATGCAATGGGGAGAAGGGAAGGCACTTCCAGGATGCCACTTATCTCTATAAAAACGAAAGAAAATGTCAGAAGTGGTGAGCCTGCTGAGAGTATTACTTCTGGGAAGGAAATAGATGGCAAATGTTAAAATTATCATATTTATGGACAGGCTAGAATTTTAAGACTGGGATATCTGATAAATAGTTTAGTAAACAGAGTTTATTGTAAATATTTTAAATGTTTGTTTTGGATTATTTAGTATTAACAATAAAGGTATTTTTTAAAGTTATATTGAATATATTACTGGCCCAAAATAACAACTGGAAGTTTACTCACAGAAATTAGGTCATTTGATTATGTCAGTTCATTTGATGCTATAGGGTTAATTAGAGATAAACATTAAAATGGTATATGTACTAGATACAGATGAGGTTGATAGATAAAAATGTAAAAGTCTAGAGTTATGAGAAGCAAAGTATCAGCAGATCTATTGAAATCTACTACTTAGATATTAGAATTGTCATCATGTATTTCAAAGTATTTACATTCTCTTACACTTTCCAAGAGAATGTAAAAAGTAGCTATTCTATCACAGCTCATTAGGCAATATGATTTAAAGTAGACTAGCTCTTCAGTAGAGAGAATGTAGGAGGAGATCAGTAAGAAGCATTATTAGCACATGAATTGTTTACAATTCAGAAATGAAAATAAATTATATCATTTTGTACATTTTTATTTATGATTTGAGGAACTCTGCGTTTCAGCTTATACTAGTTACTCTATGGTTTCAGATTGTCAGGTAAATTAATTTCACAAGGACTTAGGAAATATATAGTGTAAAATGTCTTGGATTATATTTTTGACCCATATGTAGGCTTAAATTATACTGACTATGAGAAAATAGCATTTTAATTAGTAAGGAGAAGAATATTTTATGTTAAAACATAGCAATAGGAATAAATATATTTTATGTAGCCATTTTTCTATGCTCACAAGGAATGTTACTAATGTTAATGCTACTAAAATAAGCATTTCTAACTTTATATGACAGTCTAAATCTTCAGTTTCAGTTATTCTGCCCCAGTATGCCCACAAGTACATTCACAAGGGGTATGTCATGTGTGCTAATATATGTCTGTTAAATATAGTCACTGTTTAAAGAAAACAAAAGAAAAGTAATATATTAAGAAAATATTCTTCCTCTTTTTAATTTAATTCATCAAGTCTTTATTAAACATCTGCTTTTTATCTTCAGATCTGCAAGGAAAAGGAAATAAATAATATTGTTCTGTGTTAGAAAACATACTTAATATTTTTAGGAACAAATTTATAAATGTGAAAACTTGAAATATAAATACTTTATGAAAAATTGTGTTTATTAAAATAATACCAACTACTCTGTGAAGTTGGGGGGGAGCAGCTGGGGAAGAAGGGAGGGAGAGAGAGAAATAAGAGCACACACGCATACAGTTGCATGCTCTGGTATCTTTAAAAAATCACTGGAGTACAGTTGATTTAGAATTTGTTAGTTTCAGGTATACAACTCTAGTCTCTTCCTATAAGCACACTAATCTCACCATAAAGCGCCTACCCTCCTGACCTCAACTAAAGCTAATTACTTCCCAAAGACCCAATCTTCAAATACTATCACTTTGGGGTTAGAACTTCAACATCTGAAAATAGGGGAACACAGTCCATAGTGACATAGAAAATTTCTTAAATATATATTTGTCACATATTTGCATGGCAAATGTGAATGTAACATGCTAAATAATAAAGGACATTGCAAAATACTCAAATATAATGTCTATAAAAAGATAGATACAATAGAAAACATTAACAAGAAAACCTCAAAGCTATTTCCATGAGCAAAGAATCTCAAAGATTAAAAAAATAATTTCTAGTAGTATCCAACTTATCTGCAATAAATTATATAACACTGGGAATTATAGAAATAAGTGCATTACTAGAAGGGTATTAATATGACATTCTTTAATGAGTAATGCATATTTCAGAGTATTAAACTCATAGATTTGACATAATATTAAGAGGCAAATAATTGATAATTTTTTATGATGCGACAAGAGATCAGAAATTCTCGAGGCTGCTGGATGGAAGTAGAGAAAAAAATGGAAGCAGAATTCTACATGGGAAAAACACAGTATGGTTTTGAAGTGCTTCACTATTTTCAAATAAAAGGATCCTCACTGAAAAAATTACTCCATATTAAGATATCTTAAGGGGAAAATTAGTGTTGACCAGAATTATGAGAATAAGTCTTATAAAGCAGTAAATACTTGAAAACTGATGAAACTTGAAGGCTTTAGGAAAACTATGGATCTCAAACAAAGTCACATATTAGAATTACTTAAAATTTTTTCAAAAATCCTTGTACACAGAGATCTTAATTTGCATGTGATGAGCCCAAGGATGGATATTTTTAAATGACTCTTAAGTATTCAAAATATGCAGCCAGGATCGAGAACCGCTAATGGCTAAACATTCAACCCATACATTGGGACTAATTGCCATACAGTCTGAATGGATGAGAACTGGTATTTGATACAATAAAGATTCAGGATGCCATCAGGGTTGTTGAGTAGGTCTAATAAAAATTGTTTTCTAACCTTAGTTGGTAATTGAAGAATTTGAATCAAATATAACTAATTTTTGTGAAATTTTGCATTATTAATTAGGAAAAAATGAGGGGATAAAAGACATAAGCTATATTCTGTTTTATAAAAAGAGTTACATTCAGAGCTAGTTAGCGACGTATGTGATTGTCACCCAATTAAATGAGTTGCATATTAGAAGAAGTGTCAGGAGTAGGCAACATGAATAGCCATGTAATTGAATATTTCAGAATATTTTTAATTCTATTATTCTTTAAATAAGAGAAGCGAAAGGCAAAGGAAAAAAGGAAAGATATACCCATCTGAATGCAGAGTTCCAAAAAAGAGAAACGAGAGATAACAAAGCTTTCCTCAGTGACCAGTGAAAAGAAATAGAGGAAAACGATAGAATGGGAAAGACTAGGGATCTCTTCAAGAATATTAGTGATACCAAGGGAACTTTTCATGCAAAGATGGGCACAATAAAGGACATAAATGGTATAAACCTAACAGAAGCAGAAGATATTAAGAAGAGATGGCAAGAATATATAGACAAACTATACAAAAAAGATCTTTATGACCCAGATCACACGTGATCACACGATGGTGTGATCACTCACCTAGAGTCAGACATCCTGGAATGCAAAGTCAAGTGGGCCTTAGGAAGCATCACTACAAACAAAGCTAGTGGAGGTGGTAGAATTCCATTTGAGCTATTTCAAATCCTAAAAGATGATGCTGTGAAAAGTTGCACTCAATATGCCAGCAAATTTGGAAAACTCAGCAGTGGCCGCAGGACTGGAAAAGATCAGTTTTCATTCCAATCCCAAAGAAAGACAAAGCCAAAGAATGTTCAAGCTACCACACAATTATACTCATCTCACATGCTAGTAAAGTAATGCTCAACATTTTCCAAGCCAGACTTCAACAGTATGTGAACTGTGAACTTCCAGATGTTCAAGCTGGATGTAGAAAAGGCAGAGGAACGAGAGATCAAATTGCCAACATCCGCTGGATCATAGAAAAAGCAAGAGATTTCCAGAAAAATATCTATTTCTGCTCTATTGATTACACCAAAGCCTTTGATTGTGTAGATCACAGCAAACTGTGGAAAATTTTTCAAAAGATGGGAATATCAGACCACCTGACCTGCCTTCTGAGAAATCTGTATGCACTTCAAGAAGCAACAGTTAGAACTGGACATGGAACAACAGACTGGTTCCAAAAAGGAAAAGGAGTACATCAAGGCTGTATATTGTCAACCTGATTATTTAACTTATATGCTGAGTACATCATGAGAAATGCTGGACTGGATGAAGCACAAGCTACAATCAAGATTCTCAGAGAAATATCAATAACCTCAGATACACTGATGACACCACCCTTATGGCAGAAGGTGAAGAGGAACTAAAGAGCCTCTTGATGAAAGTGAAAGAGGAGAGGGAAAAAGTTGACTTAAAACTCAACATTCAGAAAACTAAGATCATGGCATCCAGTCCCATCACTTCATGGGAAATATGGCGAAACAGTGGAAACAGTGAGAGACTTTATTTTCTTGGGCTCCAAAATCACTGCAGTTGGAGACTGCAGCCATGAAATTAAAAGACATGCTCCTTGGAAGAAAAGCTATGACCAACCTAGACAGCATATTAAAAAACAGAAACATTACTTTGCCAACAAAGGTCTGTCTAGTCAAGGCTGTGGTTTTTCTAGTAGTCATGTATGGATGGGAGAGATGGACTATAAAGAAAGCTGAATGCCACAGAATTGATGCTTTTTTTTTTTTTAAATTNTTCTAAATTCCATATATATGCGTTAGTATACTGTATTGGTGTTTTTCTTTCTGGCTTACTTCACTCTGTATAATTGGTTCCAGAATTGATGCTTTTTAACTGTTGTGTTGGAGAAGACTCTTGAGAGTCCCTTGGACTGCAAGGAGATCCAACCAGTCAATCTTAAAGAAAATCAGTCCTGAATATTCACTGAAAGGACTGATGCAGCAGCTGAAACTGCAATCCTTTGGCCCCTTGATGTGAAGGAACTGACTCATTGGAAAACTCTCTGATACTGGGAAATATTGAAGGCAGGAGAAGCTGGCGACGACAGAGGATAAGATGGTTGGATGGCATCACTGACTTGATGGACATGAGTTTGAGTCAGTTTTGGGAGCTGGTGATGGATATGGAAGCCTGGCGTGCAGTCCGTGGGGTCGCAAAGAGTCAGACACTACTGTGTGAACTGAACTGACTGATTTATTTTTAATTGAAAGATAATTGCTTTATAGAATTTTGTTTTTTCTTTCAGACATCAACATCAATCAGTTATAGGTATACATTTTTTAAATTTGATGAGGAGTTATATAACATGAATTTTGTTGTTGTTGTTCATGCACTAAGTGTTAGACTGCAGTGAACCAGCATTCCCTGTCTTGCACCATCTCCCTGATTTTGCTCAAACTCATGTCAGTTGAGTCTGTGATGTCATCCAACCATCTTGTCCTTTGTTGTCCCCTTCTCCTGCCTTCAATTTTCATGGCTGCTGTCAATGTCTGCACCTTTGGAGCCCAAGAAAATAAAGTCTCTCACTGTTTCCATTGTTTCCTCTGTTTTCCATGAAGTGATGGGACCAGATGCCATAATCTTCCTTTTTTGAATGTTGACTTTTAAGCCAGTTTTTTTCACTCTTCTCTTTCACCTTCATCAAGAGGCTCTTTAGCTCCTCTTCACTTTCTGCCACTAGGGTGGGGTCATCTGCATATCTGAGGTTATTTATATTTCTCCCAGCAATCTTGATTCCAGCTTGAGCTTCTTCTAGCCCAGCATTTTGCATGATGTACTCTGCATAGAAGTTAAATAAACAGGGCTACAGTAAACAGCCCTGACGTACTCCTTTCCCAATTTTGATCCAGTCTGTTGTTCCATGTATGATTTTAACTGTTACTCCTTGACCTGCATACAGGTTTCTCAGGAGGCAGGTAAGGTGGTCTGATACTCACATTTCTTTAAGAATTTTCCAGTTTGTTGTGATCCACACAGTCAAAGGCTTTAGCATAGTCAATGAACATGGATTTTTATATACCTTTAAACTCTTAAGATTAAAAGGACAGAGGAAAATGGTGGGACAATAAACTTGAGAGCAACGTTAAGACTCATTATTATTGGTAGTTTTATTCCCCCCCTACTTCCCTCCCCTTTCTAAGTGTCTACTGCATAATGTACTTATACTTAATATGTTCCAGTAAGGACCTTTGTATTTACAGATCACCCTGTAACCATAGGGCAAATAGCCTTTGAGGGGATAAACATGAACTCAAGTTTGAAAAATGATGACTTTGAAGTATTGTTTTGTATTCATATTGACTAATTTGAATACAATTTGAGAATTGATAATAGGGAAATAAAGTTTTGGGTAGAGATGCCATGGAGGTAGAATAAGTAGTAAACTTTGAACTCGGAAGAGCCGAAAACAAGAAGGTGTATGGGCAGAATGGTTGGGATATTCAGATAATTGATGGAAGTCTATTTGCTAAGGATCACTGAAAAGTCTTGATTTAATGGAGCATCAAGAAGATGGCAATCTGCTTTCCATGATTTTGTTCCCTCAAATCTGTTCTATAAGCAAACAAGCAAGGAGCAGTAAAATGACATGAATTAATTGCAAGAGTATAAATCACTTACTTCACTTGCATGTATTGTAAAATGAGAAAGCAATTGCAGGACTGAAAAGCCTGTTAAAGATTTGGCTCCATTATCTTGCAGTACACAGAGACCTACTAGGTCTCCAATAAATGTTTGAGAAGAGAAATTTTAATTCCACCAGCATAACATGGACTCTAGGTCTTGATAATTGTTTATCTCCTAATGTTTAATATAGTGTAGCCTTCCATATGACTTAGCAGGTAAAGAATCCACCTGCAATGCAGGAGATGCAAGAGATGCATTTTCATTCCCTCAATCAGAACAATCCTCTAGAGCAGGGCATGGCAATCCACTCCAGTATCCTTGCCTGGAGTATCCCTTGAACAGAAGAGTCTAGCAGGCTACGGTCCATGGGGTCGCAAAAAGTTGGACATGACCAAAGAGACTGAGTAAACGTTTCATATAAATGAGACCCCAGTGATTTCAGAAAGAGTAAGGTTAAAACTTACCCACCTTTCCAGGGGAAGGCAAGAAAATTTTCCGGTCTCGAATAGGTTCTGGATAAACGAGTTAAATTTTCCCAAAGAAGTGATCACCTTAGTCTTACCCTATGATTGACAGAAAAATTCATATTGACTGTATGGCCCAGAACACTTCAAACCGAGACTTTAGTTTAAAGGAGCCCTGAATAATGCTCTCAGGTGCATGGGTACATGACAGAAGCAAACAGAATCCACACAGAAAGGAAAGACACAGTTGGAATAAAACTTATTTTAAAGAGGCCATATACAAAAGGCACAGTTAAATGTTGCTGCTGCTGCTAAGTCGCTTCAGTCGTGTCCGACTCTGTGCAACCCCAGAGACGGGAGCCCACCAGGCTCCCCCGTCCCTGGGATTCTCCAGGCAAGAACACTGGAGTGGGTTGCCATTTCCTTCTCCAATGCATGAAAGTGAAGTCGCTCAGTCATGTCCGACTTGTAGCGACCTGATGGACGGCAGCCTACCAGGCTCCTCCGTCCATGGGATTTTCCAGGTAAGAGTACTGGAGTGGGGTGCCATCGCTTTCTCTGAGATACATGTTATAAAGTTGCAAAAGTTTGACAGTAAAAAAAAAAGAAAAATAGTATATTGGAAATAGTTAGGCAAAAGAGAATTATTATTGTCAAGTTCATGCTCAGTCCTGTCTGTCTCTTTCTGACCTCATGGGCTGCAGCACACAAGGCTTTTCTGTCCATGGGATTTCCCAGGCAAGAATACTAGCACAGGTTGCTATTTCCTTCTCCAGGGAATCTATCCTGACTTAGGGATTAAATCCATGTCTCCTGTGTCATCTGCATTGGAGGTGGATACTTTATCTGCTGAGCTATCAGGGGATTGAGGAAAGAGGGTCATTATATAATTATACATGTTTTAATTCACCAGGAACAGACAGATTTTAAACTTGTGTGCATCTAATAACACACCCAGAAAATTAAACAGAATTTGACAGAACTGCAGAGAAGGAGATTAATCTACCAACCTATTTAGAGATACTATATACATATTTTAATAATTGATAAGTCAAGTAGGCAAAAATCAGTTACAAAATATAGAAAACCTAATAATAATCACTTGGAGAATTCTATACTATATTTTATTTATGCAAATAAAATACATAATGTATTGTGAGGTTAACATCTCATTTAACTATTCTAAATATAGTCTTCATATGATTCTTACAATTGGAAAAAGAAAATTCTAAGACTGTCTGGAGAAAAAGTACTCAACTGAATATCCCAGGAACATAGTTGGGCATTTGATGGGTTGGAAAAATTAGGCTTTTGCTAAATTAGAGTATTTGTCCTTGAATCCTAGACCCTTGGTCCCAGGACAGAACCACAATAGATTAAATGAATATTATGAAAAGTTTTCTAGTCAGAAATTCATTTTGAAAGCTTTGAAATGAAACTGAACAGAATCCTGACAGCGTTTGTTCTACATCTGTCACTGGTGCTTCTGAGTATTACAGGATACGGAAATTTGATGGACCATTGAAATAGCTCAAATACTTGTTTCCATTTTTTCTTAACCGAATGGGGTTGGGTTTCCCTGCCCTCATAATTTATCTTTCTTGTTTTTTCACATATGCTGATCTACTATTTTGTGACTGTGTGTCTGTGGATTTTATTTAATATTTTTCTGTGTGACTTTAAGTTCTTGCAAGTGTATATTGAGTTTCTATTTTTTTTTATGTAAGAGATTTCTTCATTTTTAGTTAACCAGAGCAAAATTAAGAACCTCCCATTTTTTTAATAAACCTCTATTTTCTTATCTGTTCTTTTTGGGAACCTTGGGACTTTTTATACTACCTCTATGATTCTGAGCAGATGATGCTTTGTGATGTATTATTAAATGTTTGACTTCCAATTCTATACTTCCATTTCCTTTAGAATACAAAATGTGCCTTGTCCGTCTTTAATACTTAGATTCTCATATCATTCTGTGTATATTAAATAGTCAAAGAATGCTTATTGAATGGATTACTGCATGAATGTATGCATAAAAGCCTAGCTAGCTAGAATATAAGGCTTCTTAGCTTAGTGAATGCAACCTTTTGGTTGTGGATATCTCTCTATACTGCTCTGGCTGACTTCTTAGAGCTCAAGGTAGTGCTAAAGTTGAGACCTGAGTTCAATCTGATTTTTTGGCAAATGCACTGGTGAACTTTAATGAAGAAAATTCTTTCTTGGACATTAAAATAGGATGAAATGGCTAAAAAGAACCGGTACAGTCATTTTTAGAGTTACAAAAGCAGTGTAAATAGTGTCCTAAGATCTTCCAAAGGAAGAAATATAAAAAAGGAGATATATTTTTTAAAACTAAATAATCTTTCTAAATTCTTTCATGGTGTAGTTCATCATAACTGAAGAAATTTCTACCTAAAGATATCTCCTGAAAATTTTTATTCTTGTAAAACCTCAGATTTATTAAATCAATCTCTGTTTTGTGTTTTTATCCTAATTATGCCTATTCTAAAAGGAGATTTCTTCACATGATGAACTGTAGCAATAGCAAACAGCCAGTCTTTAGCTGAAGATAGTACACACACACACACACACACACACACAGAGTTACTGAGTTTTACTCTAAGGTTTTACAAAGTGAAAAGTGGGTCACTCAATTGTGTCTGACTTTTTGCAGCCCCATGGATTGGGCTCCTCTGTCCATGGGATTCTCAATGCACGAAGACTGGAGTCTGTGGCTGTTTCCTTCTCCAGGGGATCTTCTCAACCCATGGATTGGACCTGGGTCTTCTGCATTGCAGGTGCATTCTTTACCATCTGAACCACTAGGGAAGCCCTAAGGTTTCGAAGGGGCCTATTTTCTTTTGGCCAAAGTAAGTAATATTGCTTTGAAATGTCCAAATAAACTAGATAATTTCATTAGTAGTGTTACACATAAATTAATATATTTGCTTTACATATTTACTTATGATATTTTTAAACACACATACACTGATAGCATACACAGTGTCTACTTAGCTTGAGTGAGTGTCCCAGAGGAAGAAGGAACAAGTGATAGCCTGTATATGGATATTAACATGAGTGGCTCTCAGATGTTTGGAAATGTGTGTGTGTGTGTGTGTATGTTTGTATTCTTGGTTATGTCAGACTCCTTGGGACACCATGGACTGTGGCCCACCAGGCTTCTCTGTCCATGGAATTTTCCAGGAAAGAATACTAGAGTGGATTGACATTTAGTACTCCACAGGATCTTTCCAACCCAGGGATCAAACCCATGTCTCTTACATCCTACACTGGCAGGCAGATTCTTTACCTAGAAAAGAAACACTAGTGCCACCTAGGAAGCAGTTTGGAAGCATACCTATGTGTGTGCTAAGTTGCTTTAGTCATGTCTGACTCTTTGCAACACTATGGGTGATAGCTCACCAATCCAGAATCCCATGGACAGAATCTCCTCTGTCCATGGGATTCTCCAGGCAGGAATACTTAAGTGGGTTGCTGTATCCCTCAGTTCAGTTCAGTTCAGTCGCTCAGTTGTGTCTGACTCTTTGCGACCACATGAATCGTAGCACGCCAGGCCTCCCTGTCCATCACCAATGCCCGGCGTTCACTCAGACTCATGTCCATTGAGACGGTGATGCCATCCAGCCATCTCATCCTCTCCCATCCCCTTCTCCTCCTGCCCCCAATCCCTCCCAGCATCAGAGTCTTTTCCAGTGAGTCAACTCTTCGCATGAGGTGGCCAAAGTATTGGAGTTTCAGCTTTAGCATCAGTCCTTCCAATGAACACCCAGGACTGATTTCCTTTAGAATGGACTGGCTGGATCTCCTTGCAGTCCAAGGGACTCTCAGGAGTCTTCTCCAACACCACAGTTCAAAAGCATCAATTATTCAGCACTCAGCTTTCTTCACAGTCCAACTCTCTCATCCATACATGACTACTGGAAAAACCAAACACTTGACTAGATGGACATTTGTTGGCAAAGTAATGTCTCTGCTTTTGAATATGCTATCTAGGTTGGTCATAACTTTCTTCCAAGGAGTAAGCATCTTTTAATTTCATGGCTGCAATCACCATCTGCAGTGATTTTGGAGCCCCCAAAAATAAAGTCTGACACTGTTTCCACCGTTTCCCCATCTATTTCCCATGAAGTGATGGGACCAGATGCCATGATCTTCGTTTTCTGAATGTTGAGCTTTAAGCCAACTTTTTCACTCTCCTCTTTCTCTTTCATCAAGAGGCTTTTTAGTTCCTCTTCACTTTCTGCCATAAGGGTGGTGTCATCTGCATATCTGAAGTGATTGATATTTCTCCTGGCAATCTTGATTCCAGCTTGTGCTTCTTCCAGCCCAGCGTTTCTCATGATGTACTCTGCATAGAAGTTAAATAAACAGGGTGACAATATACAGTCTTGATGGGCTCCTTTTCCTATTTGGAACCAGTCTGTTGTTCCATGTCCAGTTCTAANACTTTAATAATTGATATAGTTGATAATTCCAGATCTAAGTTTGTTTGGATTTAATTCTATGTTTGTTCTTGCTGGCTTTCATAGTGGTAATTTCCCACATCTGTTTATAAGCTTTTTGGTTGTATTTGTTTTATTACAGTATGTGGATATCCTGAGGGAACTTAGATGAAGATACTTTCTTAGGAAAAAATTCTTTCCTTCTTATATATATAATTTATTTATTTTTAATTGGAGGATAATTGCTTTACAATACTGTTAATTTCTGCCATACATCAACATGAATCAGTCATGGGTATGCATATGTTCCCTCCCTCTTGAACCATTTGTTTCTCCAAGGTGTGCTTCCAACTCAAGACCATTTTAGATCAATTTCTTACACTGTGGTTTCAATAACAACAGAGATTACATAAAATTTAAACTTGAATTATATATGATGGCAGAGTTGTAACTACATGTGTTCATGTTATCTTTTTACATGAAGGGGTGGTGATAAAATGGAGGAAGGAAAGAGGCATTTTTACCAGTCAGAGGTGAGGTCAGATCAACAGGATTGTTTGTAACCTCCCATTGCTGAAAGGTATATTGTATTTCTTTTACCCAACCCATTTATCAAGAAGAAAATTTTTTCAAAAGTTTCAGCTTAAATAGTACAATTGTAACTATAGATCAGTCCAATGCACATTAGGTTCACTTTTTCTACTAGTTTTCTATGGCTGCTGTAACAAATTAATGCAAACCTGGTGGCTTAACACAACAGAATTCATCATCTTACATTTCTGGAGGTCAGAAATCAAAAACAGGTCTCACTGAGCTCAAATCAAAGTGTTAGCAGGACTGCATTTATTTATGAAGGATCTAGAGTAATAATTTGCTTTTTTGTTCCTTTGCTTTTTTTCTATTTTCCTGCTTCTACAGGTCCTCATATGCCATGGCTCATGGTCCTCTTTCATCTTCAAACCAGGAATGCAGTGTGGGTGCTCACATTACATCATGTTCAATCACTCCAATCTTGCTGCATTATCACATCTTCTCTAACATGGGTCACCTGCCTCTGCTGTCATCTTATAAGGACCTATCTAGATAATCTAGAATATGATCTTCTCTTAAGTTTAGCTAATTCATAAATTTCATCTCATAAATTTCATTTGTAACTTTATCTCCCTTTACCGTATGACCTAAAATACTCATTGGATCAAGGGATTAGGATGAGAACATCTTGGACGGGGGGAGAGCATTATTCTTCCCATCATAATATTTATATTTAAAGGAACTAATTCTGTTGTAAAATTATATCTGGCCAGTTTATAATTTCTATGTCTAAATAGTGATTTTTTAATATCATAAAATATAACATAATTTGAATCTGCTCCATCCTAGTGACTTTCTTTTCCTTGAAGTATATTATATGCATGAACAAATAATGACCCCACCAAATCAAATATAATGTTTTTTTCTAGTGTTGATCACTTTGATACTGAACTATGCCAGTGTACTAGTGGGATAATATACATCTTGGGCAAATCATTATATACATTTTAAACTTTATATACTGTCTACACTGAAGTTGGCTTAAAGCTCAACATTCAGAAAACTAAGATCATGGCATCTGGTCCCATCACTTCATGGGAAATAGGTGGGGAAACAGTGGAAACAGTGTCAGACTTTATTTTGGGGGGCTCTAAAATCACTGTAGATGGTGATTGCAGCCATGAAATTAAAAGACGCTTACTCCTTGGAAGGAAAGTTATGACCAACCTAGACAGCATATTCAAAAGCAGAGACATTACTTTGCCAACAAAGGTCCGTCTAGTCTAGTCATGACCACATACAGTGGTCATGTATGGATGTGAGAGTTGGACTGTGAAGAAAGCTGAGCACCGAAGAACTGATGCTTTTGAACTGTGGTGTTGGAGAAGACTCTTCAGAGTTCCTTGGACTGCAAGGAGATCTAACCAGTCCATCCTAACGGAGATCAGTCCTGGCTGTTCATTGGAAGGACTGATGCTAAAGCTGAAGCTCCATTACTTTGGCCACCTCATGTGAAGAGCTGACTCCCTAGAAAGGACCCTGATGCTGGGAGGGATTGGGGGCAGGAGGAGAAGGGGATGACAGAGGAGGAGAAGGGGATGACAGAGGATGAGATGGCTGGATGTCATCACTGACTCAATGGACATGAGTTTGAGTGAACGCCAGGCATTGGTGATGGACAGGGAGACCTGGAGTGCTGCGATTCATGGGGTCGCAAAGAGTCTAGGACACGGCTGAGCGACTGAACTGAACTGATACACTGGAGCTTAAAATTTCATACCTATTGTTAGTAAATCAGATACTAGTAGCCAATTTAATCTGCTGTAAAACTGTACAACTTGTTTTTGGTAAATCAGTATGAATTGTAAATGTTATGTAATCATAGGTTCTTTTCAGAGTTTTGTCCTGAAGCAAGCTTCCTTGCTTCAGAAGTGGAAAGGGAATCTGGAATCCAGAATATAAGCACTTCTGTCTTACTCTATTGCTGCATCCACAATTTAGTCGTCATAAGTTTTTGTCTGTAGTGATCCTCTAACTGGCCACCCATCTCCCATGGTTACCTCCCAAATCTTATTTTCAGGGCATACTGTTGAATGATCCTTTAAAATAGTCCTACAAAACAGTCAGGTTCCAATCATTCCTGTGTTTCAAACCATGCAGAGGATCCATATTTCAGAAAGAGACAAGCCAGAGTGTTTAAAATGTTATAGTATACGTTTCCCACATCTCTGACCATGTCTCCCGTTATCCTTCCCTCGCCTAATCCACTCCATAGTCCCTGGCTTTATGGTGATTCCTCAGACCTCCAGCTCTCCAGTTATATTCCTCTCTTAAGAAGGCTTTCTCTCTGATTGGGCTGCCCTTCCTTCATATAACTGCTTGATCAACTTTTTGACATCTTTCAGGTCTCTGCTCCACTATCCCCTTGTCAGTCAGTGTTTTTCTGAGCATTCTGTTTAAAATTGCAACCCCATTCCATTTTTTTAAACCTAATTCCGTTCACTCTTTTGTATTATGTTTCTATAACATTTATTTTTTTTCTAACTAGTTTATGTTTAATGCTTAGCAGCCCTTCCTGAAGAATACAGAGACCTACATACTGTAAATATAAATATTTTAAGTGTTTTAAATCAAGGTAAAAATTATTAAATAAAATACATTTTATTCCTCACCGTTGATAAGTTTAAGCATTCTTGAAGTCTGGTTTTGCACTTAAAGTAGTAGACTACTCTGTGTTCCAGCTCCTAGCTCAAATTTTGAACCCCGTATTGTCCCTGTTCAGGCCCCATTCCTCACCACGAGTACCCTATGTTTTTCCTAGACAGTAAGTCAAAGCTTTGAGTTATACTTGCAGTACACAGGAACCTTGGCTCTTTGGTCTCCAGGTACACACACAGGGAGGACTTTCTGGGTATGGGATCCTATTGAACTGGAGATCATAGGGTCTGAGTACAAGAATCATGATGGATGGAGGGAATGCTTGGCTTCCTGGTGAGCCAGTCCCTTAGACCTGTAAACTGATTGCCCCATAAGGAGGCTGTTTCCTGAGACATGCTAGAGTGGAGGCTTCTAATAGCACCCAGGGTTTTGGGGAGTCTATGGGTGGCAGTGTACTCTAACCTAATTTACTCAGTTATTGTTTATATCTCCCCTTGTGGAATGTGCAGTTGATTTATGTCAGCATCTTTTAATCTATTTTGTCACTGATTTATCTCTAGTTTCTAGGATAATGCTCATCACACTGTACATATTCTACAAGTATCTACTGAGTGATGAGCAAAGTGTTTGACTCTGAAAGGGCCCTCAATATATGTTTTCTTTCTGCTTTTCTCCATGAGGTTCTGGCTTCTGTAAAGGCCCACTTCTAAGTATTGAGAATAGGCTAAAAGTATTTGTTTTATTCTGCAGGTAATTGATGCTCTATTATTTCATTCTGAAATAGGAAAAAATGTACCATTGTAAATATCCATAACTGATTGTTGAAAGAAAGTTTTTGATCAGAAGGTTCTACCAATTTCCAAGGCTTCTAAAAGGAGGGGAGAGACGTACAGAAATGCTGAAGAAAGATTAACAGATACAAACTAAGATTTGACAACACACTTATTCCACTCTTTGGGTTATGGCATGTGATGCATCTAGAGTGCACAATTTAAAGAAACCTCCAGCAGTTAGGTTTTGCAAGTACTGACTCTGTACTCTCACAGCTCTGAGAGCAAGCTCTCCTTTCAGTTTTGTTCCCTGGGCACTTTACTAGCCACGCTCTTGTCCTGGCCCGTGTGGTTTATCCATGTGTACCTGCATGCCCCTGCAAATTATAGAAATCCTTTTTTCAGGTTGTATTCAATCTCTTAATAATATCAGCATCTCTGTTGATTATAATTGTGCACATGAAACATTTCCAATTCAACTTAATTTTCTCCATCTGTAAAATGTGCATAATAAATCAACCTGACCAGGAATATTTGAATGATTTAAGGTAGGTANTCATATTTGAATGGATAGATAGCGAAAGCTTTATCTAAAAGGGTGATTTACTACAAAGAGAATAGACTCAATATAAAGTCAGCCTGAGTAGCTTTTATAAATGAGAATTGCCAAAATACTTATACATGCTCATAAAAATATGCATTTAATGTGGAAACACAGGAGTAAAGGTGCAGGTTTGAGGTTAATATTTTATTATTATATTTTCCTTGTAAGATAAACATCTTTAATTCTTACCCCCTCTTTTGATAGCATTTGCTTATGTTAGCTCTGTCTCAATCTGAGTGGTAAATCCTTTTTATTTTAAGCATTTTGCTAAATTATTTATAGTAATTATATGGTTTAATCATGAATGAATCGAGCATATTATTGTTGGATTTGCCAAAATAGAATACAGAACACTAGAAATTCCCTTGAATAGCCTGAACAACTAGTACCTATTGAGAGACAAAAGAAATATAATTAGAAACATGCTCTTATGAAAGTGTGTTATTATTATTACTGGTTTAAATAATTCAATGATTTTTCCAAAAGTGATCTTTTTCACAAAAAGACATTCATAATAAGATTAATTATGGAAACCAGCTGTACTTTTAAAACTAATGTATTTCAAAGGAAAAAAGAGTCAGTATCTTCCTCTGCTTTCTCTCTCCACTGAAAGACAGTTTTAAGAATCACTTGTTGTGAAAGTAGAGGTGTTTTGTAGCAAGTTGTTCAGAAAAGCTGGCTAACTAGCTCCCAGAGAGACTACCATGCTATAGATATGAGAATTACAAGGTCATTTTCAGTTTGGAGGTGAATCTCATGTCCACATCATTTCCATGATGCTGGAACACTAAATATGTGAGGGTAATGTAAGAACCATTGTCATCTTAATTTAGCAACAACTGAAAGGTATACAAAGGTATACAAATAACTATAGAGAGGTAATTTATCAAATGTTCAAAACGAAGTAGTATTGAGTAATAGTAAAAAAAAAAAAAACATAAAAAAACTTAACATTCATAATACATTGTTTTGAAACAGATACTTTTTTCTAGGGGGAAGGTTTCTCCAGTGACTCAGCAGTAAAGAATCTGCCTGCAGTGCAGGAGCTACAGGGAACGCAGATTCAATCCCTGGCAACCCACCCCAGTATTCTTTCCCTGGAGAATCCTATGGACAGAGGAGCCTGGTGGGATACAGTCCATAGGATCACAGAGAGTCAGACAGGACTAAAGCTACTGAGCATGCATGTACACACTTATTTTTCAATCATAATATGCATAAAATTGTAAAGAAAAGCATATTTGCTATTATCATTAACATGTGCACAGGTTATATGACTGGGACAAAATTAATAAAAACTTCAACTTAGCTTTAATTTCCTAAAATGATCCCTAGTTAATGTTGCCAGCAAACAGTTCCTTAGCAGGTTCTTAGTTAACCTTATGAACCCCTGTATGAGCCTACCTGCGGATTAACTTTTAGTAAGTACTCGTATGCTAATATGGCTGGTTATGTGTAACTACTTATATACACTGTGATAAAGGGTTATATGTACTATGTAACACAGTGTCATTTTCTAAACAATTATATCTTCAGTTCAGTCACTCAGTCATGTCTGACACTTTGTCACCCCATGAACTGCAGCATGCCAGGCTTCCCAGTCCATCACCAACTCCTGGAGCTTGCTCAAACTCACCATATCCATCAAGTTGGTGATGCCATCCAACCATCTCATCCTCTGTCATCCCCTTCTCCTCCTGCCTTCAGTATTTCCTAGCATCAGGGTCTGTTCCAATGAGTCAGTTCTTCACATCAGGTGGCCAAAGTACTGGAACTTCAGCTGCAGCATCAGTCCTTCCAATGGATATTCAGAACTGATTTCCTTTAGGATTGACTGGTTTGATCTCCTTGCAGTTCAATGATTTCTAGTCTTATTATCCTTATTTTATAAAAGAAGTATGTACTTTTTCATATTAAACGTCATCTAAGGGCACACAGTTAATAAGAGACAAAGTCAGAATTATAACTCATCTGCTCAACAATAGAAAGGTGTGCTAAATTGCTTCATACTTATCTCAATTGCCCTGTCACCTACCCCAATTTGACTATTTAAGAAAACTTTGTAAGATTCTGATCCTGACCTGGGTCTGTATATCCTTCATATCTCTGACTATTTGATACCTATGTAGGACTCATCCTGATCAGAAGTAGAAAAGTTTTAAGGGCTTTAGACTGTCTCTTTGAATTTCAGCATCAAAGCTTTCCTTTTTTTGTACTCTAGATCTGACTGTGCACCTGATCTCTACTTTGTAGGGTGTTGCCTCATTTTTAATCATGACCTTATACTCCAGTTTTTCTTTCTGGATTCTAATCTTGGTATCTCTCCCACCCTTGGTACTAAAATACTAAGAAGTGTCCTTATTCTTTGACACCAAAGGGCTTGAATCTTGCTTCAGAGCTCTGATCCATAGGATGGAGGGACTTCCCAAGTGGCTCAGTAAAAGAAACTGCTTGCCATGAAGGAGCCACAGGAGATGTGGGTTTGATCCCTGGGTCGGGAAGTTCCCTTGGAGACAGGCATGGCAACCCATTCGAGTATTCTTGCCTAGAGAATCTCGTGGACAGAGGAGCCTGGAGGGCTACAGTCCATAGGGTTTCAGTTGGACATGACTGAGTATGCATTCACACACTGGGTGGAACCAGAATTTTTTCCTGATGGATTTTTTTAGATGCCTTTACCCTGCTTTACTTACTCTTGTGCCATTCATTTCTTTGTTGAGAACTTCCTCTCTTGCTGCTACACGTCTTAGAGAATACTACCTGCTGTCTGGGAAAGGTCCTTTAGCTTCCTTAACTTTAACAGCCTCTTCTTCCAAGTCTAATTCTTTCTTGGCCCTCTTTCCTCTGCTCCATTCCACTGTTTTTAATGAGACAATGTCATCACTTTTCTTTAAATAAATAAATACAACAAAGCAGGGAAAGCTGCTATTTTTTCATATTTTTAACATGTGTTGGTTGACTATCATCTTTTTTTGTCTGCCATTTTTGTCTTTCAATTTTCACAATATGTTATTAATGCTCACTAGTTATTAGCCAGGTCATAACACAGTTTGTATAAATTGTATATTTAAAAATATAGCTGTCAAGTTTGTATATAAGTAGACCATACAGATTATGCATGCTTTTAGCCTAGCCCCCTATTGTGTGGTAATTTATAAAAAGACCAACAATTCACTCACCGACATTGATGCAATTAAGACATTTTAAATTAGGAAATGGTAATAATAAGAAAGGCCAAACCCTAATGAAACAGTTCAAGTCCTTGTAAAGTATATATCTGCATATGCATATAGTAATAAGGTGACATTTGTCCATTACCCATTAAATGTCAGAGCAAATATTTTTTTTAGTGTCATTATCCTTTGAGATTGTCATTATATCAAAATGGGCTTTAGAACATACACAATAACCATTTTACATAAGGAACTAGTATAAATAGAGTCATATTTTGCTGCTGTAGTATCAAAATGTTCTTATTAATCATGACTGCAGTCTTAAGCAGGAAGATTTTGTCTTTTTATGCAAAGAAAATCTCTATGTATCTGTCCCAGCTAGTAAGTGAAGAAGTGAAGTGAAGTGGCTCAGTTATGTCCAACTCTTTGCGACCCGTGGACTGTACTCCACCAGGCTCCTCTGTCCATGGGATTCTCCAGGCAAAAATACTGGAGTGGGTTGCCATTTCCTTCTCCAGGGGATCTTCCCAACCCAGGGATTGAACCCAGGTCTCCTGCATCACAGGCAGACGCTTTATCACCTGAGCCACCAGTAAGGCTAGTCTCAACCCTTTGGAATGAGAAGCTTAATATAAGTAGAACCTACCATAGGCATTCATTTATGTGAAAAATTACTGGGCATCTATGATGTTCCATTCACAGGGGATAGAGTGATGGACAGATAAGATGAACATCACTGCTCTCTTAATGTTTATGCTAGTGGAATAGTTAAAAAAAGGACTGAGACTACCTGTTTTAGAACAAGTTTTTCTACTAAAGACTGTGGTGACCATGGATAGAACACCTGTTTTGCCTCAGCAAAAATACAGAGGCAAAAACTGGAACTTTTGCCTCTCTGTTTCATTTCTACAGTTTTCAAATCCTTAGCTTTATTCTACCGCATTGCCTATTGGCTTTATTCACCTGACAGTAAAGATGGTCATATAGCAAGCTTAAGACTCAACATAATCTATGGTTAGATGAGCCTATTTCTTACATAAGTGCAGAAATTCTAGGGAAGAGAATTTTGGGCCCAGCTCAAGTTAAATGCCTATCTCTGACCTGGTAAACACAACCAGGGGTAGGTACATGCAAGAGTATGTGTTTTTGTTTTTTTTTTTTTTATGATGGCTATATAAATGGCAGTGAAGGAGGGTGGTTCCAGATTGAGTTGACTCATAGACAGTCTGAAGAGATATCTACTATAAAGAATAATGGATCAGATATTGGGTTGATCAAAAAGGTCATTAAGGTTTTTCTTTAAGATGTTATGGAAAAACTCAAATGAACTTTTTGGCCAAACTAATATACATATTGGAGAAGGAAATGGCAAGCCACTCCAGTGTTCTTGCTTGGAGAATCCCATGGACAGAGGAGCCTGGCAGGCAGCAGTCCATGGCGTCACAAGAGTCATACATGACTTAGCAACTAAACCACCAATATAAACACAAGCACAGTTTACTGTCTTGCTCATCATTCTAACTATATGAGGAAGAAGTGTGATTTAAAATTATACAATGGAAATGAACTCATGTGCGTTTATTTATTTGTATGCACTTGTTGAGGAAGTATAAGAATTGCGTTCTAGAGTAAAGACTAAGAGTGGGTATAATTCTTTGTATTGTAGCCTACCATAGCTTGCGGAGTATTATGAGAACCAGTGGAGCAGTGTCTGTTTTCATGCACTGGGTGTGATCAACTTCTGGTATTTCTCACATTCTAATTTAGAGGCAGCCTAGAAATAGGACAGTGGATATAATAGTAACTTCAGTTTCTGCTGGGAAAAAAAATGTTACTAATATAGACATATTTTAAAGGTCATGCACTTTAGATATCAGCCTTGGTAGTTTTCTATGGCCTCATTCTCCAAAATATGTGTTTATCCTTGAAGGTAAAATCAATCAAATCTTTATGAAGTACTTTTATTGTATCCCAATAAAGAATATTACTGTCCTTACTTCTATTTTTGGTTATTATAATCAGTTTATCACAGACATTCAGTTCTACCATCAGAAAATAGTTCCTGTTTTCCTCTCATATTTGCCTAAAAGTTGTTTATAAGTTGTGAAACATAAGCTGAACTTCAGCTAAGATCAGTTGCAGATCTTATGGAAGTGCTATACNAAAATGCAAAAGAAAAAAAAAACTAAAAATGAATTGTAACTCAAAAAAGTCTTGGCACACGGTTCTGAACAGACATTGCTCAGACAACTTTCAACAATACCAAGGTCTAGAATAGGCTTTCCAGAATGTGTTTTAGATCAGAATCAGATAAATTTCTTGAAAGCAAACTAGTGACCTAAGATCCAGAGGAAAGAGAATTATTTACACAGATTTGAATAGACAGATTAAGGAAATTTGATTGTGGTTATTAACTTGAAATTGTTGATGATATTTTTAATGTTTTCCTTTCTGATGGACACATGAGGAAGTTCTTTCTTTTCCCTCTTAAATCACTGCTTTGTATAAATTCAGTAAGAATATTGATAGCATTAGAGAAGCTGATTGTGTGATCAAGTCCAAATCTCTTGTGCCATGTTTGAGAACAAATTCTGGTTTCACTTAATCAAGCATTATAAGCCATCATTTAAGAACAAGGATATAACTTCATATTGAGCCAATGTCTCCATGCCCTTACTGGATTCTTGAATAATGGCTAAATTTGACTTGCAAAGAGAGACTTCTGGCTGCCTGGAGGACCAATATATATCCTAGAAATTCAGAGGTATTTGGCCACTGGGAGATGAGAATTTGGAGAAATCTAGTGGAGAAGTAATTTACCTTTCCTCCAAAGATACATTGTATTGAGATGTGGTCCCATATGATTCCTCTAAAGATGACAAATAGTTTGAACCATCAGCTGTATTTGTTATCAATTTATGGTCATCACAGTAATGAAGTAATAAATTCACTTGTATTTATTTCTAGTGAATACATATAAACGTATATTTAAAAATATATTGTTTAAACCCAAATAATGAAGGAAGGTCAAATATTTGAAGTGGATATGATTACCAAAAGAAAGAATGGTAAAGAATCTGCCTGCAATGCAGGAGATCCAAGTTCAATCCCCAGGTCAGAAAGATCCCCTGAGAAGGGAATGGCAACCCACTCCAGTATTCTTGCCTGGAGAATCCCATGGATGGAGGAGCCTGACAGGCTACAGTCCATGAAGTCACAGAGTCAGACACAACTGAATGACTAACACAATTACTATTACTATGGTTAAAAAATAAAACTTCAGATTAGATGCAAACTTGTCTTCTTCCTTCTTTTTTATTTTAAGGTAATTGATTTATATAGTAATGATGTATTTTAAAAACAATTTTTGGCTTTAATCAAGCATTTCCCAAAATGGATATTCTAGAGACTCCTTCCTCTAAAAATTGTAAAATAGAATGGCATCATGGAATAAAGTGCAGTAAGGAAATAGAACAGCTCCATTTATAGTCTGGCAGACTGCAGTGAAAATCACTTAAGAAATCAAACAATAATCTTAAGCTTAATCAGCTGTTTCTAAATAAAAGGGGCAATTTCACAGAAATATATCCTTCTGGAATTGGCTAGACACTACATTGTTCTTCAGAACTTCAGTATTCCCATGAGCAATATAAGAAAGCTTTTGATTTAATTTGAAAAATTGAAGAAACAAACTTTGGGAAACATTGACAGGAAAGGGGAGCAATCCAATCAAGTAAACAGAAAGTTTTTTAGAGTGTATTGTATTTGAAGATGGACTCTCTTTTGACATTAAGCGGCTGAAGAAAAGGGACCTCAATTTAGGAACTGAAGGATAAACTCATGACTCAAAATATTGTCCCTTACAAAGAGTGAACCTCTGATTTTATACTTTGAATCCTAAACATTTATTTTAAGCAGAAAACTTTATCTCCTTCCATATCCAAAAAAACATTGTAACTTGGCAGTGTATTTGGTATCAGCAGAGCCTGGTGCTATAGTCATGGAGAAAATCAAACGATGGAGGACCTTTCATAGACATTGTCCATGTCAGCATGGGTAGATCTGAAGCTTGAACATCATTCTATCAAGCACATGTCCTTTAAGAGATAAAACAATTTCAACATCACACTTTATGGTGGCAGGAACAGCAAGTGTTAAGCCAGGCTGGAGCTCCAAACACAAGGGAACAGTGTGAGCTGAAAGATATCTCCTAAGCAGATATCTCAAAAATTTGATAAGATCCAATTTTCTGCATATCCCACTAAGTCAGAGGAAATAGACCTTCAAGACTAGGAAAAGAAGTAAGTGTCTGTATCTCGCTGAGATGTATTTACTTTTAAATGTGAAACTTTTCCAGCCAAAAAAGAGAGGAATCTAGGCATATAAATATTAAATCTGGCATTTTCACTTTTATATATGAAACATAAATGTTTATGACCTCTGTAACCTTAGCATTAAAAAGCCACCATGAATGGGGAAAGCATTACCAAAAGACCATCTATTTTGTGCTATAATTCCTTAAGCTATATTTCAAAACCTAAGTGTTTCTTTGCTACCTGCCCTACTGTAATCATCTAATTTTACAAGCAATTAAATCCACACAACATCGACCCACTTGACCTCTTAATTATATTTAGATTACACAACATGTTATTAATATGGGGTCTTTTCATATCTGCAAGCCCCTGCAACTCCTTAGCACAATTATTTGCTTGAGTTTCCTCATAAGTAACCATGATTACAGGCCCATGCCCTCCACCTTAGTTTTTTCCCAAATTCCCCCAAGGGTAAAAATTATCTGAAATACTTATTCGACAAATTCCCAAGCTCCATCTCACACTAACAAGCATAAAATATCTTTGCTCCATGACAGATCCATGGAAAGATGTGTTTAATAAGAATTCCAAGCAAATTTTACATTAGGCAAATCTGAGGAGAGTGTGTGCCTCAACTCCAGTCCCCCTGTGTTGATCCTCTCTGACATGATTGCAGTAGTCCATGAATGTTGATTTTTATTTTCCTCTCTCCCCCACTGTTTATACTGTGCACTGCATAATCAGAATTTTCTTTTTATAGTTGAGTTGATAAAAGCACTTACACTTTTAGATGTTTTGCTGCTGTATAATTACCAAGATATTAAAAGAAACACATTTTTATATTTTGTGATAATTTGTGATAAAATCCTCCAAAATCTGATCCCAAGGTGCCTGTATTTCCTCTTCCACCAAGGTCCTGTGTGCATCACATTTCTGCCACTTTAGACCTACATTAGTTCCAGATTATGGTTTGCCCTGTTCATATTTCTGCTATGGCTTTTGCCTCTGATTGGATTGTCTTCTCCACAGATCCCCTCCACTGACATACTACTTCACAGCTCTCCCTAAATTCATCTTCTGAATAATCCCCTACCCCGGTCTCCCATTTCTTTAGTCAGTGCAAATTCGGAGGCTATCTATCTATTATCTTTCAATCTACCAGTCATGTTTTCTATCCCCTCCATAAGATTATAGGAACCTTGGAAGTAAGGAGATTATAATTCTTTGTTATGTTTTTCCCTCAATATGAGGACAGTGTCTATATATAACAAGAGATTCATAATTAAGATACATAATTGAATGGATGGGTTAAAGGAAACACTTTAAGGATAACTTTCGTCTTTCATCAATCCAGCTTATTTGGATGTAGTCTCTTTGAAATAATTAAATATGTGTTCTCCCTTCCCTTTACTCCTACTCTCCTAGTCTCTTGAGCACTACCTTCTACCTCTCTCTCCTTATGTTTTCCTCACTTCCTGCCTGCAGTTTTTAATACCTTTGCATCAGCTTAATTGCTTACTAAATTAAGTCCTTTTACAAGATTGTCGGCATAATTCATTTACATGGAAAGAGAAGCTTCAGGGATGGCATACCTTTTGAGAGGCCATAGAGCCCACTCCAGTACTCTTGCCTGGAAAATCCCATGGACAGAGGAGCCTGGTAGGCTGCAGCCCAAGAGGTCTTAAAGAGTCAGACACAACTGAGTGACTTCACTTTCATGCATTGGAGAAGGAAATGGCAACCCACTCCAGTGTTCTTGCTTGGAGAATAGCAGCAGCAGCAGCAGCAGTGCATACTAGATGGTATGAAGGGGAAAGCTGATTAGGTGGCTGTTGAGGTTTGTTCAGTAGCAGGATGCTTTGAGTTAACACTGTTGCCCTGTCCTCAAGAATACATTGCGTCTGGGTTCTCTGCACATTCAGCTGCCTCATTCTCTCAGCACATCAGAAATTTTGGGGCTGCCCTCAGGTTATTTGTAATGTACAAATTTATATTTTTTGAATGATGAACTGTATTTAAATTCTTTTTAAACAAAGTTGACTTGAAAACAGCTAAATTCTTTGAAACTGCAAGTTGATTTTGCTGAGCGCCTTTCAGATTTTTAGTAGCCAACAGGCAGGGGAAGCCAAGAAAGATTGTTTGAAAAGATACTGAAACTTTAAAGATGCCCTGCTTCCCCTGAAGTGCTGTCAGCTACTATATCAAATAGAAAGAAGCTTTCAGACAGGGGAGCTCTCTGTCTAATGCCATTCTAAGGAAAGAACTGAACAGGGAATTGCGGCTACAAGAGGGGAACTACATGATTACTCTTTTTAAAGGTATAATAGCTTGTAAGTTCCTAGGCAAGCAGCAATGCATTATTAATATTGGCTCTCAGTACTGTAGTTGGCCAATTGGGATTCCTTATTCTGATTTCCCTCAAGAGAAAAGTTTATATAGCAGGTGGGTCAATGTTATGATATGTCAAGACACCCGTTTCAGATTTTACCTAAAGGCCAAAACTTTAGACAACTCTCTCAAATTTCCTCAGCTACTGCTAAGTCACTTCAGTTGTGTCTGACTCTGTGCGACCCCATAGATGGCAGCCCACCAGGCTCCACCGTCCCTGGGATTCTCCAGGCAAGAACACTGGAGTGGGTTGCCATTTCCTTCTCCAACGCAGGAATTGAAAAGTAAAAGTGAAGTTGCTCAGTCGTGTCCGACTCTTCACAACCCCATGGGCTGCAGCCTACCAGGCTCCTCCATCCATGGGATTTTCCAGGCAAGAGTACTGGAGTGGGGTGCCATTACTAGATTAATCCCCTGATACGTATTTTCTTAAGGAAATAGGTGATAGTGAAGGACTAGAGTCAAAGATGATGATGATGGTGATTTTGCTTCAGCCTTGAAGAAACATTTTCAAATATTAATACTTACACAAATGACACGAGAGCCTGAGAAATATGTTTCAATATCTGAGTCAGATTCAATTTAATATTATTTTACTCTCTTAAAAAGGAGTTAATGAAACTGAGAATTAAGAGTCTAATATTTTTTAGTTGAATTACCATGGGAAACCTTAGTCTATCTAAAATCCTGTGTAGTGAGAAAGGATTGGAGAAGTACAATTGGACCCACATGAGCATTTTCCCCTCTACTCTCCTGTTAAGTTTACTTTAATAATTTTGTGTCTCAAGCATGAAAATTTATCTGCATGGCTGGTTCCATGTTGGATTTAGGTGATATAAGCTAGATCATTTTGTCTATTAAATAATCACATGATCTAATTGACTGATCACAAATTTCAATTTTTCCCCACTGGAAAAAATTAGTACAATTCCTGGAGATTCAGTAGAAAGAGAGTAAGTAAAAATTTCTATTAATTAAAGTGCATGCTTCTTTGAATGCAGCTCAAGTATCATCAGAGAGTTCTGGAGGTGAAGTCTGGGAAAGGAAGTGCATCTATTCTTACTTGCCCTTTAGGGCTTAATGAAGTTTTCTTGTCATTTTCCTCACAGCTTGATAGAAGTGGACTAATGGTAAAGAGATCTGTGGTCCCGCTCTGCAGCCTCCAGGCTAAATAAAGCTAATGAAGTAGAAAAATGATATTGATAAAACTATCCTGCATTTTATACATATGCCCATCAGACGGAAACCGTTCAGGGTTTGTGTTTAATCTGACCTGACTGCATTCATCTTTTTTTGACTTTCAGGTACTAAATTGGTAATTTGTTATTTAGACTCAATAAACTTAATCCCATTCTAAGTCCCTCACAATGCTTCAGTGCAGCGTACAAAGACAGAACCAACAGTATACATTTATTTTTAATCTTAGATAGTAAAAGGGTTACATAGAGGTTTCAAGACTGATGAAAAAGTCTAGAAATAACTATTATATATGATAGTTTCATTATTGTAAATGCTTTGACTCCTGTTTCTTCAGATACAACAACAAACTAAAAAAGGTCTTTTGCAAAATTGTTTGCATTGGTGAAAAGATGAAAAGTTTATCCCAATTCCATGGGATTCTTGAACTGAATGGAAACTTCTTGGCAGCAGAGGCTTTATTTTATTTTCCACCATATCTTCAAGAGTTTAGAGAAGTTCTTAACACATGGTAGGTGCACAAAAATACCTAATAGATTTCAAGAACTAAGATACTTTACTGCACTGCCCACTTGTTGATTTCTTAATTTCACCATTATCTGTTCAGAGAATGATTTATTTTACTCTTACATTTTATTTTAAGAACCAGTGTTATTTTACAAACCAGAAAAGTATCTTTAATTTGAGAAAGAATAAAATTATGGGAAAACTGAGTAGGATACAGTAAATCATTTTCAAGGGCAATTTGACATACTTGCCTTTAAGTTTCAATGGAGAATTTATTGAACAATTCACAAAAATGCCTAAGAGTTACCTTATAACTCACCCAGAGAACTATAAGACTTCATCACTTAAACCTTGGCATTCCTGTCTAGTGATATGCCAAATAGGACTACAAAAAATAACTGTGCAAAGTGAGCCTAATATCTATATCAAAAATATTGGGTGAGAATATCTGAAAAGTGGTGAAATCCTTCCAGAGAATTGTATTGAATATCTAACTACAAGGTTGGTTATAAGAAGGCAAGGCTTATAAACATATTAGCTTCAAGGAATTACAAAGGGATGACAGATGCAGCAATGCACTTTTGTTGAAATTTACCCAGAGTATTTAAAGTTTCCCTAACTCACTGACTATTAACAGTAATTCAAACTTTTATTTTTAGGCATTTAATGCTGCTGCTACTGCTAAGTTGCTTCAGTCGTGTCCCACCCTGTGCGACCCCAGAGATGGCAGCCCACCAGGCTCCGCCATCCCTGGGATTCTCCAGGCAAGAACACTGGAGTGGGTTGCCATTTCCTTCTCCAGTGCAGGAAAGTGAAAAGTGAAAGAAGTCGCTCAGTCACGTCCGACTCTTTGCAACCCCTTGGACTGCAGCCTACCAGGCTCCTCCGTCCATGGGATTTTCTAGGCAAGAGTACTGGAGTGGGGTGCCATTGCCTTCTCCAAGGCATTTAATAGGGAGTGACAAAAATATGTCATGTTAAATAAAAATCAGTAAAACCATTTGAATTTATAAATCAATAGGTGACAGTTTTCATCAGAAACTTTTCTTTTCAGTAAAAATAAGATGCTTCTCTTGCTGTTGGGTTTTTTAATTGACTTTTGAGAAGAAACAAATACAGTTCATTTTAAACAATGTTAGATATTTTGAGGGGCTTCCCTGATGGCTCACTGGCAAAGAATTTGTCTGCTAATATAGGAGACATGGATTTGATCCCTGGTCTGGGAAGATCCCTTGAAGAAGCAAATGGGAACCCATTTCAACATTCTTGCCTGGAAAATCCCAGATAGAAGAGCCTGGAGCGCTATAGTCCACAGGGCACAAAGAGTCAGACATGACTTAGCAACTGAACAGCAACAGCCGATGTTTTTCAGAGACATCTTTGTTAGGCTTGGCTCATCTACCCTCAGGTATCAGGGTTGATCTGAAGTTTGTGACACTTTATACTGTAATTACTGGCTTCTTTGTTTAGGGAACATCTCTTAATATATTAATTCAGTAAGACATTGGTCCTGAAATCTTACTTTGTGGCAGGAACTCAACAAGACAAAAGAAAACTTTTGTTTCAATCGATATTAAAAAACAAACAAACAACATTTTGAGCTGTGAGATTTAGCATTGGCCTATTGGAAGGGAGTAGATATGCACATGGTAGAGTATAGAAAATTTCCATTGTTGTATGTTTAGAATTTTTGATATTAAATATGTCAAATGGACTGAAACTGAAAGTATGTTGTTTTTGCTGATGGGTGTCAGGGTGGTCAGTAATAATGAGTACACTATTTACTTAGCTTCTACTATGTATCCCAAATGCTGTATGTGCTAAGATTACCATTTTACAGATGAGGGACATAAAACTCAAGGTGATTGATATTTGCTCAAGCTCCTGAAGTTACAGAGTGAATGATCTCAGATCACAAGCATGATCTGACTTAGTCCATAGCTTATTATTTTAGCATGTGTTAGAAATAGGAATGGCAGACTAATGTGAGGATGCTGAGGAAGAAAACTATTTACATTGTCACTGGAAATAAGATAAAAATTGTGAAAGAAAAATTGTCATCATTCCTTCTCCAAGCTGCATTGCTTACTAACGTAAATGAGATGTATGAGAATGTTCCAAAGTGATAGCAGTAGGGATTTTTCAGTAATTCATTATTTCAGTGATTCATCAGATAGTCTATTTCCTCACCTTTTTTGTGTGTTTAAAGAAATGAGCTACGTTTTCCTCACATTATGTCTATGTAAATTTCTTCTTTGCCTTTTTGGCTGGTTTTGTGTATGTATTTTCATGCCAGGTTTTAACTATTTGGTAAAAACAGATTTCTGGCATTTTAATGTTCTCTAAACCTTAAACTCTTTCAATTAAGGAGTTTAAAAAATAGTATATCAAAATTTCATTTTCTCTTCATCCTAGCCTACAGTTAGTATACTATATTTTAATTTTAGCCACTCTGATAAGTGAGCAGCAGTATCTCATTATGGTTTTAATGTGCATTTCCCTGATAAATAATAATGTTAATTATCTTTTCATGTGTTCATTTGCCATAAGTATATGTTTTTAGTTGTCTGTTCAAACTGTTCAATTTTAAGTCAATTTATTTCCTTCTCTTAATTAAGTTTTAAGAATCATTTGTTCTTAATCATATTTCTCCAGGTGGCTCAGACAGTAAAGAACCCACCTGAAAGGCCAGAGACCCAGGTTCCATCCCTTGGCTGGGAAGATCCTCTGGAGAAGGGAATAGAGACCCACTCCAGTATTCTTGCCCAGGAGCCTAGTGTGCTACATATAGACCATGAAGTCACAGAGAGTGGGACACAACTGAGTGACTAACACACACACACACGTTTTCTTTCTGCATTTTTAAAATGTTGCTCTACTGTCTTCTAGCATTTGTAGTTTCAGAAGAGAAGCCCATTTTAATTTAAAATAAATGTTGCCCTGTATGTCATATGCTTCTTAAGATTTATTCTTCATTGACTTCTTAAGATTTATTCTTTGCCTTTCATTTTAACCAGTTTTCCTATGATATACCTGTACCTTGTTCTCTGAATTTATCACTGCATGGGGTTCTCCATGATTCCTGAAACTTAAATTTATACAGTTTCATTAAATATGAGAAGTTTGGGGCCATTTTTTTTTTAAGCAGTTTTTTCTACTTATCCTAACTTTCCTTTCCTCAACAAACTCTTGTGACCTGCATGTCAGACATTTGATGCTATCCTATAGGCCACTGAGGCACTCATTTTGTGAAAATTTTTGCATTTCTGTCCAGTTGGATAATTTCTATTGATCTGTCTTAAAGTTCACTGACTCTTTTGTCATCTATATTTTGCTGCTGAGCCAGTGAGTGAATCTTTTACATAATATATTACATTAAACATTCTTGTTAGTATCTATTTTTTAATTATAAAATTTTATTTTGGTCCTTCTTATGTTTTTTATTATTCTATTCTGATTTTATATTTTCATTTACTCTGTCTTTATTTACTTCACTGAGCTGAGTTCTAATAGCTACTTTTTAGTCATTGTCTGATGAAATCATCATGGGGTTACCATGTATTAAGTTTCTTTTCTCTTGGAAATGGGTCACATTTTCTTTACTCTTCTTAAGTTTAGTGATTTTTGCTCTATCCTGCACAATGTGAATATTAATGTTGTATACACTCATGATTCAACTACTGCATTCTTCTTACATGTGTTGATTTTTGTTTGGTTTTGATTCAATTCAAACTTAGCCTTGGCCAAGCCTGTAGTGGAAGGTATCCTCAGGAAGGTGTCCTCAGTTTAGTCCTTTAAGGCTTCTCTGTAAACTACTTTCAGTTTTAGCTTGTGCTGGCATGCTTCAAGATTTAACCTAAAATTTGGACTTAATTTATATAAAAGTTAGGTTCCTCTTCTGATGCCTATCTTTTCTGGAGTTCTTCATTCATATTTTAGTGTCTCTGGTTGTTGTGAAATTCCTTGCTCTGGTTTTAGAAAGATAGTGGGGTGTAATTGCTATGGGAGATTTAGTTTCTCTGGGCCATCACCACTTAAACTGCTATCACCTTCAGGTTTAGCCTCAAATAATGGATAAGACAATACTGCAGATTTCTTCCAACCAATTCTGACTGTCTTCCAAAAAACAGTCTGATTTTTAAAGATTTTTTATTATGTTTAGTTTTATTTTGTCCATACTTTGTAACTATTGCTTATAGAGGTAGAGGTGTACTATAAGCTAATTCTCTAATCTTTCTTTTTTTTTTTTCTTTTTGTTTATTTTTGCGAAACGTTTTAAAGTTCTTGTTCATCATTTTATTTTCAACTTTTATGGATCTCTGTATTGTAGAGGCATCTAAGTGTATGGTTTGCTCTAATTCCCTTAACATACTTAATAGAGTGTTGCCTTCCCTGGTAGCTCACTTGGTAAAGAATCTGCAGTGCAAGAGACCCAGGTTTGGTCAATGGGTTGGGAAGATTCCCCCAGAGAAGGAAATGGCAAATTACTCCAGTATCTTTGCCTGGAAAATCCCATGGACAGAGGAGCCTGATGGGCTGCAGCCTGTGGGATTGCAAAGGGTCGGGCATGACTAAGCAACTAAACACACACCCAGCTTCCCTGGTGGCTCAGACCATAAAGAATCTGCATGTAATATGGGAAACCCAGGTTTGATCCGTGGGTCAGGAAGATGCCCTGGAAAAGGGAATGGCCGCCCATTCCAGTATTCTTGCTGGGAGAATTCCATGAACAGAGCAGTCTGGCAGGCTACAGTCCATGGGGTTGCAAAGAGTCAAACACAACTAAGTGACTAACACTTTCACTTTCACTTAATGGAGTAATGTCTAAAATTTGGAATATTTGGAAATAGATAAATGTTTAATTTACACTTATCTGAATAAGCACTTGAACAATTAAACACAAACAAGGCCTTCAGAATTGAGGCAAATTCATATATACACAGTCTAAAGAAGATAATCCAATTCATGTCAAACATGAGGAGAGAAGATAAATAAACAGAATACAATGATACAATATCAGAATACAGTTCAGTTCAGTTCAATCGCTCAGTCGCATCCGACTCTTTGCGACCCCATGAATCACAGCACACCAGGCCTCCCTGTCCATCACCATCTCCCAGAGTTCACTCAGACTCACATCCATTGTGTCCATGATGCCATCCAGCCATCTCATCCTGGGTCGTCCCCTTCTCCTCCTGCCCCCAATCCCTCCCAGCATCAGAGTCTTTTCCAATGAATCAACTCTTTGCATGAGGTGGCCAAAGTACTGGAGTTTCAGCTTCAGCATCATTCCTTCCAAAGAAATCAGAATACAATGATAGTATTATGTTTTCTATAGAGGCTTCACCAATTTATATTCCCACCAATGGTATAGGAATGTTCCCTTTTCTCCATACCTTCTACAGCACTTATTATTTGTAGACATTTTGACGATAGCCATTCTGACTAGGGTGAGGTGATACCTCATTATAGTTTTGATTTGTAATACTCTAATAGTTAGCAGTATTGATCATTTTTTCATGTGTTTGTTTGGCCATCTGTATGTCTTTTTTTTTTTAAGAAATGCCTCTTTTGAACTTGTGCCCAATATTTATTTGTTTTGGGTTGTGCTGGGTCTTCATTGCTTTGTGCAGGCTCTCTCTAGTTGAGACGAGCAGGAGCTACTCCTTATTGTAGTGTGTGGGCTGCTCAGTGCCGTGGCTTCTCTTGTCGTGGAGTACAGTCTCTAGGTGTATGAGCCTTAGTAGTTTGGCACACAGGTTCAGTAGTTGCAGCTTGTGGGCCCTAGAGTACATGGGCTTCAGTAGTTATGGCATCTGGGCTCTAGAGCAGGGGCTAAGTCCTTGTGGCTCATGGTCTTCATTGCTCAGTGGTGTCTGGAATCTTCCCAGACCAGGGATTGAACCCATGTCCCTTGAATTGGCAGGCAGATTCCTATCCACTGTGACACCAAGGAATCCAGACTTAGGCCCATTTTTTGATTGAGTTGTTTATATTTTTTAATATTGAGTTGTATGAGTTTGTATATTTTGGAAACTAGCTCCTTGTTGTTCCCATAGTTTGCAAATATTTTCTTCCATTCTCCTAGGCTGACTTTTCATTTTATTGATATTTTCCTTTGCTATGCAAAACCTTGTAAGTTTGATTAGGTCCCATTTGTTTATTTTTGTTTTTATTTCTTTCACCTTGGGAGACAGATCTAGGAAAATATTGCTAAAATTTATGTCTAAAATATTTTTAATTAATTATTTTAATTGGAGGTTAATTACTTTACAATATGTAGTCATTTTTGCCAAACAGCGACATGAATCAGCCACGGGCACACGTGTGTTCCCCACCCGGAACCCGCCTCCCGCCTCCCTCCCCATCCCGTCCCCCAAATCATCCTAGTGCACCAGCCCCGAGCACCTGTCTTACGCATCAAACCTGAACTGGCAACCCACTTCACATGTGAAAATATACATGTTTCAATGCTACCCTCTCAAATCGTCCCCCCCTCACCTTCTCCCAAAGTCCGAAAGACTGTTCTTTACATCTGTGTGTCTTCTGCTGTCTCGTATACAGGCTCATTGTTACCTTCTTTGTAAATTCCATGTATATGCATATTATACTGTATTGGTGTTTTTTCTTTCTGGCTTACTTCACTCTTTATAATAGGCTCCATTTTCATCCACCTCTTTAGAACTGTTTCACATGCATTCTTTTAATAACTGAGTAATATTCCATTGTATATATCTACCACAGCTTTCTTATCCATTCGTCTGCTAATGGCCATCTAGGTTGCTTCCATGTCCTGGCTATTAGAAACAGTACTGTGATGAACATTGGGGTACACATCTCTTTCAGTTCTGGTTTCCTCGGTGTGTATGCCCAGCAGTGGGATTGCTGGGTTGTATGGGAGTTTTATTTCCATTTTTAAAGGAATCTCCACACTGTTCTCTAGATTGGCTATACTAGTTTGCATTCCCACCAACAGTGTAAAACTGTTCCTTTTTCTCCACACCCTCTCCAGCATTTTTTGTTTGTAGACTTTTTGATAGCAGCCATTCTGACCAGCATGAGATAGTACCTCATTTTGGTTTTGATTTGCATTTCTCTGATCATGAGTGATATTGAGAATCTTTTCATGTGTTTCTTACCCATCTATATGTCTTTTTTGGAGAAATATCTGTTTTGATCTTTGGGCCATTTTTTGATTGGGTCATTTATTTTTCAGGAATTGAGCTACAGGAGCTGCTTGTATATTTTTGAGATTAATTTTTTGTCAGTTGCTTCATTTGCTGTTATTTTCTCCCATTCTGAAGGCTGTCTTTTCACCTTGCTTAGAGTTTCCTTCGTTGTGCAAAAGTTTTTAAGTTTAATTAGGTCCCATTTGTTTATTTTCGATTGTATTTCCAATATTCTGGGAGGTGGGTCATAGAGGACCCTGCTGTGATTTATGTCAGTGTTTTGCCTATGTTTTCCTCTAGAAGTTTTATAGTTTCTGGTCTTATGTTTAGATCTTTAATCCATTTTGAGTTTATTTTTGTGTATGGTGTTGGAAAAGGTTCTAGTTTCATTCTTGTACAGGTGGTTGACCAGTTTTCCCTGGACCACTTGTTAAAGAAATTGTCTTTTCTCCATTGTATATTCTTGGCTCCTTTGTCAAAGATAAGGTGTCCATAAGTGCATGGACTTATCTCTGGGCTTTCTATTTTGTTCCATTGATCTATATTTCTGTCTTTGTGCCAGTCCCATGCTGTCTTGATGACTGTAGCTTTGTAGTACAGTCTGAAGTTAGGCAGGTTCATTCTTCCAGTTCCATTCTTATTCCTCAAGATTGCTTTGGCTATTCAAAGTTTTATTGTATTTTCATACAAATTGTGAAATTATTTGTTCTAGTTCTGTGGAAGATGCCATTGGTAGCTTGATAGGGAGTGCACTGAATCTATAGATTGCTTTGAGTAGTACACTCATTTTCACTATAGTGATTCTTCCGATCCATGAACATGGTATATCTCTCTATTTGTGTCATCTTTGATTTCTTTCATCAGTGTTTTATAGTTTTCTATACACAGGTCTTTTCTTTCTTTAGGTAGATTTATTGCTAAGTATTTTATTTCGTTGCAATGGTGAATAGGATTGTTTCCTTAATTTTTCTGTTTTCTCATTGTTAGTGTATAGGAATGCAAGGGATTTCTCTGTGTTAATTTTATATCCTGCAACTTTACTATATTCATTGATTAGCTCTAGTAATTTTCTGGTGAAGTCTTTAGGGTTTTCTATGCAGAGGATCATGTCATCTGCAAATGGAGTTTTATTTCTTCTTTTCCAATCGGGATTCCTTTTATTTCTTTTTCTTCTCTGATTGCTGTGGCTAAAACTTCTAAAACTATGTTGAATAGTGGTGGTGAGAGTGGGCACCCTTGTCTTTTCCTGACTTTAGGTGAAAGCTTTCAATTTTTTACAATTGAGGATAACTTTTGCTGTCAGTTTATCATATATGGCTTTTATTATATTGAGGTATGTTCCTTCTATTCCTGCTTTCTGAAGGGTTTTTATCATAAACGGATGTTGAGTTTTGTCAAAGGCTTTCTCTGCATCTATTGAGATAATCATATGGTTTTTATCTTTCAATTTGTGAATGTGGTGTATCACATTGATTTGTGGATATTA
>SJYQ01005264.1:0-15584 GCA_006410935.1 Redunca redunca
AAATCAAATCAATAAAATTAGAAATGAAAATGGAGAGATCACAACAGACAACACAGAATTGATGCTTTTGAACTGTGGTGTTGGGGAAAACTCTTGAGAGTCCCTTGGACTGCAAGAAGATCCAACCAGTCCATTCTAAAGGAGATCAGCCCTGGGTGTTCATTGGAAGTACTGATGCTGAGGCTGAAACTCCAATACTTTGGCCACCTCATGTGAAGAATTGAGTCATTGGAAAAATACCCTGATGCTGGGAAGGATTGGGGGCAAGAGGAGAAGGGGACAACAGAGGATGAGATGGCTGGATGGCATCACTGACTCGATGGAGATGAGTTTGAATAAACTCCAGGAGTTGGTGATAGACAGGGAGGCCCGGTGTGCTGCGATTCATGGGGTCAAAAAGAGTCAGACACAACTGAGTGACTGAACTGAACTGCTACCCTATACAATACACATTTGTTTTTATAGCAAGCACCTTATACTCTATGTATTTGTAAAAATATTCAGCATCAAGAATCTTGGTAAACAATATTGGGTTGTTACTTCCCCTAAAACTGGAAAATCTTATCAGGAGAGCTGAAAATAAAATAAGTGTCTGCTTAATATCTGGCCAGTTTATCATGTCATGGAGAGAATGTAGGGAGAGAATCATGTGAGGAGATAATGATTATCTGAACAATCAGGAAAATAATCATGTTTAAAAGAAATAATAAAGGGAACTCACTGAGAGGACTAGACTTAGCTGTTTTATTTTTGTAACTAATAATCCTAAATAAAACAGCTGAGGATTGCCAAAATTATCAAGACGATTAACATTCTGCCAAGCCATATGACAGCCCATGCAGCTCTTAGACAGTCAGCTAAGTTGTGTGACAAATGTGATTCAAGAGGCCATATCAAAAAGCCTAGTTCAAAGGCTGGAGATAAGGTTCTATAAAGATTTACAATAAATTAAATAGCTCAATGTATACCAGTGGTTCTGAAACTTGAGCCTGTAGCAGAATCACCTGGAGGGCTTGTTAAAACACGGAGTTGCTGAGCTTCACCTCAAAAGTTTCTGAATCCGCAATTCTGGGATAAGGCCCCAAAGTTAGCATTCTTTGTAAGTTCCCAGATGCTGCTAATGCTGCCCGTCAGTGATTGCATTGCGGTTGTGACCCCTGGGTGCACATCAGCATCACCAGGGGACCTTTTAAAACATTCCCAGACCTTCAAAAAACAATTAAATCATAATTTTCAGAGGTATGCCACAGGCTACAGTGTTTGTTTGTTTGTTTTTTAAGTTCCCAGGTGATTCCAACCTGTAACCAGAGCTAAGAATCACTAGGTAGGGTAAATGCCAGCAGAAAACATTAGTAACTCTCAGAATACACATGAGAATAATTATGTGGTAGAAAAGAAAGAATAAGAATTTGAGGACTAAAAGCCTCAACCAAAATCCCTAATGGGATCTATGAGGTGCTATGTTCGGGGAAGACTCAGAAGTTTCCAAATAAAAAACTTTGGGTTAGGAATTTTTCCTTAATCTAATTTTCTAGAGAGGGTTGGATTGGTTAGCTGTGGAATTATGTAACCTGGAGAATATTTACAAATCACCTCCAGAAACATAAACACCCACTAGACAGAAGTGCATTTTAATTAAGTGCAGTATTTTCTCTCTGTAGAAGATACATTAATGACAGTGTATCCGAATCCCAGCTTCTTCTTGAGGAAACTATCTCTGAGGAAGGTTTGATACCAAGGTAGTCTGCTACTTTGCCCCACCTGCCCTTTCCCTGTGCCGCCCCTCTAGCCAAGCAACTAAGCCAAGGTGAGCGCCAATCATCTGACCATAGCAAGTCCTCTGATAGCACTGGGGGATTCTGCCCAAACAGACATGGTGAACATCTACTGAACTAATCCTAGTTCCTCTCTTGTTCCTGGAACTGGAAATAGGGGAAGAACTACTTTAAATACACCTTCCTGGAGGAGGTGTATTTTCAGAAAATTCCACAGCCACATTTGCCCCAAATGTAGGTTTAGAAAAACTATCGCATTTCTAAGTTACCAGAATCTCTGCTCCTCTTGACCAAGAGAGCAATCTAGTTGAAAGTAGTCTGACATACAGACTTCCTTTCAGAGACGGAACTTCTCCCCTGTCCCTCACATTTATGCCCATTCCCCAGGCAGAGCTGTCACAGCATGTAATGGGCATGGTCTTGTCTGAGGACCAAAAGGTCAGTTAGTTCAAGAGCTGTGAACTTAACTTCTCTGGTAATCAGTTCAGTTCAGTTCAGTCACTCAGTTGTGTCCAACTCTGTAGACTTTGTTGGATGATGATGTATCAATGTAGGTTCATCAGATGAAACAAATCTCTCTGGTGGGAGTTCTTGGTAATGGGGGAGGCTGTAGAGGGTGAGGACAGGAAGCATGTGGGAAATCTTTGTACCTCCTGTTTAATATTACTGCAAACCTAGTTCAGTTCAGTTGTTGCTCAGTCGTGTCCAACTCTTTGCAACCCCATGGACTGCAGCACACCAGGATTCCCTGTCCATCACCAACTCCTGGAACTTACTCAAACTCAGGTCCATCGAGTCAGTGATGCCATCCAACCATTTCAACCTTTGTCATCCCCTTCTCCTCCTGCCTTCAACCTTTCCCAGCATCACGGTCTTTTCGAAGGAGGCAGTTCTTTGCATTAGGTGGCCAAAGTATTGAAGTTTCAGCTTCAGCATCAATCCTTTCAATGAATATTCAGGGCTGATTTCCTTGAGGACTGACTGATTGGATCTCCTTGCACTCCAAGGGACTCTCAAGAGTCTTTTCCAACACCACAGTTCAAAAGCATCAATTCTTTGGTGCTCAGCTTTCTTTATAGTCCAACTCTCACATCCATATATGACTACTGGAGAAACCATAGATTTGACTAGATGGATCTTTTTCTCTGGTATTGGGATCTTTATTTTTTGGCTCTATTTTGGTCCCTTTAATACCTTGTAGGATTGTGAAGAAGATGGAATAGAAATGTCCACCAAGGATTTAATAGAATAGTGTACACACACACACGTATACTCTGGAATCAGACTGCCTGGGGTCAAATCTCAACCCTACACTTTTCTGACGGTGTGACCTTCAATAGGTTACTTAAAATCTCTGAGACCAGAGCTTAGTAGAACCCTCCTCATCTAGTTGGGAGGAATGATCTGAGCCCACTTCCTAGTGCAATGAGCTCATTTCATCAGTGCCAGCTACGATTACTGCCCACATACAAGAAAGTATTTACCCATTTAAAGGGCTGTCTGAAGAGGAAAGGATTCTCACAGTTAGATGTTGGTAAAGGGCCTGACAATCAGATTGGCTTCTCACTGTAGGTCTCTTTCCTACAACTGTGATTTGAGTTAAAGCTGTAGTAACAGAACACCATCTGGAACCTTTGGATAAGCAGCAATAAATCATTCTTGGGCCTCCAAGGGACTCTGTGAACCTTCATCTAGGAAGCAAGGCTGCCCCATGGGCAATTAAGATACAGGCATGGAGATAAGAAAAGCTTCACCAATTAAAACATAGCACGAGTAGTCATGAGAGACTCATCAGCCCACCTGTGATCTTACACTCACATTACCTACTCTGCGATTTCAAGCCCTTGTCCTGCCTTCTGGGATAGGATATGGGCGTGTAAGTTTCCAGGAAGGAAAAACAAGTGAGAGACTCTCCTCCAACATAAACTCTTTCATTCTGACATCAGGCAGTGAGAGAACCTCCTTCAGCAAAGGAACTCACACAGTCANCTGACGGTGTGACCTTCAATAGGTTACTTAACATCTCTGAGACCAGAGCTTAGTAGAACCCTCCTCATCTAGTTGGGAGGAATGATCTGAGCCCACTTCCTAGTGCAATGAGCTCATTTCATCAGTGCCAGCTATGATTACTGCCCACATACAAGAAAGTATTTACCCATTTAAAGGGCTGTCTGAAGAGGAAAGGATTCTCAGTTAGATGTTGGTAAAGGGCCTGAGAATCAGATTGGCTTCTCACTGTAGGTCTCTTTCCTACAACTGTGATTTGAGTTAAAGCTGTAGTAACAGAACACCATCTGGAACCTTTGGATAAGCAGCAATAAATCGTTCTTGGGCCTCCAAGGGACTCTGTGAACCTTCATCTATGAAGCGAGGCTGCCCCATGGGCCATTAAGACACAGGCATGGAGATAAGAAAAGCTTCACCAATTAAAACATAGCACAAGTAGTCATGAGAGACTCATCAGCCCACCTGTGATCTTACACTCACATTACCTACTCTGCGATTTCAAGCCCTTGTCCTGCCTTCTGGGATAGGATATGGGCATGTAAGTTTCCAGGAAGGAAAAACAAGTGAGAGACTCTCCTCCAACATAAA
The DNA here is from genome assembly GCA_006410935.1 of Redunca redunca. NCBI lineage: Eukaryota > Metazoa > Chordata > Mammalia > Artiodactyla > Bovidae > Redunca > Redunca redunca. The sequence continues at coordinate 4,371 of SJYQ01005264.1, forward strand.
CTCTTTCATTCTGACATCAGGCAGTGAGAGAACCTCCTTCAGCAAAGGAACTCACACAGTCAAAATATTTGTGCCAAATCAGAGTGATTTTTTTCTGTCTTTAATGACCCCAAACTTGTAAAACAAGAGGGGTCTATGAAAATCCTTATATTCACAAAGGTCTTGGAAACAGAGAAGCAGGTCTCACTAAGGCTCCATATATAAAAATCTCCTCTGCCAGTTCTTCTAGATTCTAATAAAACTAACATAAAAATTTTAAATACCTTAATTGATCAATGTGTGTTTTACTTATTACAATAAGCTTTCAAGATTCCTGAATGGGTAAGGGAAAGGTTTTTGTGTCTGAATTATTAAATAAATGGAATATAATAGCATTCTCAGTATGAGAAATGAGCTGAATAATATAAAATGTTACATAAAATAAACTGAATCAGCTATAACTCACACTAGATCGTTAAAACTTTGTTAGGACTTTCTGTATTGAAGGAGGCATCCTTTATCTGTGCTATTATGGTAACCTTTAGCCACAAGTGCAGCCACATGCATAGCAAAATGTGTCTACTAGAACTGAGACACTGAATTTTTAATTTTTAAAATTTGAATTGATTTGAATTTAAACTTAAATAGCCACATGTGGTTAGTGGCTATAATTTTGGGAGTTGCAAAAGGATCAGAGATTAGGTTAAATATGAAGCAACCCAATGATGTACCTTGTCATGCAACATTTCAGAATTAATTCAACATGAAGTATATATCATTTGCCTTTTCAAAACAAAAATAGTCAGAACACAAAATATCCACTCCCCAACACACACTGAACAAAACTTGCTGCCTGAGCTTTCTGATTAGCTTAGATGTCAGATAAACAGAAATTGTCATATTTAACTGCCAAAACAAATAAAAGCCATAGAATTCTAGAATTAAAAGGGATGTTAGAGGTTATGCAAAGTGGAAATATCTGGGGGTACTTGGGGCTGTCATAATGACTAAGAAGTTCTCCTAGTCAGAGACCAGAGATTTTAAACATCCTGCATTGTGCACCAGAGTCCCACACGTGGAAGAGTTGAACTGCCTGAATGCCAATTGCTCCCCGTTGAAAATACTTTCTGTCCAACTGTTTGTTTTAAAAATTAGAAATTTGCTTTCAAAAATATTAAGTGATCTGCTCTGGATTCCATAGCTAGAGAAGTTACCTAGACCATGCATAAGAGGCCAAATGGCAGCTGGATGGTAAAATGTATTTGTGCTTTTGCTCTGCAAGCTGCACTAGATTTTTATGAGAAATAAATGAATATAAGGCAAAAGAAGACGTTTTCTTGTAGTTCACCATTCTTATACTCAGTAACATTGAAAGAAAAATTCTCATACTGAGCACTTATGATGCCACCATAGACTGGCATCTGGGCAGCTCTGAATTCCATTTACTATGAAGGCACAAGTTGAGAAATTGTGACAGAGGCTGTCTGGCCTGCAAAGCCTAAAATATTTACACCCAGCCCTTTAAGAAAAAATTTGCCAATCTATGCCATTAATTATTACAGTACAGTTAGTGTGAAAACTGAGCTAAGTAAAGTATTATGGGAGCATCAGAGAGTTAATAACTGGAGGGTCTGGGGAAAGCTTTCCCAGAAAATTGAATCTTGAAGGATAACTAGTTGGAAAATATGGTATGTTATGGATGAAATTGTGTCTCCCCATCCCTAAAGGCTTCCTAGCTAAAGAATCCACCTTCCAGTGCAGGAGATGCAAAAGTAAGGGGTTTAATCCTTGGGACAGGAAGATCCCCTGGAGCAGGAAATGGCAATCTGCTTCAGTACTCTTGCCTGGAAAGATTCCATGGACAGAGGAGCCTGGTGGACTACAGCCCATGGGGTCTCAAAGAGTCAGACATACCTGAACACACACACACACCACATACCATTCCCAAAATTCATATGTTGAAGCTCTACTCCCCCCCAATACCGCAAATTGTGACTATATTTGGAGATAGTGCTATTAAAGAGCTCATTCCATTAAAATGGAGCCATTAGGGCCCTAATCCAAACAGACTGGTTTCCTAATAAGAAGAGGAGATTTGAACACAGACGGCAGCATGAGGTAAAACCACNTGCCTTTTCAAAACAAAAATAAAGTCAGAACACAAAATATCCACTCCCCAACACACACTGAATAAAACTTGCTGCCTGAGCTTTCTGATTAGCTTAGATGTCAGATAAACAGAAATTGTCATATTTAACTGCCAAAAAAAATAAAAGCCATAGAATTCTAGAATTAAAAGAGATGTTAGAGGTTATGCAAAGTGGAAATATCTGGGGGTACTTGGGGCTGTCATAATGACTAAGAAGTTCTCCTAGTCAGAGACCAGAGATTTTAAACATCCTGCAGTGTGCACCAGAGTCCCACACGTGGAAGAGTTGAACTGCCTGAATGCCAATTGCTCCCCGTTGAAAATACTTTCTGTCCAACTGTTTGTTTTAAAAATTAGAAATTTGCTTTCAAAAATATTAAGTGATCTGCTCTGGATTCCATAGCTAGAGAAGTTACCTAGACCATGCATAAAAGGCCAAATGGCAGCTGGATGGTAAAATGTATTTGTGCTTTTGCTCTGCAAGCTGCACTAGATTTTTACGAGAAATAAATGAATATAAGGTAAAAGAAGATGTTTTCTTGTAGTTCGCCATTCTTATACTCAGTAACATTGAAAGAAAAATTCTCATACTGAGCACTTATGATGCCACCATAGACTGGCATCTGGGCAGCTCTGAATTCCATTTACTATGAAGGCGCAAGTTGAGAAATTGTGACAGAGACTGTCTGGCCTGCAAAGCCTAAAATATTTACACCCAGCCCTTTAAGAAAAAATTTGCCAATCTGTGCCATTAATTATTACAGTACAGTTAGTGTGAAAATTGAGCTAAGTAAAGTATTATGGGAGCATCAGAGAGTTAATAACTGGAGGGTCTGGGGAAAGCTTTCCCAGAAAATTGAATCTTGAAGGATAACTAGTTGGAAAATATGGTATGTTATGGATGAAATTGTGTCTCCCCATCCCTAAAGCCTTCCTAGCTAAAGAATCCACCTGCCAGTGCAGGAGATGCAAAAGTAAGGGGTTTAATCCCTGGGACAGGAAGATCCCCTGGAGCAGGAAATGGCAATCTGCTTCAGTACTCTTGCCTGGAAAGATTCCATGGACAGAGGAGCCTGGTGGACTACAGCCCATGGGGTCTCAAAGAGTCAGACATTCCTGAACACACACACACACCACATACCATTCCCAAAATTCATATGTTGAAGCTCTACTCCCCCCCAATACAGCAAATTGTGACTATATTTGGAGATAGTGCTATTAAAGAGCTCATTCCATTAAAATGGAGCCATTAGGGCCCTAATCCAAACAGACTGGTTTCCTAATAAGAAGAGGAGATTTGAACACAGACGGCAGCATGAGGTAAAACCACATGAAGACAAAGCAATAAGGTGGCTGTCTGCAAGACAAGGAGAGAGGCCCAAGAGGAAACCATCCTTCCAAGACCTTGATCTTGGACTTCCAGCCTCCACAATTATTAGAAAATAAATTCTTGTTTTTTAAGCCCCCAATCTGTGGTATTCTGTTATAGCAACCATAGAAAATAAATACACCGTAGATGAGAATGTTATTTTAGATCAGGGAAATCAACATAGAGCCTCAGGGCATGAAAAGTTTTGATACTGGTAAATAGTGAAAATGTGTTTTGAAGAATTATGAGTACTGGAGTACAGGAGGTAGGGAAAAGAGAAGGTGGAAGAGCATTCATTTTGTCTCTTAAGCATCCATTTTGTCCCCTGGGTAGATAATGAGGATTTGGTTTCTAGATTAGTAATTCTGACGGTAAGTGAAAACAGTGCCAGGAAGACCAGTTAGGAAGCTTGAAATTTCATCACTTGAAAAAAGTGATGAGAAAAAGCTGAACAATATATTGCTTACAGTGTACAAAAGGGTGAGTGGATTTAAGAGATGTTTCTGAGGGAAAACATTAAAAAAGATTTTGTTGGCCAGTTGACTATAGAGGAAATGTACAGTAAAACTCAGGCCTCAATAAAACAAAATATCCACAAATTTAATCTGGTTCTTAACCCAACTGTATACTCATTTCTAGCCCAGGAATAACAGGAAATGCTATTTTAAAGGGTCAAATAAACTGCTTCCTAAGATTCAAGATGGATAAGAAAACATCAAATCATTTAATTTGAAATAATTTCTGGATAGAAAAAAATCAGGTCTCTCATAAATTAGAGCAGTAAAAGAAAGAGATAGATGAAACAGAGAGTTCAAACTACAAAAACCAATGAAAGGCGGTTGATCAGTAGTAGTATTTGAAATTGTTGGAATGATGTGTGTATGGGCTTTCCCAAGCAAACATAGATGGCAGCCTTAAAAATGAGCTCTGCTTTTGAGAGGTTGGGTTAGAAATTTATTACTTTAATATAAATTTTCAGTTGATGCCAGAGGTTTAAATAATAACAGCATCGTTGCAAAAAGTGCAGGGTTTTTATACTGCACTAAAACATTCACTCTTTGCAATGTGATATTGTTTGAAATTTATATCCTAATTATGCAGATGTTCATTCCTGGATGAAATATAGCCAAAGAAGAACCAGCCTGGCCAGATCTAATGCCTGAAGATAACATTCTTTTCAGAGGCCTTATTTGGAAGCCTTGAGTTGCACTGAAATCCGAATAGCAAAATTTCAGTTGTTTAAAACGACAAAAGTTTCTTTGTTGTTCATACTATATGTCCATTGTGAGTTGTCAATAAGGGATTCAGGCTAATGGAGAAGCCCTCATCTTAGAAGTTGCCAGCTGTCATGGTAGAAGGAAAAGAGAGTAAGGCAACATGCTCCCTGATTCAGAGTGTCCACCAAGAAATCACTGCCAGGGCAGGTCATTTAACTTCCAGTAAGTGGAGAATAAAATCCTACTTTGTACTCAAAAGAAGAAGGTGCCAGAATATCTAAGAAATGAAACATTTGTGCAGAATATGTCTCAAGTATTCAAAGCATGACCAGTGACCCCTACTTTGTATTTTTCCGAAAGATAGAACTCACAAAATTTCTGCAAAGAGCCCATTTTAAGTGATTGTTTCAATGGAATTTTTAAAAGTATGAAAGACAGTCCTTTTGTGTCAATCACTTATAGTCTTGAAGAAAGCAATAATTCTTAGAGTATTCTCATAATAACAGTGAATGTTAACTGAGTGCTGACTACATGCCAGGCACATAGTACATATTAACTAATTTTATACTCATAGAAACCTATGAAAAGGCCACAATTATTATTCCCACTTTACAGGTGAATGTTCTGAGGCATAGGGAAATTAAGTAATTTTTCCAAGGCCATGAAGTTAGTAAGTGAAAACCAAGCAAAATACCCCCAGAGCTAGACTGCTTCATCACTTATTATTTACACAATTAACAAATAATGGCAAATAAAACTAAATACATATTCAACTGAAGGAGAATTTCAGTAGCTGGGTGAATGATTTGATATTTCATTTTCATTGCATTCCAATACTCCATCAACATTCCAATATTGTTCCAATATTGTTGATTTGGCTGATCTGGTTGGCTAGGCGGGTATCCCTTCCCTCCCTCACTGCTCAATGTGCGTCCCTCCCAAAGCTGCACACTCAGTCAAAGGACAACCATCCCCAATAGAAGAGAAATAGTCTTCAGTCAAGGGTACACGAGTAGCTGCACTCCCCTGCTAGAATCTCCAAACAAGTTCTCAAGGTCCAATATTTATATGTTTTAATATGCTAGATAATATGACTGAATTGTTACAGTATCTTTATCCATGTCATAGGTAAGAACTATGTATTTTTAAAATATCTTCTGTTTTTCTAAAGGAACTGTTTAATATACCCAGCACCAAAAATATTTGGTATTTTATGTGAGAAAAGTAAAAGTGTTAGTCACTCATTTGTGTCTGACTCTTTGCAAACCCATGGGCTGTAGCCTGCCAGGCTCTGCTCATGGAATTCTCCAGGCAAGAATACTGGAGTGGGTAGCCATTCTCCAGGGGATCCTCCCAACCCAGGGATAAAACCCAGGTCTCCTGCATTACAGGCAGATTTTTTATGGTCTGAGCCACCAGATAAGCCCCATTTATGTGAAATTTACCTTAAATTGACTCTAAGGGGTCAGTGTAATGAACAACTATTGCATGGAATACATGGAACCACCTCTACCTCTGCCCTGCTTTCTACTGGGAATAGCCTCTTCTCCCTCTTCTCTGTTTTATCAACATGGTAATCTCTGGACCAAGTGTCTTATATAAAATGTACCCTGGCCACAGTTAGCTGGCTCAGGAGAAGGTATCTGAGCCAATTACCTAACAAAACCTGTCCTGGGCAGCAGACTGGTTCCAGACTGAGCATTTGATTCAAAGTGGGCCACTCCAAGTCTCTTGCCAGGGATTTCTTAACTGAAATGAAAGAGTCCATATCATCCCAGGTGACTGAAACTCTAAATGAAAAGGTTGCTGCTGCTGCTGCTGCTAAGTCGCTTCAGTCGTGTCCAACACTGTGCGACCCCAGACATGGCAGCCCACCAGGCTCCGCCATCCCTGGGATTCTCCAGGCAAGAACACTGGAATGGGTTGCCATTTCCTTCTCCAATGCAGGAAAGTGAAAAGTGAAAGAAGTCATTCAGTCGTGTCCGACTCTTTGCAACCCCATGGACTGCAGCCTAGTAGGCTCCTCCGTCCATGGGATTTTCCAGGCAAGAGTACTGGAGTGGGGTGCCATTGCCTTCTCCAAATGAAAAGGTTAGGTAGGTGCTACCAACCACCAATTTTTCTTCCCATGCAAGCACAACAACCGAGGGGAAGGATTGAGGAAGACAGAAATATGGTAGAAAAATAAAGACATTAATAGGCAAAAGATGAAGAGAGAAACCTGCCCTTGAGATCTGTGAACACTACAATATCCTTGCTTCAACAGCTGTCGCTAGACTTTCTGTCATTTGTAGCCAAAATAGTCCTAATTACTATGATCAACTTTTGAAATTCTTTATTCAACCGGTATATTGTTGAAAGTCTCAAAAGGGAACATGTTAGTAATCATGGTTGCTTATGATTCACCAAAGCAAGTAGAATTATCAAAATTGAACAGGAAACTAAAGATTTTAGGAAATGACTAGTTACCCACATAAAGCAACCACAAGAAAAGGGGCAAGTTTTTCTCTTACTTTTGCCTGTCTTAGGAAAATGATAAAGAAACCAGAACCACATAATATCTACCAGTTACTCAGAAATGAGCACTAATAAGACAAAAATCCTTCGTAGCATACTATCCAGTGACTAGCAAGTGACTTACTATCAAAGAATAGCAAAGAGAGATTAAAAAAAAAAAAGCCTTCCTAAGTGAACAATGCAAAGAAATAGAGGAAAACAATAGAATGGGAAAGACTAAAGATCTCTTCAAGAAAATTAGAAATACCAAGGGAACATTGCATGTAAAAATGGGCACAATAAAAGATAGAAACGGTATGGACCTAACAGAAGCAGATGATATTAAAAAGAGGTAGCAAGAATACACAGAAGAACTAGACAAAAAAAGATCTTAGTGAACCAGATAACTATGATGGTGTGATCACTCACCTAGAGTCAGACATCCTGGACTGTGAAGTCAAGTGAGCCTTAGGAAGCATCACTACAAACAAAGATAGGTGGAGGTGATAGAATTCCAGCGGAACTATTTCAAATCTTATAAGAAGATGCTGTTAAAGTGCTGCATTCAATTTGCCAGCAAATTTGAAAAACTCAGCAGTGGCCACAGGACTGGAAAAGGTCAGTTTTCATTCCAATCCCAAAGAAAGGCAATGCCAAAGAATGTTCACATTAGCACACAATTGTACTTATTTCACATGCTAGCAAGGTAATGCTCAAAAATCTCCAAGCTAGGCTTCAACAGTACTTCCAGATGCATAAGCTGGATTTAGAAAGGGTAGAGGAACCAGAGATTAAATTACCAACATCTGTTGGATCATAGAAAATGCAAATTCCAGAAAAAACATTTACTTCTGCTTCATTGACCATGCTAAAGCCTTTGACTACAACAAACTGTGGAATACTCTGAAAGAGATGTGAATACCAGACCACCTTACCTGCCTCCTGAGAAACCTGTATGCAGGTCAAGAAGCAACAATTAGAACCAGACATGGAACAATGGACTGGTTCAAAATTGGGAAAAGAGTATGTCCTGTATATTGTCACCCTGCTTATTTAACTTGTATGAAGAGTACATCATGTGAAATGTTGAGCTGGATGAAGGTCAAGCTGAAATCAAGACTACTGGGAGAAATATCAATAACCTCAGATATGCAGATGACCCTACCCTTATGGTAAAAAATGAAGAGGAACTTAAGAACCTCTTGATGAAAGTGAAAGAGGAGAGTGAAAAAGCTGTCTTAAAACTCAACATTCAAAATCAATCCTGAATATTCATTGAAATAACTGATGCTGAAGTGAAACTCCAGTACTTTAGCCACCTATTGTGAAGAGTTGACTCATTGGAAAAGACCTTGATGCTGGAAAAGATTGAAGGCAGGAGGACAAGGGGATACCAGGGGACAAGATGCTTGGATGGCATCACTGATTCAATGGACATGGATTTGAACATGCTCCATGAGATGGTAAAAGGCAGGGAAGTCTGGTGTGCTGCAATCCACGGGGTCACAAAGAGTTGGACATGACTAAGCAACTGGACAACTAGAATCAAGTGACTAGCATCTCAATATCAACAATCCTAGTAGGCAGAAAATTTTTAGGGATCCCCTCCTCCAAAGCTCTCTTATAACATGCCTATTCCTTCGAGATTTTGATGAAATTCTATTTTTCTATTCTATTGAGCCAGTCCAATGTGTGTCCTTTCTAACATCAAGCAGTTCTCAGCAAATACTGACTGGAAGTCCTACAATTTAACTCAATTCTGATGCTGTCTGCCTGAGCATAGTGTCAGATCTCACAAGTTAAGGGCTCAGTCCTACAAGACTGCACCTCCCTCCCCTCCCCTCGGATACCAATTGCAAGTCCAGGCTGTCACCTGGGCTTCTGGCCCACTAGATTAGATATTCCCATCACCCACTCTTTGTATTCAGGTATTTTGATTAATCAGTTCATAGAATTCAGAGAGATTTACTTGCTTTACTAGTTAATTATAAAGAATAATCTTCCCGACCTAGGGATCGAACCCAGGTCTCCCGCATCGTAGGCAAATGCTTTAACCTCTGAGCCACCAGGGAAGCCCAATGTAAAGGATAGAAATGAACAATCAGATGAAGAAGCACATAGGGCAAGGTACTCACAAAGGGATTCAGGGCTTCCTAGCTCTTTCTTGGGGGCACAACTATTACAGTACTTCTATATGTTTACCAGTCAAGAAGCTCTCTAAACCCCATCCTTTCAGATTTTATGGGGACCTCATCACATAGGCTGGAGAAGGCAATGTGGACAGAGGAGCCTGGTGGGCTGCAGTCCGTGGGGTCGCTAAGAGTCGGACATGACTGAGCGACTTCACTTTCACTTCACTTTCATGCATTGGAGAAGGAAATGGCAACCCACTCCAGTGTTCTTGCCTGGAGAATCCCAGGGATGGGGAGCCTGATGGGCTTCTGTCTATGGGGTCTCACAGAGTCGGACATGACTGAAGCGACTTAGCAGCGGTAGCAGCATCACATAGGCATTGTTGTTTAAATCATTGGCCATTGGTGACCTGAGTTCAATATCTAGTCCCTCTCCGCTCTCCAGAGGTGAGGGTTTGAGGGTAGGTAGTGTGGGTTGTGGACGGGGAGGGTTGAGGGTGGGTAGTGTTCTTGCCTGGAGAATCCCAGGGACAGGGGAGCCTGGTGGGCTGCCATCTATAGGGTCGCACAAAGTTGGACACGACTGAAGCGACTTAGCAGCAGCAGCAGCAGCAGCAGTGGGGACTGACAGACATGACTGAGCGACTTCACTTTCACTTTTCACTTGCATGCATTGGAGAGGGAAATGGCAACCCACTCCAGTGTTCTTTCCTGGAGAATCCTAGAGACGGAGGAGCCTGGTGGGCTGCCGTCTATGGGGTCGCACAGAGTCAGACACAACTGAAGCGACTTAGCAGCAGCTGTGGTGACTGAAAGTTCCAACCTTCTAATCACAAGATGATTCCCCTGGAAACTGACCCCCATCCTTAGGTTGCTTAGGGGTTTTCCAAATATCACACCATTAACATAACTTTCTCTATCTTCACTTAGTAAATTCAAAGGTTTTCCGAGCTCCATACTAGGAATGGGATGGAGACCAAATATATATTATAAATCACAGTATCAGAGCAGAGGAACAGTTTCCTTCTCAAGACATTGATTATATAAATGGTTACCAGGATTCCCCTCCAGTCATGAGGCTCTAAATTTGGAATGGGCATAACTTTACTTAAGAAGGTGTTTAACTCCCTTTCCTTTTAATACCCTGAACATCCATCTGTTAATTATTTTGACAATGTATCCATCAGGAGTTGCTAATTAAACAATTGCACTCATTTCACATGCTAGCAAAGTAATGCTCAAAATCCTTCAAGCTAGGCTTCAGTAGTATGTGAATCAAGAACTTTCAGATGTATAAGCTGCATTTAGAAAGGCAGAGGAATGAGTGATCAAATTGCCAACATATGTTGGATCATAGAAAAAGCAAAGAAGTTTCAGAAAAAAAATACCTACTTCTGCTTCATTGACTATGATAAAACCTTTGACTGCGTGGATCACAACAAACTGTGGAAAACTCTAAAACAGATAAGAATATCAGACCACCTTACAGGTTTCCTGAGAAACCTGTGACCAGGTCAAGAAGCAACAGTTAGAACCATACATTGAACAACAGACTGGTTTAAATTTGGGAAAGGAGTACATCAAGGCTGTATATTGTCACCCTGCTTATTTAACTTATATGCAGAGTGCATCATGTGAAATGCCAGGTTGGATGAATCTCAAGCTAGAATCAAGATTGCCAGGAGAAATATCAACAACCTCAGATATTCAAATAATACCACTCTAATAGCAGAAAGCAAAGAGCAACTAAAGAGCCTCTTGATGAGGGTGAATGAGGAGAGTGAAAACGCTGGCTTAAAACTCAACATCCAGAAAACTAAGATCATGGCATCCAGTCCCACCACTTCATGGCAAATAGATGGCCAAACAATG